>CM028367.1:18119262-18646762 GCA_016624345.1 Platycodon grandiflorus | reverse complement strand
TATATGAACTAGAGTAGTAATTCATTTCGTATTTAATAAGAGAAGACATTCAGTTCAAATGTCTACATGGGAATAAAAGTTGTGCATTGCGATGTACAAAACAGTGGTTTGTAATACACTTTTGTGCAACGCGATGCACACTATTATGCATTGTAAATGTTATATTGTTGATTCAGGAGAAAACTGTGTATCGTATAAAAAATGTGTGCATCGCGATATATAAAAAAATATTATTTTAGTACAAGTTTGTGTATCGCGATGCACAAACTCTAATAATTTTTCAACATTTTGAAACTGTAATAATTGTAATTTTTATTAATTCATATTATTATCAAAAAAATAATAATTTTTATTAAGTTTAAAAGTTGTGCATCGGGAATAAAAGTTATGCATCAGAATAAAAGTTTTGTATCGCGATGCACAAAAATAATACTTTTTAGTATAATTTTGTACATCACGATACACACTATTGTACATCGTGTGCTACTACTAGTTTCAGAGTCAGACTGAAGACTAAGCAAATTGAGCAAACAAAAAAGGAAATATAGTTATTTGGGTCTCACTTGAATAAATGAGAAAGTATAATTTCAGAAAAGAGATATGGGTGGCCGATGAGATGGGGGTTGGATGATGCATCACGATATACAGCGTGCCTATTTCGTGTTTTTTAAGGGTATAGATGATATTTTTCAATAAAAGTGTTATTTTTCAGTTTGAAATAATTATAGTAGACTTAACCGATTGAAAATTATCTAAAAGATACCGGTCAAATTTTTCCCAAATATTTTTTAATAACTTTAGTTTTTTTGGATTACGGCCCACAATTCGTCAGCCCAATAAAATCTGACTAGGACTCTTAGACCACTACTTCACTAATTAATTATTTTACTCCCTCATTCCTTTAACTATTGTTTTGTTTAATGCGTCACACGAATTAAGAAAAAATAATAAATTTAATTATTAATATTAATATAATGTGTATTTTTTTTAATGTTCATGTGTATGTGGTTCATAATTAAAATAGGAAAAAAATAATGGTAAAAAGGTAAAAAATTGAGTCTATGAAATAAAAGTATAAAGCAACAAAAAATAAAACAAGAAATGAAATAAAAGTATAAAGCAACAAGAAATCTCAAATTATTCTTATGATGATTGTTGATTTGAGTAATTGAGTCTTTTGACTTTACGAGACCGAAATTCCGTAAGAAATTGTTCAATTTTCTAGATAATAATATTTCCTAAACTTGATTTCAGCTCAGTAGGAACCCGTTATTGAAACTAGTTTTACACCCGTGCGTTTAACGCACGGACATATATCTTTTTCAACTAAATAACACTCGAGCAAAATAAAGAGGAAAATCAAAATAAAAAGAATAAATGGAGGTAAAGAAATGTTGAAGGCAACTAATTAAATAGAATACAATGATATATTGGTAATATTATAGTTTCTGAAAAGATTTCTTATACACAAAATTTGTTGTTTTATTTCTTGGTTTTCCCTCTTTATCACATATTTTTTAATTAAATTATTTATGAATAGTATAATTTACTTTTCCTTAAATTATATTACATAAATTGAAAAAAAGAAAGAAAAATAATTATAGTGCAATTTACAAAATAATTATAAGACTTGGTTGTCATTGTATAATTTCAGGTAATTACATAAATTGAAAAAAAAGAAAAAATGTTCTATTTTAAATAAAAAAAATTTAAATTATAGAATATTGTTTTTATTAATGTAATACTCTATAACATCTTTATAGAGTATAATTTAATTTTCCTTAGTTTATTCTTTGTATTTGGTTTTTCCTCTTTGTTTCAAAAATTAATGATTAATATTTTGTATATTCAAAATTTATATAATTAATAATTAATATTTCAATTAAAAATTACATAAATTGGAAAAAATAATTAAAAAATATTGTTTTCATTGACAGTGGTTCAATTGAAAATATTGTCAAATGAAAAACAATACGGAAGGGAAGGGAAGGGAAGGAAAGGAGGCCGGAGAGAGAGAGAGAGAGGGTTTGTCACTTTTTTCAATGTCACTTTTTCCAACTCATGGTTTAGATGTAATTAAAGATTGTATTATTATTTTATATTTATGATTTTGTATTTTCGAGAAAATTTTTAAATGTATAATCAGTTTTATCTATATGAAGTTGACTTTCTATTTTTGGTAAGTAATATTTTGGCGGGATTTTTCCTTATATAGACTTATTAGGTTTTATATATATATAGATATAGATTGTACTGATAACAAAAATTATTTTTGTCTCTTTAAGAAATTAAATTAAAAAAAAATACGTAAGATTAATATATTTAATTAAATAAAGGTCATTCTTTTAACTTTGCACCGGGTTATAAAAAGCTAAGAACGGCCCTGAAAACTACTTTTACCACTTTACTCTTATTTATTCCACCTACTTTAGTTATAACCACATACACAAGAGTTTTAAAAAAAAATACATATTATATTAATATTTATTATAAAATTAATTAATTTTTCTTAATCTGTAATTATTTAGGAACGGAGAGAATAGTATGTATAACATTTTCTTTTTTTCTTTTTTTTTACTCCCTTCGTTCCACCCAAAGAGTCCATGTTTGAAAACTCAAATTATTAAGGGATATATTAATATCATTGAAGTTGGTTATAATTACAAAAATACTTAAGTGCAACCAAAATGATTACAACCCAAGTGGAGAGTAAAGATGAAAGATTATAAAAATTGTAAGAATAATTTTTTGAAAGTGAACTCTTTAAGTGAAACGTCGCAAAATAATATAGTGGACTATTTATCTGGAACGGAGGGAGTATCTCTTTTTGTGTATGCCTTCTTGTTGGTTGGAAAGTGGGCCAGCTGGTCTTTATATCGTCCATTATTAAGGCAGCAAATCACAAAAAACATCAAGGCTTTCACCAACTTTAGATCAAATGACATTGAGATTCAATATTTTTCTAATAATGTTGGCAGTCTATATACTCCAAACTTTTTTCTTTTATTATAATTAAAAGGAATAATAAATTAGTATAATTTTTCTATTATAAGTATCCATATTTTTTTTAAAAAAAATCCAAAGTTAATTGTTTATTTTTATAAAATTTATTAATGTGGATTTGTAATGTTATATCATTATATCTCGACACTAAAGTCATCAATGTATAATTGTATATATATGTGCTAACATAACTCAAGTTAACTTTTATAATTTTAGTAAAAAAAAAAGAAATTTAAACACTTGTTTTGAGACGAAGGAAGTTGTATATAATCTATGTCATATCAATTCTATTGTTGATAATTTTGTAATGCTTGATGTAAAAATAATAGTGCTTATAGTTATATGGGTCAAGAAATTATACTAATGAACCCTTTATTATTGTATTTGTACATAACACGTGTACAAAATCCCAATCTCAGTTGACGAAAAATTATATCAAATTGACGAAAAATTCAACCTTTTTTTTAAAAGAGGTATGACGTTACGAGCTCGAGTTTATGATATTATTACAAGCTTTAGTATTAGTGTCGTTGGATCAAATCTACTTAGAATTATACACCGTTGGATCAAATTTGTTACATTGATGGCAAATTTGATCCAACAGTGTAGAAATCTAAATAAATTTAATTAAACAAAACTAACACTAAAGTTTGTAATTATATAACAAAACTCGAGCTCGTAATATATATCATTTGCCATATAGAAACCCAATCTCGGTTGAAAGATAATGAGTTAACTTTACAAAGAACACAGTCCTTTAAAGTTATTTTTAAGACTTTGCAATTAATTTGATCACTGAAAAGGTTGGTTTTATGATTATTGGAAGCAATATAAATGTGGTTGTTGCATCAGTTAATTCTCTCTTGGTCTTCCGTCAAATATGATTAAGACTTCCGTCCATTTATATATCTAGCTAACATGAATTTAATTAACGTTCCGTCCTTCAAATATGATTAAGACATTCCACCTTTTATACGTCTCCGTAACATGGATTTGAATAACAGTCGTGGTTGTGATTACGATGTTGCGGCTGCAAACTGAATCCGGTGGTCACGATTACGATGTTGCGGCTGCAAACTGAATCCGGTGTTACATAACGGAAATGGTAACTGAGAGTGGAATTTTTTTTTACTGTATTTTTTTTTTTTCAATTTGCAATAATCGTCGTTCATGCATATATTAGAAAGAAAGCAGCATATTTCATATAAAGCAATACCTTATTTTAAAATCATAAGGTATGACCCAATGGTAGAGTTGTGAATTCGCAAAGTGTAAAGTTTTAGTTTGATCCCTTCTCACGCTTCACCCCATTTAGGACACCAAAAAAAAAAAAAAAAACTTTATTTTAAATTTTAGGTCAACTCCAAAAATAATATTTGCACTTAGGTTCATTTTTATGTTCAGTCCTCAACTTAAAAAATAATCAAACTTATCCTTTAACAAGTACTTTTAGTCAGATTTAGTCCTTTCTTTTAATTTTTTTTCGTTATACTGTCTATTAAATAAAAATAAGTAAAATTCAAACATAATTGCACGTGAATAACATGTGCCATGGAGGCTTGTAACACATAAAATAGAAATAATTACATAGTATTGTAATAGCAATTTCGCTCTTTATAAAAGTGAAGAAGAACAAGGAGACACATGCTTTTACTTGACGAAATAGAATGATTTTTTTAATTTTTTGAAATCAAGTCAATTTGAACGGTTTTAATTGATGTTAACGAAAAGCATTCTTAAGTTTTTTATTTATTTATTTAATTGTGTGGTACATTAATATTAATATTGCAAATGGCACATCAAAAATAATTCAACTTGGGCATGCAGCCTTGTTATGAAATCGCCATCGACAGCAAATCAATAATTGGAGAGGGCAGAATTTATTTACTTAAATTTTTTTTGTGTGGACATTCGTTCATTGCAATAAAGCATATCAAAAACAAAATTAATTAATGTTGATGGTTGTCTGGTGGTACAAATTATATTATCTTTGAATATACATTTTCGAAAGAATATGCCTTTGTTAGATTACGGATCCGGTTTAGGTCATATTAGGTGAGAAAATATTTAATGATTTCGAAGCATAATGATGTATATTTATGTGGCCAGTATGACAAAAATTTAGAAAAGAACGTTTTACAATATTTTCTGTGAAACGGATCTCTTTGACCCGACCAACCGTATATTGATAGGTTGAGATGTGAGAGAGTGGTGTTCTCTCTTACAAATTAAGATCCATCTTATAGGAGACATACTCATGTAATATATTATAACTAATGGCGACATATTGTAGTATCAACTGACTTAAAAAAGTTAGTTCACTTATAGTGGAACCACTGTGACATTATAACGCGTAGCTATATATTAGCTATAAAATAACATGTAAATATGGTACTATATGCTACTTCAATACTATTGAATATTTTCTAAATATATATTTACGGGAAAGAAAATTATTAGCGAATTAGGTAACTGCATTTACACACACACTACCCCAGATTGGCTAACACTCATCAACTGTCACGTCTTTCTTTTTCTTGTAGGGATATATATTGTCTTTCAAGAGATCATATTTCCAGCTTTGTGAGGGAAGGCATTACTCATTAATTTGTTGTTTCATATATATATCATTATTATCATCAATTCATCATAGCTAAATTTGGAGTTAGGTTATAGTACGTGGCTTGGCTCCTACAAGCTGACCACTGACCCGTCACCACAGTACTGTATTTATTTTGTGGCTTTAATATTAGCTTTTAGTATTTATTTCATGTGGTCCATTGTTACATTGCAGAAGGTAGAGGAAAACTAATTCCAGAGGGGAGAAACATGGAAATATGGAGGGGATTCATTTGCTATATATCTGCAGAATTATGCAAAGAGTTTGTGTGTGTGTGTGTGTGGGGGCATAATTGCAGAAGGCAAAAAAATCAAAAACCAAGTTTATGTACTCCCTCACTCTTTTTTTTTTTTTTTTTTCTTAAATCATTACAAAAGTTAAAACAGGCACATGTAAGTTAGTGGTTAATTGCACTTTATCACCTTTTGGTTTGCTAACTATCGCATTTGGGAGTTGTGGTTTCAATATTTATATATTAAGGTCTAAGGTTGCATTTTTTTTTTTTTGTTGCAATTGAGGCTCAAAAGAGGATTTTGTTAATTTTTGAATTGAAAGTCATCATGTGTCATCCTCATGCATTTTTCTGGGGTTTGTTTCTGTCTTTGAGCACTTGGTTATTAAGGATACTTTCATCCATTATACGAATATGTCAAGCACATTAATTTTAAAAAACAAGTCAAGCATGAACATAACCCCACAAAAATGCATGTGTATAGTATATGACGACTTTTCATCCAAAATTTAATGAAAACCATGTTTATACCCTCAATAGTAAATTCCAACAAAAATGCAACCTTTGATCTCAATGTGTAAAAATTGAAACCATCTAAAAGTTAACTAGACAACCCAACCTGACTTGTTAGCCCAAGCCAAACACACACACGTCAAGAGGGGTTCAAGCCAAGCAACCTAAAAGTCACAAGCCCCACTTGCAAATAAATTGAATTCCATCCAACCATATAACTTTGATCATCCACTTTTACATGTATAATTACCATGGACCTTAACAAATTCCATGAACACACCAATAGAACCAACATAAAGTCGGGGGGCGAAAAGCCAATTTTCTAATAGGTAACCGATATGACAAAGACTAGTTGATTTTAATAGCAACAACTAACTCAGATAAAAGCAATTTATAAGCCCTTCAATTCCTCCCTGGTGACAGAAAGGAGAATTCAATACTGGCAATGAAGTTCGTGATACTAATTGACACCTAATTAAATATTCAAGCAAGCCTTGGAGTTGGAGTTGGGTTCAATACTTTAATCAAGAATTCATGAAAAAGACTAACACGTGAAGTTGATGTCAACGTGGTCTCTCCGGTTAAGTGCACATCCTTTAAGTGTTACGTGTTGTTTATTTGGTATAGTCCACGTCATCACTCTGTTACAAAATTGGATAGACAACAAATCATGAGTACATTGATCACATTTTAAATATTAAAAATACATATGTCAAATCGGTTACCCCAAATTATACAATATAATTGGCCAAAAAAATAGTATTTATTTTCCATTTTTTTGATAGGTTTAACGGAGATGACAAATACTGGTAAGTTGAATTTGATTTTATTAGAAATATTAGCCACAACTAACTCAGATACAAGCAATTAATAAGCCCTCCCTGGTGTCAAAAAGTAGAATTCAATTACTCCGGCCGCCAGCGCATGCCACCGCGAGATGACTAAGACTAGCAATGAAGTTGATGCTAATAGCTGGAGTATATATATATTCAAGCAAGCCAGCCTGCCTGCCTGCCTTTTCAATTCCTCTATACGCATGTATGTCCAGATGAAAAAGACTAACACGTGAAGTTGATGTCAATAAGAATAAAAATAATAATAGCAAACAAACCATGATAGTTTTCGCCGTCTGTGGGACTCGAACCCACGACCACGTGGTTAAAAGCCACGCGCTCTACCAGCTGAGCTAAGACGGCAATACGTTCTTTCCCTGTACTAAACATATAAAATAAACATTTTAGAACAAAAAGGTAGTTTTAAAAGGGGAAAAAATATATAATTTGTATTCAGTATTCCCTCTGTTAAGTGTTCTCTTTTTATTATTATTACTATGTTAGTACTCGCACGACGACACATGATTTTAATAAAAAAATTTTGCAAAAGTTGCTTATAATCAGCAAATTTTCTAAACTTGTCGTAAGTACTTAATTAGAAATAATTTAATTAGAATACTTTGAACAAAATTAAAATGGAATAAATATTGAAATTGACATATGAATACAAATCAAAATTACGTACAATAATATTTATAATGTAAAAAATTTAATAACATCTTATTAATATATAGTATGGGTAATATATATTCTCTTTTAGAAATAAGACTTTTTTTTTTTTTTTTGAGACAACCCAAAGAGGAAAGCTTAACTATTTTTCTGGGACGGCGTGTACCAAAGATCCAACAAGTATATTTTAAAAATAAAAAAATCTAACATAGCATACAAGTTCTCGATTAGGCGGTTTAAGATATCCAAAACATATTGAATACTACTAATTAAATAAGTTTGAACATTCTCAATTACTTGGTTCAAAAGTTGGAACTATTTTCGATGGAGTTGGATTATAAGTATAATACTACTTGTAAATGCCTAATAGAGTGTACCCTTGCACATAGAATAGCCTTCAACTGATCCACAAGAGAACTGAACTTGAGCTACTGAACTTTATTTATAGACTTGGAAAAATGCCTAATAGAGTGTACCCTTGCACATAGATAGATATTCGCTTGTTTATAGGGACCTGTAGCCAATCGCAGAACTAACACATCCTTGTAAAAGAACCTTGCAAATAAATTACGATCCCAGCCTCGGTAGATAAACGAGTAACAAGCTTGGATATTATTGAAATGATAGATTCACTCGTAAATTTCGCCTGTCCCAGCAATTTATATAACAGCAGGGCCGAAAGAGTGTAACAGAAAATGAATCCTGTAATGCTAAAGATAAATGGGAATATAAATTCAATAGTATTTCATTTTTATGATGGAGAAGCTTCAAGATCATCGGCAGGTTCTTGTAGTGGCAGTCAATCACTCTTACCCTCCTGGGCTCCAATCTCTTGCAGGTAATGTTCTGCATCCAAGGCTGCCATGCACCCTTCATCACATGAAAAAAGAAATGGAAATCGTTTATATCCAAATAAAAGGCCAAACAGATAAGCTCGTTGGGCAATAGAAGTAGTACATATATCCCAAAAAAAAAAAGGCCAAACAGATAAGCTCGTTGGGCAATAGGAGTAGTACATATTTGGTTTTAGGAAAGGATAATGTCCAGGGGAGTCGTTGCTAGGATAGTGGTCAAGCTTAAGAGCAGTCATATATGAGAAAGTGAATTTGAAGGCATATTTGCTCATCTACCTATTTAGAACTCATCTAGAAACAGCAAAGCTCATAAATAAAAATTGCTAATGAATAAATTTGGTACAAAAAAGTCCATGAGGACATGATCAAGCAAAGCACTTTCGAAATTCAACACTACATGTTTCTCTTTTGCAATGGAGATATAATAAAATTCTACTGATGATAAGAGCTTCTAGGTTGTCCTTAAAATCTGAGAGTGCTGGACTAGCTTGGCTTTTGGTGGCAAACGTTTCATACTTGGATTTGAAGCAGTTTTAATGTTTAGTGGGTCAACTATCAGCGCTGTCAGTACATTTCAAAAATAACTGAGAATGTTAATTTCCGGCCATGGAACAACTCTAGACAATTACTGCATATTAAAAAAACAATACAGTAATAACTAAAAAAAATCACACTAATCCTCTCCAAGGCAACTCATGAACTTAGTTTTAAACTTCTAGTCACCGGAAAGCTGGTTGTGAGATGTTGAATTTCTCATGACTAGAAATAAGAACAAAAACAAAAACTGAATTTCTCAAGATGACTAGAAATAAGGAAAAAAGCAAAAACTTTGACACTCAGATACCAACATTATAGCTGAACTCTGTAGCAATCAATAATTTCACCACCGATCACCACAAACCTTGTTTCATCTTTGCATAACCACCCTTTTCCCTCCCCGTAAATTCACCTCATACCCAAATAATTGGATCCAAAGGCTTTACAATACACCATCACATATAACTAAGCAAATTCAAAGCTAACAAAGAGATAAATAAAGAAACAAGAACAGTTTTACTACTAGGCTTCCCTTAGCTGCTCCCAGACCATGTTGATCAGACTAATGACACTCAAAATGAAAAAAATTCCAAGAAGCTAATTAGTTCTCCAACATAGGCAGGGCACCAAACCATGTGTTACATTTAAGCGATCAGATTTTCCAATACAGCATCCTACCGATAAAATCTTCTCTCTGTATCACGGTTAGGCCCAACACACATAATCAGTTTGAAAAAATCCAATATACGTAAAATTAAAACCAACATGCTAAAATATACAAGAGAAAAATAATTATTAATGCTTCAAAACATTTGTTTCCCAACAAGTGTGGGTGTTAAACTCAAAGTCATCATCTATGAGAATTAGAGCTACAGTAACCTCCCTCATTGCCACCACGTTTAGATCTTTTCATAACTTGAACTTCGCACTTTCTCCCTCTTTCAATTTACCACTCATGCTACGATAATAATCCTTGATATGCACAATGGCTTCTCAGGCACTATCCTCGTGGATATTAAAGCAAAACTAAAGGTATATTTAACAGCAATATAAACCAACTCTAAGCCTGAAATATGAAAAATACTTGCGTTTCACTGCATCGCACAGGTTTCTAGGGAATATGATTCTTGGGAGTGTGTTTGGAAATCTAAGGCCCCTAACAAAGTGGCCTTTTTCGTGTGGAAAGCAATTAATGAGGCAATCCTTACGGGGGGACAATCTGCGTAGCCGATAAAAAATTTATATCAATTGGTGTTACATGTCAAAAAGTGACGGGGAGAGTGTTAATCACTTGTTAATTCATTGTCATGTGGCCTGGGATCTTTGGAGCTATATCTTGAATTTGTTTCATCTTTCTTGGGTCATGCCAAGGTCAGTCTTGGAGATTTCAGATGCTGGTCCTTGTACAAAAGGAGAAAAAGAAACAGCTTTTCGGATACTGCCCCACTGGCAGTGTGTTGGACCATTTGGAAGAAAAAATTGCAGAGCCTTTGACAACGAGGAGAGGAGTATTAATAGGTTGAAGGAGTCCTTATGCCGACCTTGACTTTTTGGTGCAGTGAATCGGCTGCAGGTTTGGATAATTCTTTTGTGATGTCTGTGGATAGTTCTTTTGTGGTTAAGACCCTGGTGTAGGAGTGTACTCCCTGTATAGAAAGGACGCGTGACCTGTTTTGACGCTTTGTTTTTATAAGTCTTATTACTTATCAAAAAAAAACATTGTCAGAGACAATTAAGAGTATGGGAGAGAGAGAGGGAGAGAGATGATAAACATGGCTTGTAGATCTTTTCTCTGAAGTTTATCAACTTTGATGATTACAGGAGGGGCAGAGAGAGAGAGAGAGAGAGATGATAAACATGGCTTGTAGATCTTTTCTCTTAGCTTTATCAACTTTGATGATTACAGTAGCGTAGAGTGCTAACAGAAACACGTATATACTTCTCTCCCAATTTCAATTCGCCATGGGCTTACTTTGTAGGCTTTTTCTTATAGCACATATGTTAAAGAAGAGTAGTCACTAACAAGTACATTCTCCGTAATACTACTTGAGTTGGGGATAAAATCTGAGATCTTGATAATGATTTGTTATGGCGGGCAAGGGCAACACATATTCTAACACACGTGTGGGGAAGGGGGACATGAATGAAAAGGGATCATCTGCATTTCATTAAGTGCATTGAGAAGGGAAAAAACACATGCACACATAGTTAGAAGTACATTGAGAAGGGAAAAAAAAACAAACACACACGTATATATACAGCATCATTTGAATACTATTAAGCCAATGCCTACACAGCCATTTTCCCTTCCCCCCTCCTCTCTCCACAACCCACGGGGAACAAACAAACCCCTCAACCACACAAAGGAAAAAAGGACCACAAAAATAAAACAGGCAAAGCTAATATAAGGGATGGCAAGTTTGCATGCATTGTTAATTTAACCATATAAAATCCTCCACCACTATTCCCCCATTCAAATTAGGAACTGGCGACCTCGGTCATTGCTACACATATAATACAATGCAGTTAATTGCCCCTAAGATCAGTAAATGCCTTCATCCTTATAATTACCTCATGTAGTAATGATAATAACTCAACTGAGCGTTTGTGCCAATTACTTGGGTGGGCTACATGAAATTGAATTTTTTCTGCAGCTGTGGCTTCCCCAAAGCAAGATTATCAGTTAAACCACATTCACTTGTATCCTTCTTAGTTATCGCTATTTGTGTTACTATGGTCTTCTCCAATCTTTATTTTAGTTGATATTACTCCTCAATATTAACAGCTCTGAAGCCTCTGATAAGACATGGAGCAAATACAAGACCAATACTCAATACTGAAGGAGGAGAAGTCCACAGGTAGTGAGATTGCTTTGCAAGCGCTTGTCATATTACCACTAAAGGAAAAGAAATATTTTTCATTTTAATCAGCTCTTACTTACAATCGCAACGGCAGAAACCAAGATCATAATCAACTGGTGGGCCAATGTAAATATGCCACAAAGAAAGGTCCTTTCATCAGTAACTTTGATGCAACAAACATTAGTTGCATACACATTGTGATAGATTTCAAAGGCCCAAGCCAAAACCCATTGGCTGCAAGCATGCCAACAATTCCTTATCAAGTAAAGAAGTAGAGATTCACTAGAATACATGGTAGAGTAAAAACTACTCCAACTAGATTTCATATGTGAAGTGGACCAACTCGTCACCAACTTTCTGTAATCAAGGTTGTTCCCGTAGCGGGGTGACACTAAATTAATTGGCCATGCGTCATTCCTGGGATTCATAAGTGCTATAGAGACATGCCTAAGTCTCACAGGAGTTGACTCAACCTCCACCAGGGGCGGGGCGGATGTAGGGCCGAGGGTGGCCCTCAAAGTTTTGAAAATTTACACTTTCCCCCTAGTATTTTATCAATAATAATGATAAAGCACTGGTTCGGTCCCCTCAATAATATATCACGTAATTCTTATAAATATATCAAAATATGACTTCGAATTTATTCAAGAAAAAGTGAAATTTCATAAAATTAAGTATACTTTCACACAAAATAATTCTTATTATTATTAATTTTTGTAATTTTATTTGGCTAATACACATATTGACATCCCCCCCCCACCGAGAATTCATGGATCCGCCACTCACTTGCGCCCAGGGACTCTGGATCCATTAAGAGCTGTAGGCTCAACTTTAATGGTGTAACGGCAATGTCAATATTGTCATAAGTTGACACTGTTTATAAGGTATATAATTTGCTTTGAAAAAACACTAGACATCCTTTGATTAAGAAAATCATTTATATAAATGTTTAGTATTAGAAAGAGCAATACAACACTTACAACCAAGGTTTACAAAATTTATTTTCAACTTTCAATTTGAAATCACATCATTCAAATATTATAAATTATTAGAATATGATGTAATTTAAAACCGAAGTTGAAAAAAAATCATTGAATTAAAGTTATAACTCTAGGATTTTTATTTTTTTGTTAAAAGAAGGAATATTATAAATTAAGAATATACGACAAAATGGACGAGAAGTCCATCAATAAAGAAAAGGAGAAAAGACAAAAATTAAAAAAGCAAAACACTCCAGCCACGCTTAATCTCCAAGAACAGGGTAGCAAAAACCCATACTGCCACAAAAGTTCTATCTACGCCACGCCCAAAACCTCTAAACTTTATCCAAGCCTCCCCAATCATCTCAAACAAATTGTTCCAAAGGAAACGTGCACTTCCAATTGAAGAAATAGATGATCAAGGGATTACGTATGATTCTTACACAAAACACACCAATCCCAGAAAATATGCTTGTTTGTCTAACGCTTTTGCAACATGTCGTTTGTGTAGAGTTTATTAAGCACGAGGACCTAACAAAAAGCTCTAATCTTAAAACAGACCCGGGCTTGCCAAATGAAGGAAGACACGTAAAAAGGAGAAGAATCACGCGACTGGATCAAATGAGAATGAAAAGGCCAATAAGAATATTGGTCCGAACCCTCTGACACCCAAGCCCGAGAATCAGCGGTCAAAGATAACCTGACCTGAGAGAGTATCAAGAAGAGATACCATCTCATCCGCGGGTCGATCATTGAGATGACGGGAAAAGTGAATCCCATGAAATACCATTAGACCCTCCCCCCAAAATAAAGTCCTACATAGGAGCCAAATGGACCAAGGAGATACAGTACAATCGAGGAAAAGCAGACAACAAAGAAATACTACCCGCCCACACATCCTCCCAAAAACGAACACAGGCCCCGTGCTTTTTGTGTTTAGAAACATGAGTGGATTGTTGTATTTATTAAATATACAAGTTGTATTTCAAAACACATGTGGTCCATTGAACATGGTTTATGACATGTGCTCGATTGAACTTGGTGTTCTTAACCTTTCATAGCTTTGGATAACGAGAAAATTAATTGTAGATGACCAAGTTAAGCTAATTGAGCTCCTTCCTCTCAATATAAACAGGTGGTCTTTCATCAAATCACACACAACTCAACTTCTTTCTCTCTACTTCTCTAGGTTACACTATCATTCTTACTCAACTTTTCAAATTAAAATTAAAAAAAAAAACTGTTTTGGTATCCCTTCTAACGAGGAAGGAACAATAGAGGGTTAATCCAAATACTATACTCTAAGTTGTGGTAATTCAAGAAACCGATATTATAGACAAATAATGGGAGGTTGTGCGTAGTTGGAACAAACCATGGGAGGTTGCGCAAATAATCATTTAAGGACAAAATAACGGTTTATTTCTGTAGTTCATTGAGATCTTTTCATACTACCCTCCGTCCCAAAATAAGTGTCCCTTATTTAGTTTTTTGCAAAAGTTAACGAAATCGTCTTTTAGGCCATTTTGGTAGTATATACACATGAATGACGTAAGTGTTCACACTATAGTGTTGCAAGTACGCATTGAGATATATAGATAGCAAAGGTGAATTATGTAACTTCATACAAGAGGTAGACAGACAAAAAAATTTCAAAAAACGGGACATTTAATTTGGGATGGAAGGAGCTTTGTAACAAGGACTCTTCATTTCACTCGCCGCAACCGTGTCGGACATGATCTGCACGGATATGGGTGCGGGATCTGTGTCGGGTCCTTCAAGTTGTAAATGAACACTCCAGCTTATGGTTTCAGTCAAGTTTCTATAAACTTTCAAATAATCAACTATCAAACTCTCTACAATTCTTTAATATACTACCAAAACCTTACTATATTTCACCAATTCCCAAACTATGTTAGTAATTCTACAATTTATTAACAAAACATAACAGCTGGAGTATAAAATAAATATAAAGCCATTAACCGTGTCCAATGACCCACCCAATTTAAGAATCCTTTTGAGCCAAATTCACGTATCCTAAAATCCATGCTTTACCCGGATCCGACTTCTAGACAAGTACCCGCACCCGAGTCCTTGTAACATAGGGAAAGAGTATTATTTTCATGGGAGAGTCTATTTTCACTACAAACTTTACTAATCCACTACATTCATTAATGATTAAATGATAAAACCATTGTCATGACACAATTACCCTTCAAATACTTGCCTTGTTTGATGATCAAGTACTTGACTAAAGTCAATTAATTTTATTTTTTAAAATTTTTCTTTATAACTTAAAATTATTTTTTTCTCAAATAAATTATGCATATTCCTCAACACTAAAAAATTAAACCTATCCATTGTTTTTTATTTAATTTTTTAAAATAAATATTTTTAAGAAAATTGAATTTAACGTAAGAAAAAACTAAGAGAAGTTGTACAATTGCCAACTTATTATAAGAATCTTTTAAGTAATCGCTAAACATATATTTATTAATTAATTTTTCATTCAAGTTATTTAAAATTCATAATTTGTATTCCATAATTAACATTATATAACTCATGCCACACATTTGTTTAATCTATTTTGTCATTTATATTTTTTTTATTTGTAAGCGAAAGATATTAGACTTATGTATTATTTTTCTTTAAGATATCTCATTTAATTTTCTAATTTTTTGTAAATAAAATTATTTATTTCTTGTGCACGATTGAATATATTATTATTTGTAAAAATAAATAAAGGATAAAAATTAGAAATGGAAACAATTAAATAAGGTAAGTTTGAAGGGCAATTGTGTCAAAACATTGATTAGATTAATTAAATATTAATGAATGTAGTGGATAAGCAAATATTGTAGTGGAAATAGACTCTCCCTATTTTCATATCTTTATTTTTTGGGTATCTTCTTACATATTGTGTGTATCCATTTTAAGTGTGCAATTTTAGGAATCGATTCCAACATCCTGTAACATCTACTACTCTCACCCGGAAAACCACCTCATTCTAATCATCCCATAGCATCACCTTGTACGCCAGACATGTCATCATGTAATGCTGCATTCAGAACATCTAATTGCTATTGTATCCATGCTATTCATTGACAAACTCATTGTCAAAGATAGTCTACAACTTTAGCATCAGACATGACATGGTATCCTATATATCCGATCTGGCCTTACTGCCTATTAACTACAAATATAAATGTTCCCAAGAATAGCATTATCATACAAATATAAATGTTCCCAAGAATAGCGTTATCATACAAATAAAAAATCAAATACATTTAGACAAAAAAAAAAAACTACAAGCATTAACTACAAATATAAATGTTCACAAGAATAGCATTATCATACAAATCAAAAGTAAAATGCATTTACACAAAAAACTACTATCATTCACTCACATCTTAAGCAATCATTTTGGCTCAACATGTCAATTGTGTTCATACACTAAGACTCCAAAACTAACTCACTATCAAATATCTTTTTAGCAAATAAGAATATCACCACAGAATATCATTGATACTGACTCGATAAATCAAAGTATATAGCCTAGTATGGTTCTCAAAAGTCACAACATAGGAAATGGAGGTCCTAGCTCACGTACATTATCAGTCAAACATATAGGTAGAAAATAAACAAATAGAGCATCAATTAACAAACACATTTTACCAAGATAAACCAATACCCAGAACCATTAATTCATTCTATAGCATAGGAGCTTCAGGGAAAACATGTACTCAGTTTTGGCCAGTAGCAAGTATTCTAATTATAGTATCAAGTAAACACATTGCATAATGGAAAAACGAATAGAAAAAAAGAACCCAACAGAATGAAAGATACACAAAATCAGAGGGAACCAAAACACTTACCGGAACCAGCAGCAGTAATAGCCTGCCTATACTTCTTATCCTGAACATCACCCGCAGCAAAAACTCCCCTCACACTAGTAATCGTACTCCCCGGCTTCGTCACTATGTACCCCTCTGAATCAACCTCCAACTGCCCATCCAAAAACTTCGTTGCAGGTTCATGCCCTATAGCGAAGAACAACCCTGACACCTCCAAATCCGAAACCACCCCACTCACTACATTCTTCACTTTCAACCCTGCCAATCTCTCATTCCCGTATGCCTCCACCACAGCTGAATTCCACACAACCTCAATCTTAGGGTTACTCAATGCCCGATTTTGCATAATCTTGGAGGCCCTAAACTCGTCCCTCCTATGAATTATATATACTTTAGACCCATACTTTGTCAAAAAATTCGCCTCCTCCATAGCCGAATCACCACCTCCGATCACAGCCAATGGCTTGTTCCTAAAAATTGGTGCCGCGCCATCACAAACGGCACAAGCCGAAATCCCTTTATTCCAAAACCCTAACTTTCCCTCACCCGAACCGGGAAAATTCAACCGTTTGGCAACGGCGCCGGTTGCAATAATAACGGAATCGGCAATAACGGAATGTGAATCAGTGAAAATTTTGAACGGTGATGTTGAAAAGTCAACTTTAGAAACCGTTTCGGTAAAGATCTGAGTTCCGAACCTTAGGGTTTGCTCTCGGCACCGGTCCATGAGCTCGCCTCCCATGATGCCCTGTGGGAAGCCAGGGAAGTTCTCGACGTCAGTGGTGGTGGTGAGCTGGCCGCCGGGGGCGATGTCGTTGGCCATCCAGCCTTCGAAGAGGATTGGCTTCAGTTCGGCGCGTGCGGCGTATATGGCGGCCGTGTGGGCTGCGGGGCCGCTTCCGATGATGCAGAGGCGAGTTTTTAGGGTTTGGAGATCGTCCATGGTAGAGGCTGCGGCGGTGGTGAATTTAGGGGAGGTGGCGGAGGTGGTTGTCGCTGCTGCTGCTGCGGCGGCGGCGGAAGAGGTAGCGAGGGCTAACAAATTGCGAGCTTTTTTAAAGAGGGATGAGAACTTGGGGATGGAGTAGGTCATGTTCTCGGTTTTGTTATATCTCTTTGGACTTAATTAATTTCGTCGGCCTTTCGCGGGATTTTTTTGTTGACCAAATTTTTTTTTTTTGGCGGGAGACTGTTAGATACTTTACTTGTATAGTTGTATTAACCCTGGCCCTTTTAGCATTATTAGCCGTAATTTATTTTTTTAATTTTTTCATTTTCGAGGATGGTTTAATCTAATCCATCTCTTCAAAGAAATTAATCAAACTTGAATAAATAATTTAAAAAATGAATAAACTGATAAGTACGAAAATTTTGAAAGAAATTAATAGACTTCAGTCTTTAACGTAAAATTATTAGAGGATATTTATTTTAAAAAGGAAGAAATATTTACGATATCCATTTGTCATAGTTGAGGTATATATAGGGTCTTAACTCTTAAGAGAGGAACACGTCCAAAATCCAAGTAGATATGCTTTTCAATCTGATCACGCAATTATATTCAATTTCTTACGCCTGTTTCTGATTCTAATTTCCTTAGTCAAGGCAAGAAGGTCCTGTCAACAGCTTGTGTTTCTAATGGAAGAATTCAACACTCCAATTTTGGGCCTTCAAGAAATGAGTTTGTGCCAAATACATTTTGGGCCCAAATGTAAAGCGTTCAATTCCAATTTTGGACCGAGCCCATTTTACAAATAATATTGGACTACAAACTTTCATTAACTGTCGCTATAAAGTAGAGGTTGAACTACAAAAATAGTTCCTTCATGCCTGAATGACTTGTCAAATAGCAAATATTGAAAAAGTAGTACTCCCTTCATCCCAATTGTATGCATAAACATTTAATTTAGTTTTAGTTTGTCTCATTAGAAGAGGTATGTATCGTCTTTGAGAAACTAATGTTTTCCATACCTTTAAATTTGTGAGTAAGAATAATCATGTCAAATCAACTAAAGTAGCATGAAATTGCGGCACAAAATCGTAATCTATCCGTCACCAAAAAATATTTTATTTGACATGCTGAATATTTTAAGATATTCAGCTTTGCATGCTTGTACCTTCAAAAAATTACACTTTAATTTTATTTTTTTTGGAAAATGTGACTATTTTTTCTAAGGCAAACAAAAGAAAGAGATTTTTTTTTTTTTTTTTTTTGGACAGAGGGAGTATGGTGTTTTGGTGAGTATGAACTAAGCATAATTTCTCTATAATGAAATCAAATTGACATAATTTTTTTAAGAAAATGGCATAAATTGATTTTCATTAAGCGTTGATGATATATAGACGAATAGTAGGTGTTAAAGTTTGTTGTGCAACGCAGCGGAAGCAATTGACAAAACAACACACAAAAGCAGTTGGAAATCTAAAGAGAGAGAGATTGGGGTCAACATACTTATCGAAATTTTATTAGAGGCTTAACATTTAAACGTTCTAGGTATACAACTATTTATACAACAAAATAGAAAACCCTAAAACCGCCGCTATGCGGCCGCATGCGATTTACAAGATTTCCATGCGGACGCACTATGCGGCCGCATGGTTTCCAGAATACCTGTGCAGACGCCTTATGCGGCCGCATACATTCCAGTGTGCCACGCGGTCGCCATATGTGGCCGCATACCATCCAAAAAACCCGAATAGTCCCTCGGAGGGCGCCGGCCTCTTGCCAAGACATCGAGCCATCACATCTAACAAAGTTCAATACTGAAACCTTATTTTGAGGAAAGAAAATTCTATTGCCCAGTTGAGAGTAAGCTTGTATATATTTTTCTTGCTAATTTTGCGTAGTTATATGGTAGATGCACACTATTTTTAGAAACCTTATAAACTGAAAAATATTACAATAACGTTTTCATGTGTTCGGCTTCACGATTAGCCCAAACACATAACTTCACAACCATTAAGGGTATGTTTGATTTCCGCGTTTAGTGACCTTTGTTTTGGTATTTTAAATTTTAGTTTGTAATAATCGAAGAAAAAATAAAAGATACAGAGAGAAAGCTGGTATCAATAAAGAAAGAGAAACCCAAGAACACAAACTAAATCGTGATAAAGAACAGATCCTTGGTGTGGACTATTTTCGGTAATGAGCTCAACAGTCCAACACTGCACGTATGTGGGCCGGAATGTGGCAATTAGTTTGCAAGGTATCCACGCTATTAATAAAAAGCCCATTTCATATATCTTGGGCTGCAATACTTTGTAAATTGTCAAAGTCTCAGAGCTATATAATTCACCTTCGGCTGGTTGAAAATTCAAAGTCAAAAGACGGAGTGTTCTTCTCTTCAAACTTTCACTCACATTATTTCGCAACCTTTCTAAAAAGGAATAATTGCCGTCGGGAACCTTTTATATAATTTTCAATCGTTTTAATTTATTATAAATATTTTTAACTGTTTAAGTTTATTTTAAGTAATAAATTGATCAATTATTTCAAAAATGCCCACATAACAATTTAAAATATGTTTTAAGCTATTTATTTCTTGATTTACTACTCTAAATCTCAACTTTCCTTTCATTAAGATTTATTACCCTTATTAAATATCCTTAATTAAATCTCAAGCTGTGTAGGCCAAATTCATTGTATATCCTTAATTATATAGTGAACAAATATCCTTAATTAAATATCTTTAATTAAATCTCAAATTCATTGTATACAATTAGTCTATTTTTATAGTTCAAATGGTATACAATTAGTCTTACTTTCTTTTACATAGAGTAAAGGAAAGTAAGAATGATTAAATAATTTAAGACATAAAAATAGTACTTTTTAGTATAATTTACATGAAATTTATTTAATTAGTTCCACATCACAAGGGTTGATCACTAAACGAATCATGTTATCCATCCGATGCATGAAAACACATTGTTAGTACAATTTGTGGATCGCAATGCACAATTTTGATGCATCGCAAGTGTAATGTTGTGCATCGCGATGCACACTTTGATGCATCGCAAGTGTAATGTTGTGCATTAGTATTATTTTGTGCATCGCGATGCACTTTTGATGCACATCGCAAGTGTAATGTATAGCGTGCATCAAGTGTAATGCACAAATAATACTTTATGTGCATCGCGATGATGCAACAATTTGTGCATCGCGATGCATAACGTGCATGTTTCGTGTGCGTCAATTTGTGCATCACGATGCATAGCGTGCATGTTCTGTGTTTTTTAAGGGTGTAGACGATATTTCGCAACAAAAGTGGCATTTTTCGATTTAAAACAATTATAGTGAACTAAAGCGATTAAAAAATGTATAAAAGAGAGCGGTCCGAATTTCTCCCATCGAGTGAGCTTAAGAAGGCCCAATAGCACTCTCTAACTGTGGATCCGACCCGAATGTGGCCCAATTAACAGGCTCATGGGCCCAATAAAGCACCTAATATTTATTTATTTTTTCGATTTTCCAAAAATATCGATAGGCCTAAAAGTCCAAAACTAATCTCCTAAGTCGAGTAGGACCACGAGTAGAGGTAAAAGTTTTCCGCTACATTCGTATAGGACTTGAACCCATAACATGTGATTAAGCTAAATAAAGCACCAAATGTGAACAATATTTAACACAAGATACTTGCCTACAAATAACTGAAAAAAGGATTGTTAATCATACCATAATGACTCATTTCAACTCACTAAACTTTCCAAAAACTGATCAATCATAATAGAAGACATGATAAATCAACTTTCATAAAGTTTGAAAATAAATACAATGTTGTCTACTAAATTTCAACAAAAAGTTACTAGGTAGGCTCTTCCCGCGTCGCTTTCCTTCTTTACTTTTTGTTAGTATTTTGATCAAGTCAAAGATAATGCCAAAAATTAAATAGGTGGTGTGAATAATCATTGTCCATACCTAACAATTACCTAATAAAGATTATCACCCCACATTTTATAATCATGAAAAGTATCTTAACAACTTCATTTCAAGAATTTCTTCTTTTTATGCCTACTCTTTTGCATAATGATATGAATTTTTAATGAATTTATAGTGAAACGAGAAGTGACTGATATTTTTGTAAATATGCATGGCTTCGCGACATCTAAATTTAAGATTCCGACCTCTGTTAAAACATACTTATAGAGTTCGTTTGTTTGGTGCAGTATTTATAAAATATAATATTTTAAAAATATAATATTTTAAAAAATTGTAATATTTAAGATTTTTTTATAAATATATTTGAAATATTATTTTAATACACAGTTTTTTTTTCTGAGCAGCGTTTTAAAATCTGTATTTAAAAAAAAACTGAAAATTCTAGCGTTCTAAAACACAGCTGTATTTTGAAAAAGCTGTTGTTTCTGCGACAGTATTAAAATACAATTTTTACAAATAAAGTGTATTTTATCCCTACATTTTAACCAAAATGCTTGACCAAATACAGAAATTGTATAAGATTATGTTTATCTATTCAATTTTAAGCTTTAGGATTAAAATTGAATAAACAATTTGAGCTCTAAAAAATTCAAATTATTCTTTTAATTTTAATTTCAAACTTTAAAATTAAGCATCTAATCATAGCCTAAATATGGTTGTTATCGACATCTAAATTTAAGATTGTAAACTCTGTCAAAACAGACCATGCATAAGTAGCGACATTTATCAATTGTACATTTCAAACAATTTTCAGTTTTTCACAATTTTTTCTCAAATTTATGCTTCTTTAACCCAAAATTCATGAAAAGAAAATACTAAAAAGAATATATACATGGATAAGTCATCAGAAACTTTCGAACCAGCTTATTAGATATTGTTTGGCAATCAGCAGTTGAATACCTCCATTTTCATTGCAAAATTGAACCAACAACAAATTAGTTTTGTCAGAAGAAAGTAACCAACGAGAAAGTACTCTTCAATAAACCTGATTTTGAGGTTTGTCAAACAGGCCCTTACTACATAGAATCAAAGTACAAAGAAATTAAAGAAAAAACTTACTAGCCTAATGTTCTATACACAAAAATTCTCTTCTGGATCAATCTTGCTTATCATCCAACGAAACCGATGTACGCTTGATGAACTCTAAACAATCCGCAATGGCTTCTGAATAAAAAGAATTTGATCGCCCGAACGATTTTAATCTATAGTGATAGATGTTTGTAACATCTTTCCTGACCAAATTCCTTCTACTACTACTAGTACTCGTATCCTTTTTCCCTGCGTTTCTCGATAAGTTCCTCTTCAAAGACTCGAATGTGTTTCCGTACGTCGATTTCCAACTAGTTAGTAGCCTGAAGATGAGAAAGAACTTTGCGCGCAGTCGTTGAACGGAAAATCTTTTCAGGTTTAGCCGAAAACCTCTCATGCCATGACATTTCCGACCAACTCTATTGTAACTCATATGACCCATGTTTTTTTTGTTTTTTGTTCTTGTTTGGCAAAGTGTTTATGTTGTTGTGGATATAAATAGGGTTGGGAGGGGAGGGGGCTGTGGGGTAAGGGGGGAGAGAGGAAGGTGATGATCGAGGAAATGAAAAATGATTCCAAGAAAAGTTGGTGTGTGGAAGATGGAAGGGGCTTGGAAAATGGAGACTTAATTTTGTGGACTTTTGGAGGGTTGTGTTTAGAGGGTACTTATAATGTGGGATTATGACCATTATTATAATAATGTGTATTAATATTATTATAATTTGAATTTTGAACTAATCTTGAATATAGTAAGAACAAAGTGTTGGATAATTGTTAGTGTGTGGGGGACAGTGCAGAGAGGGAATAGGGGAAAGTGTCAACTTTTAATCAAGGTGATGGAAGTGGTTGTATGATTGTGCATCACAGATTGTATTGGATATTGACTAATTTGAGAGGGAGGATATATTTTTTGTTTTATTCCTTTCCTTTTTCCAATCATTAAAGGAAGAGCATAATTGAATTTATGGAATGTTAATTGAATTCCACGTCGATAAAATTTCGAGCATACATTATTAATATATTATATTTACCTAATAATATTAGAAAATAATTACTTTTTAAACAGAGGTTGCAATAAGAAGAGGAGATTGAAGATTTGAAATTTTTTTGTGTTTAATTAAAACCCTAAAAAAGGAAGAAAAAAAAAACCGAAAAGAAAAAAATGAAAAATACTTTTGGGTTGAAAAAACAAAAAAATAAAAGAAAAGGAAGAAAAAGAGGATGGCTACTTCACACATGTGAAATAGAGATTACATCCTAAGCGTAGAAATTTAGAAGATGTATAAATCTTAGTCGGTAGTTAGCTAGCTTTAGTCAATTGTATAAGTGTAAAGTGAGGTGTATTGTAATATAGAGCCTGTTTATCCGTGCGTTTTGGCCAAAATACAGGGTTGAAACGCAGCTTATTCCTTAACTTAGCATTTCAATATTGTGGTAGAAAAAGCTGCGTTTACAAAACCCAGCTGCGTTTTAAAACGCTAAAATTCCTAGCTTTTTCCCAAAATGCAGATTTTAAAATACAGTAGGGAATAAAAAACTGTGTTTTAACATAATATCCCAAACCTATTTATAAATAAAAAAGCCGCGTTTTAAATAATCTGCGTTTTAAAAACGCTGCGTTTTGAAAATGCTACACCAAACGAGCTCATAAATACTCTTTCGTTCTAAAATAAGTGTCATCTATTCTATTTCGAATAATTCAAGATTAGTTATACTCCACCCGTTCCTAAATTTTCGTTCAGTTTAACTTTTTTTTATCAAACATTATATTTTTCAAGTAAAAATTTACTGTATATCATTTTTTTTTAAATTATAAAACATGTAAGTCATAGTATTTTTAAAATACTATAAATTACGTGTTTTATAATTTTAAAAATAATAAAATAATATACGGTAAATTTGAATTTGGAAAATATCATGTTTAATATAAAAAGTTAAACATGATGTAATTTAGAAACGGATGGAGTATCTTTTTTATTTCTAGAATAATTCTTTAAGCAAATTATTTTTAATACCCTTACTAATTGTAAGATGAAAAAAAAAAAAAGATGGATATATTAATTTGACTAATTCTAATACTCCTTATATATCTCTTAATTATTAGACTTTTTAAACGTGAATTCTTTAAGTGTAACGGAGAAATATTATATATATATACATACATATATATATATATATATATATTTTACACCAATCAAGCTTACTTTATGTACAAATTTGTTACTTTAACTAAGCTTGAAATCATGTTCTAGGTTCTCCCACTCATTTACTAACTCAAGTCAAATCAAACTATAATGGAGCCTAATTCAAGAGGCAAGGAACTTTATGTCCCTATTTACATCCTAAATGGCTAGAGTGTAGACTTTAGCACCGATGGACTACAGCGCAAGATTATAATTTAGTATGTTGGTATTTGGTAATCATAATATATGAAGACAAAAATTAAAAAAAATTATTTTATGGGTATTTTTTATAAAATGAATCTATCTTATCGTTGTGTTGATGGTGTTGGTGGGCTGAACTGTAAGAGAATAAAGATTCGTCTTACAAATTAAAATTCGCAAGATAATCTCACGAAAAACCTACTCATAATTCGTAAGACAATTTCACCATAGACCTACTCATATCAGAATATGCTTACCCCGTAAATGTGGAGTTAAGGAATTATTTTAATTGTGTAATCATAGTCAACAACTGCTATTGCACTATAAAGTCTCTGGTCTGCAATTAACAAACAAATTGGGGTGGGAATTATGTCACTATAGTGATATGGAAATTACAACCTTAGTCGGCTCCTCTAACTATTTATATACTTTGATTTTTGTGACTAGCACTTGGGACGTACTTTTCAAGTTGCATAAGTTGAGCGATGGGCAGAGGGAGGGCAAGAGGTGATTAAATTAATACTCCCTCCGTTCCAGTCAAAGAGTCTACTTTTCTTTTTTAAAAGTTAACATGTGACTAAATCAAATTAAAATTTTACACACTTTACTTATGTTTTAAAAAATAAAATTTTATTAATTAAAAACTATTTTAAGAATACTATGGATTGCAACTTTTAAAACTTTGTAAAAATCACTAAATTTATGTTAATTATCGATCAAACTTCAACTAAGTTGACCGAAAAAAGTCAAAACTGGACTCTTTGCCTGGAACGGAGGGAGTAGTTTTTAAAGGGTGGTTCAGTGATAGAATTGGAATTCGTTTCATAAAGTGTAAAGTCTCAGGTTCAATTACTTCTCACGCCCCCTTAAGATATAAATTTTTTTTTAATTAATTCAAACTGACTCGAATGAATCGCGTTACTATTAAAAAAAAAGAAAAGAAAAAAAGTGATATGAATGCTTGATTTATAAATTGCCATTTTTATAAACTAGTGGGGTTAATGTGTTTTCCACTAAATAGACTTTGGTTGGCTTTGGTTTTCTGTATTCTTATTAAAATAAAACGCAAAACATCAAAAAAAATGTCAGCATCCTCCTTTTAGTGGGTTACGGCCGTCAAGATTGAAAAAGAAACTACGTAGTTTATCTTTTCTTAATGCTATTTTTTTTATTTCAGTTTGTTTAGGAAAAAAAACAAACCCCAAGTTTTTTAGGATATGTTTTACTTTATTTAAACTTGATCGAGGATTGATATTAGTAAAAAAAAAATTAGTCAATTGTAAAATTTTCTTTCGCTTTTAAAATACCATTCATTCCGCTAAGTTATATAGTTACAGATAAATGTGTCTTATTTGAATATCATAATTTTTACTTGCTTTTCTGGAAAATGACTTTCGTAATATTATTTTTTTCAACATGTCAACCAAAAATCAAAGATATGAAGAATTTAAATAACTCTTTTTCTTAAGAAATAAAAAATTGAGTCCCAAAAGACTAAAATTTTAAAAAGAATGAGTTAAGTAGATTGTGATGGGAGAACGGTGCTCGAAATGCACATTGTAGTTATTAAATTATGAGTCAATTTTGCTCTCATAAAACTAATATAAACTGATAAACCAAAAGAAAATTCTCCACGAGATTTTAATTTTGAATTTTGACTAAAGGGTGGAATTTGGAATTGGAAGTAGTGGGAAGAAGAATAATAATAATAATAATAATAATAGTAATAATAATAGTAATAATAATAATAATAATAATAATAATAATAATAATAATAATAATAATAATAGTAATAATAATAATAATAGTAATAATAATAATAGTAATAATAATAATAATAATAATAATAATAGTAATAATAATAATAGTAATAATAGTAATAGTAATAATAATAATAATAATAGTAATTATAGTAATAATAATAATAGTAATAATAGTAATAATAATAGTAATAATAATACATAATAATAATAGTAATAATAATAGTAATAATAATAGTAATAATAATAGTAATAATAATAGTAATAGTAATAATAATAGTAATAATAATACTAATAATAATAATACTAATAATAATAGTAATAATAATAATAATAATAGTAATAATAATAATAATAGTAATAATATAATAATAGTAATAGTAATAGTAATAATAATAGTAATACTAATCATAATTGTAATAATAATAATAATAATAATAATAATAATAATAATAATATAATAATAATAATAATAGTAAATTATTTTTTGTCCCATTTAATGAACCCATTTTACTTAAAGAATCTTATTGTGAGCAATAGTCATCGTTCGACAAATGCTAATCGCTCCTTGAACATTATTTTCAAACGGGCACAATAAGTGATTGACCGCTTATCTATAAAATACTCCAAACTAGTTATAAACCCGTGCTTTCGGGTGTAATTTAACTTTTGTGTTTAATTGATATATTTTATGAATAATTTTATATAAAATTATCATTGTTAGATATATGCTTGATCGTTTAGTATAATATTTTCGTTTTAAAATAAGTATTTTTTATTGATGGTTAATATATGTATTTTCATTTTTATACATTTTTGTTGGGTTGCTTTTCCTTTGCTTTGTTTTTTTCTTTTTGTTTTCATCTTACACTTAATAAAGATATTTTGGACATATATTTAAAGAATTTTTAAAAAAATTAAAAATAAAATATTTACTTTGGGATTTATTAAAGAAATATAATTTTTTTCTAAACAAAGAAGAATTGTTTAAGGATTGAATATAATTATATTTTATAAAATAATTTTTGAAGATCATTCAATGATTAGAGAAGTCTTAGTTGGATATACTATATTTACAAAATAGTTTATTTTTGATACACTGAAATAATAATAAAAATAAGTGGATATTATAGTACATGGGTCTCGCAACCCCTACTTAACTATAATATATGTAGTATTCTAAAAATATATATATAATATAATTGGTTGAGTTGGTTTAATGTGAGTATACATATATAGAAGGGTATGAGTTTAAATCGCATTGCTAACATCATTTTGCTTTTCATTTGCTTTTGATTTCCTTGTCAATACCTAAAGTTCTTCACCTATTACTCTTTACTATTATATATACTCTTTATAATAGTTATTGTTATTAGGTAATATTATTACCTAATGACTTCCTCTCCTAATAAATACTAAGAATTTGAAGAGTCAAATTTACAAAAATGAAGTTTTAACAAAAATGGTGTAGGTGGCATACTCATAGGCCTTCTCATCAACTTTAATATATATATATATATATATATATATTTATATCGATTTAACTCTAAGAATAAAAAATATAAAAAATAAAAGTCTTTGACATGGAGTATGTTGTAAAGTTTTACTTACAAAACATTTTTTTTTTTTTTGAAATTAACGTTGAATTCGTTAACCTCAACAATTAACTAAAAATGCATGACATGCATTTATTGGGTGAAATGAAAATTCAAAATAAATAAATAAACTTTAGAGATAAATATGTTCCATTTTCAAGGGTTAGTTAGTGGGGTTGGTAAAAAATGATTGGATAACTGGTTTGACTATCACTGAATTTATATGTAAAGCGATCGGATGTCTTGTGTTCGACTCTTATCAAATACGAATTTTCTTCATGTAGTGGTGAGTCGGAATTAGCCTCGAACGTAATGTGTTATGGAGATATCTCGGCATGGGAGTGAAGAAAAAAAGAGTTAGTTACGTTGGCCATCAACATCTTTCTGCATATTGTAATCTTAGGTGATCAATAAGAATGACATTTTTTTTGTGAATGAAAGTCGGTTGCCGGAGAACCCCTTACTTACTACACCAATGTTAACCTATTTTAAGCTCCCTCAGCCACGTACAGGACTATATATTATGACAAGTTGCCTCAAATCAACCCCCTTGACTTTTTAGAATATGCAAAAAAAATATTGAATTTTATATGTTGATTGGAGGCTCAAACGCCGTGTCTGTAATATTCAGAGAAAGTGTACGAACTCTCCTTCTATGCAACTAGTTAAATAATAGCCAACTAGATATAGTTGAGTACAAAATAAGGAACTCTCCGCACACAAGTTATTGTAATGATGATGTCCTCGAGGGGTGGCTCAGTGCTAGAGTTGGAATTTCACAATGTGTGAGATCTTAGGTTCGATTCCTTTTTATGTCTTATTAGGACACTAAAAAATTTTTTTTATTGTAATGATGAATTTGTTGCACATAATTTTTTTAGTTTTTATTGATTACTAATAACATTTTATTTTTCTGTTTTTATGTTACAAATTTAAGATAAATTAATTTTTAGAATATCCGTAAAAGGAAAAAAAATAGAATATAAAATGTTAGACAACTACGACTAAATGCCATAAAAATGTTTCAGCATGGGACAACTAACACTACAACAACTTCTAAGCAGGGTAAAATCTTAAAAACAGATAAAGGCTACACATATTAAAATAATAAGAAAAATAGATAAATTAAATAATACTCAACAAATGGCTAATAATAAGAAAAACACATCAATTAAGATTCAGTCTCCCTTTAGGCCAGTTACGTTCAAAAAAATACTCCTGTTTTTAGAACTCCCGGGTTTCTAGGATGGCCGGCGGGCCAAAACACAACAAAATCTTGGTACCCGGACCCAACCTACATCTATTTCATCCCTTTCATATTTCAGAATGTTTTTTGTTTGGAGAAATTGTTGGTCGGTCTATTTTTTTAAATTTTTTTTCTCTTCAGTCCATTTTTTTTTAAATTGCTAAAAGACACTTTAAAAATTTTCTTCCTAAAATGCCCTCAACAACATCGTTGCTTCAGATTTGAGGTTCGAATTGATGTATAAATGATTTCATGTTGTTAATATAATCTTTCCTCATGTTTGGGTATCAATTTTTATGCATAGAACACGAATTTGATCACAATTTGATCAAATTTGAATTTTTTGAGTTCATCCTGTTTTTCTTTGTTCTTGGGCTATTTTGGAATAGCCACTTTAATATATGTTTTAAGCTTCGAATTTGTTTAAAATCAATCCCATATTATTATCCTAACTTAGTACTACATTTGTGCACAATTTTTCTACAAAAAAATTACTATTTTTGAGATCCAAATCGAGCTTGGCAGTGTGCTGTCCAAAAACAGAGGTAGATGTTCTTAGACTGATTTTGGGACTTTAATCAATGATTTACCAATCGCAGTATGCTGGGCAACGCAACGGGGATCGACCTGCCCGGTCAGGTCGCAGGGGTCGAGGGGACAGCGTCCCTCGTGGGGGTTCGGAGGCAACACCCCCGAAAGGTAAACGAAAATTAAGTTCCCTCCAGCAGTTGAAATTCAAACGGTGTCTTAGTTACTCATCGCGATACCTTGGTTGCTCATCGTGATGCCTTTGTTGCACATCGCAATGCCTTGGTTACTCATCGCGATACCTTGGTTGCTCATCACGATACCTTGGTTACTCATCGCGATGCCTTTGTTGCTCATCGCGATGTCTTGATTGCTCATCGTGATGCCTTGGTTAGTCCCCTCTAGCTGTTGAAATTCAAACGGTGTCTTGATTGCTCATCGCGATGCCTTGGTTACTCATCGCGATGCCTTTGTTGCACATCGTGATGCCTTGGTTGCTTATCGCGATGCTTTTGTTGCTCATCGCGATGCCTTGGTTGCTCATCACGATGATTAACCTACGCGATGCCTTGGATTACTCATCGCTATGCCTTGGGTTACTGATGCGCACATGTTTTTCTTTCATTAATGGCATAATCATCTTTTTGCCCCAAAAATGTCTTTTTTCGGTTTTAAAAAACGATGACTAGACTGGAGCGATTACAAATGTTTAAAAAGGAACCGGCCCGTGATTCACCCTTTTCGTTTTTGGTTGTCTCAAGTAAAGATGTTAATCGGGCCGTGGCTCTAGTGGTTTCGGGCCAGCACTAGCAAGTTTCGGGTTAGACGGTCCAATTTTTTTGGACCACTGATATTGCAGACCTAACCCTAACCCAAACGGTCTTCGGGCTAAACGGGCCACCGACGGGTCACGACAAAAAAAATAAATACATCACAATCTCCAAAAAAAAAACTAAAAAAACTAAAAAATTTCTTAACAAACAATAAACATAATAAATACTAGCACTAATGTATAATTAAACCATAAAAAACATCAAGCTTGAGCTAATAATAAGTAGCAATGCACATATATGATACTTGATGGGATCGGTCTAGAAGGCATGCCACGTCACCGCCATGTCAGCTTCAGGTGGGACCCATGGTTCAAGTTGACCTCGCGGTCTTCAAGCTCGGGATCCTCGGAGCGAGTACACGAGGATCATGAATAAAAGAGTAAAGTCAAGGTCCTCCTCAGAGCCCCATCCTCCTCCAGGCGTTCTAACCAGCAGCCGATCTGGGACATTATTGTCCTCGCTGGACTGAGGTGCACCTCGTCAGCGATCAAGTCATCCTCCGCAGATGTCCACATCATCATTTAATGTCTCCTTAAATGCCAACAAGAGGACTGAAGGAAGCAAGACGTTCCTATTGGGCGCAGATATTCATCACTGTAGATATCACAGCTGCATTAAATGAGGACTTATCTCTTATCAGAGGAAGCTTCTATCATTAATGAGCAGTCCCTTTCCGGAGTAACAGGTGGCAAGACATATCTTCCTCCACACTTCATCTTCACCTATAAATACCAAGGTATCTCCTTCATTAAAAAGTTTAAGTGACATTTACTACAACCGTACACAAGACTTACGTTCACATTTATTTCTTTGCTATCCAAAACTTATAACACCTATTTATTAGGAGGTCAATTGAGACCAATTATCACCTGAACATTTATTCAAACACTGATTTTAACACCGGAGGGTCAGAGTCGGGAAAACCCCCGACACACCTAACGGTGGTTTTCTGGTCAAGAACAGTTAGAGGCACAGCTCGTCAACAGTATCCAGATCCCCCGGCAACTGAAGCCTTTTGAGAGCCGAGACATTCTGACCGAAGACTAGCTGCTTACGTGGACCTGACGTGATCATCAAACAACTTTTTGGCGTGATCAATACTGATTTTTGCATGAAAGTCCAGCAATTATTTAGAGTTGGTTAAATAAAGTATTATTTGAAACTTTTAGTTGTGGTTCCTCTTTAAACAGGCAGTTGTAATTGCACATTAACTAAAATGAAACATTCTGAACCTTGGTTGGGTTCTCTGCAACTCTGCCTCTGCGTGGCTCTCCCTATTTGCAAGTCCATTAATAATGAAGCTAATCAGATTTATTTCAATGTTTCCAACTTTATATATGAATGAATGATAGCATTAAAGATTGTTGGTCTATCAGTATGAGGAAGGTTGGTCTATCATACTGCGATTGGGTAGGTGGCGACGACGGTTGGCACGGTGGGTGGGTGTGGGTAGTCGAACTGCCGAAGATGAGAGAGGAACTTAGTCGGACTGCCGGAGACGAGAGAGGAACTGAGGAGTCAAGAGTGAGAGGAGAGCGAGGGTGAGGGTGAGAGTGAGAGAAATCGCCAAATCGGACCTTGGCTCCTTGCGAAATGTGGTAGCTTAAGGACTTAAGGCTAGGGTTTTAGACAAATATAATAATTTACGCTTTTACCCCTCAACCCGCGGGCCAACCGGCGAGCCAGCCCGTGAAACCTGTGGCAGCCCGTTTATCCCGGATGTTTAAACAGTCCAAAAAACTTCAACCCTAACCCTGATTTTTTCGGTTTAAACGAGTAGACCCTACGGACCGTGACCCTTTTAACATTTCTAGTCTTAAGGGGGCGTGAGAAAGGATCGAACTAGAGAACTCACACTTTGAAAATTCCGACTCTACCACCCCTTAAGAACTTTTTTTTTTTTTTTTTTTTGGTTGTCTTACGGTCGGTTTTTTTTTTTTTGGTTGTCTTACGGTCGGTATTTATTTATTATTTTATTGATGTGGAGGGTGCCAGGTTGGGGGTGTTTGAATCAAGGTAATGGTTGAATCCATACAAGAACATATCGATTAATTTCATATAATTCAACCAATAGCCTCGGCTACAAAGGTCCAAGACAACAATGGTGTCTTAGCCTACTGCCAAATAATACATCCACGCTATTAATTCTACCTCAAAACAAACACACACACATGACTCCTCAATGGCGGAGGCCATCGTCAGCCTCTCTTTTTTTAGAAGGATGGCAAGGATCTCCTCAGGGTGCTGGGCTTTCCTTTCTTAACGGCAGAGTGCTCAGTAGATTTGATGATTTACGCCGAGTCTCCAGGTTTGTTGATCAAACATCAGCTTACGACGTTCCATGGTATATTGTGGAACAGCGATAAGAGAAAATTTAAAGAAAGGGATATTTACAGAAGTGAAGCAGGTTTGCAACTGACAAGCCCGACTAACCAGCTGAGATGATGGTATGAAACTTGTGTAAGAATGATAAAAATAAAAAATATGAAAATGAAAGTATGATTTTGATATTTTCTCATTTCTCAAAGCCATTAATCTCGGCCCACGCATTTTGCAACAACATATTGAGGGTAATAATATGTACACGAGATTCATCATATTGCACCTTTCACTTCAATCACAGTGAGGGGTGCTACTTGATGAGATCTGGCGTGCAGATAAAGATGACCCGAATATCAATTCACTGATTCAAAAGAGAGCCAAAAGGAAGGTGGTGGAGGGGAAAAAAAAAAAAAAAGGAACCAACATCAGCTAAAAAAATGACATTGCGCAACGAACACAATTGCAACACAAGCACAATCCAATACCAAGAATAGCTTATTCAATCCAACACAGTACATTACCAAACAACGATGTGAAGAAGCCCTACTAGACTGCATAGCACTAACGAAACCAGAACTTAGTAAAGGTCACCTTCTTTGTGGGTGTGAATCACACAATCGCTAGTCGGGTAAGAAATGCAAGTGAGCAAGTAACCCTCCTTCATTTGGTTATCATCAAGGAAAGATCCATCAGACTGGTCAACAGAACCTGAAACAATCTTCCCGGCACAGGTGGAGCAAGCACCAGCCCTGCAAGAATATGGGAGCTCTAGTCCTGCGTTCTCAGCTGAGTCTAGGATGTAGCAATCATCAGGGGCCTCAAACTCATTTTCCCCATCTGGCCCAACAAGCTTAACCTTGTAAGTTGCCAATGCAATAATCCTGTCAGACCTACATTTCAAGCCCAAGGCTTTAGAGATGCTGCTCTTTACAGTTGCTACCGACGGTGGACACTTTACAAAGGCACCAGGGGTTCCACTCTGAGGTGCACTTCCAAACAAAACTGTAGGAAGTCTCACGGTTGACATGCTTGTTTTACCTAAATACAAGCAGCAGTTTACTTGTCAACAACTATTAAAAAAAATTTACTGCACAAATAAGTGTTGGAAATGAAAGAACATTGCAATGGTCATTTCAAAAATTCCTACATGAGCCAGGAACTACTATACTTTACACACATCCTGCTCCAGAACAGTAAAGTACACCCTCAGAAATCTGTCTCGATGATTTCCGACCACCAGAAGGGGGTCAACTTAAGGGTATAAAAAAAATGTAACACAGACAGATCCTTTCTTAAAGCATATGTAAGTTATTTTGGGACAGAGAGAGCAAGTACTTAACTTACGATAGTACCAGGAGAACATGGGATATATGCACTAGTATCAAGTGCTCAAAAAACTCACCCACCATTAACAACAGAAACTGTAAGACTGTCACCTATAAATTTTTAGTTCATGGTCATCTAGTCAGTAAATAAAAGATCAAATCATGTCTTCTAAATCAGGAGGTACTTATTCCATAAAGAAAGAGGGAAAATGTGGTTCATGATCTTCAGCCACAGACCTAATGCTCAAACGAGATCCTAAGGTCATGCCGATGATCAAATCAGTATCACAGCTACACACTTCAATTACATTAACCTTCGTTGATCTCCCTCTGCTATTGTTTCAGAAATAGAGTTGCCTCCTTTGTCAACAAAAGAAGACAAACAATGAAACAGCAGAATAGACAAGACTATTCTAACTCTTAACTCTCATTTCTTCCAAGACTTATATGTATACAGCTACACATGATGCAAACTTGATCTTATACCCTATCGCTCACTCCTCCTTAGATCTGTTGTTATCCTGATTACAACCATCGAGCACCAACGAACTTCACAGAGAACCACCCTACACTCAAGACCTATATCATAAGACCAGGGATCTGAACTGAGCCAATGAGGAATGATATAACATCAGTAGACCAAAGATGCTTCGCATATCTTTAAAGAATTCTAAGGCAGTGACCATGCAATAGGCAATTCCATATAAGATGCTCTGAAAGTCCAGGCAAAAGTTTTAAGGTAAAAAGTTAATAATTGGTTGTGCCGGCATATCATCAGTGATAGAGAAGTTGTGTGTTAGGTTCGTTCAACAGAACATAGCACATGAAAGCATGGAGCATGGAAAGGTTACTAAAGATAAATTAAGGGCAAGATGGATGCGGCACAAAATTTTGGAAATTAAGGAAAAAAAGGTGGTCGAGTATAGAGGCATTCAAATTTTCTATTTTCTTTTGAAGAATAAAAATTAACCACTTTTAGAAAGCATGATAAAAAGTGCTCCTTCCGTCACTATATGAGTGTCCATTTATAAAAATTTATCTTTCCTATTTTCACCTTTGACACTACCATTTTCTAGTGTGGACTTCTAATGTTGTACGTGGACATTAAGGGCATTAATGTACTTGTGCTACTAAGATGACCCAAAAGTCAACTTTCTTAATTTTAGTGAAACCTAAAAACAGCAACTCACTCAAGGAAGGAGTACTAGTTATGCAAACGAATGAGAAACTATTTACATAATGTAAGAAAGTGGGAGAAAAAATAGTAATTTTACATAAGAGAAGAAAATTACTCCCTGCATCCCAAAATGAATGGTATGTTTTTAGCTTTTCACCAAAATTAAGGAAGTTGACTTTTAAGCAATTTTAGTAGCAATTATACATGAATATCCCCTTAGCATCCACAATATATCATTGCAAGTGCACATTGAGACAATAGTTTACAAAGAAGTCTTTTAAGGAGACTTTAGTATCTTCATTAACAAATGACACCCATTTCAGGATTAAGAAAAATTTAAACAAAAAAAAAAGAAATTCATATCAGAGAGAGGGAGGAATACAATACCAAAATCTAAGGGAGGTACATGCAATTCACCCAAATGGTTATGTTTGCCTTTGTCATAATTTAGACAAAACATAACCTAACCGTCTATTTATTGAGCATTGAGGCAATGGATGTTTGGAGCACTATGAGAAGAGACAAGTGAGTTGCACTCCGCCCTTCACTCAAGGCTCCACATTATGAAAGTAATGGGGAATGTTTTACTTTCTTTTGCCCAAAAATGTGGTGCTATTACTCCAAGAACAGAAAGTATGCTTCTCTTACTACAACTGGCCATGTGAAATTCACAAATGATTCAATGACAAAAGTGGAAACTATTTACAGAACATAGGAAAGCAAACTATGGGAGTAACTGTAATTATGTAAACAATATATCCAAAACCAATACAGTACCAAAATGTGGGAGGTATATGAAATTCACCCAAATTGTTATGTTTGCCTTAATCACAATTCAGAAGAAAATAGAACTTAACCATCCATTTCTCAGCAATGAGGCAACACATGTTGGGAGCACTATGAGAAGAGACGAGCGGGTCGCTCTCCGCCCTTCACTCGAGGCTCCACAGTATACAAGTAATGGGAATGTTTAACAACCCAAAAATGTTGTCCCATTATTCCAAGAACAAGCAGTTATCTCCTACTACCAGTCAGTAATTATAAATTTACACAGATTGTATCGTATTTGTTGAATATCTTATAGGGTTAACTATGAACATTTCACATGCAATTTTTTCATGTTGATAGAAAAATATTGTTTACATATCTTAATTTTATTTCCTTGTTCAGCAAATATTTGGTAGCCTAATTGTTGACAACTAACCTTATTAGTAGAAAACAACTAAAAAAATAAAAATTGTAAGAATAGTATTATCATCCAACACTAATTATAAACCATCAAATTACTAATTACTAATTAGATTAAAAGAGATAAAGCAATACCACAGAATTGTTGAGAACAAATACCAAAAAAACTAGAATAAAACAAAAAAAGCACACAAAGATCCTTTAAAATCCACTTTTCATTTACCCTGGTGAAATATACATAATTGTAAAATTATTCTTCTGTTCTTATTAACGAAAGTGGGTGTGGGTGTGGGTGCGTGCTGTGGGTGGGAGATCAAGGTACATCCATCCACGGATCAAAATTATCATGGGCAATTAAAGAATGGACTAAGAAGGTGATTACTTAAGCACAGCACTGTAATTGCCATGTGGCTCTAAATTCAACATACTCCAAATTTGAACATGCCACAATCATGTGTTAATCGATCAAGTCATTTCTAGAAGACATGAGATGTGATCAACCCATTCATACTCACCGTCCTGAAAATGATAGTCCTACTTCAATTTTTTGATTGTCCCCAAAAAAAAAAAAAAATTACCCCCATTTTCAAATTTTAAGCTACGAATCTCCTTTCTTTTTTTCTTCCATTTGTGGAAAAACATGATGTTTGTTAAACCTGTATTAAAAAATCCTACAACTTTAATAAAATTAATAGAAAACATAGGAGTATCAAAGTTTCACACATGCACTCTAGCTATTAAACCGTTAGCCGATTCGCAGTCGGATGCACAGGTTAACATAAGTAAAGAAATGGGAATTAAAAGATTCCAGCAAATGAATCCATGGAGCACCATTTAATCTGAAATGAAAAAGACGTGCCCTTTTATCATCAATCAATCAGTTACAATTTACAAAATCACAGAAGTAAAGTAAGGGCCTGGCAAATAATAAAATTAAAAAATCATAAAAACAAATTAACAAAGATGAAAAGTTCAAACAGATCTTACTGAATGAGATGTGCGTGTGATAATCAAAGCAAATGTGATGAAAACTTACAGAGGCCTTATTTTTACTTGGAGATGAACCGATTTGATGATGGATATGGAAACTTGGCCAAACACCAACGGCGGAACTTTCGAGGAGTGGAGGGCAATGGTTTAGGAAACTAGAATGACCGACTCCTTATTTATAGAGAGAGAATCTATAGAGAGGCGACTAGTGTTAGATACCCTAATTGCCAAGTGACAAAAACCCAACTGGGTTTTAGAACAAAAATTACACAAAAACCCCTGAAACTATCTAATTAACACAACCAAACTTTGACCTTCTTTTTGTACACATCACACGATCACAAAACACATTGATTTACATATACCAAAACTGTTGCAAAACATCATCGAATTTATTGGTCAAACCCTAATAGCTTTGGAGAAGAAATCGAGAAATCGAAAAAAAAAAGTAGAGAGAGAGAGAGAGGCGTACCTGGAGAGAGACAGCCGAAAACGTATCGAGAGAGAGAGAAAGACGTGGGTTAGAAAAGGAGTTAACGGAGGTAATGGTATTAATAGTAAGTAGGAGGATTTGGCTCTTGACATTAACTAACAGACGCATTAGGGGTCTGCTACAGCGCTCTCTCTGGATTCACAGTTAGGCTAAGTTCATTGTTTCTAGCTCTAACACCTTTAAAGGGTTGCCAATGGCCACTTTAATAAAAAGTCTTCAAGTAATATTACTGTAGTTACTTTGGCTGACTTTTGGGTGTGTCGTTTGAGTTTTGGTATTTTCTCTCATCCATTAGTCTCACAATTTTTTGATCAAGCTCTCATGTTTTGTCATTCCATCATTGTAGAATCTAAAAAGACCTCAAAAACTTTTTAATGAAAATCTCAAAGTCAAACATGGCCATTAATTTTAGATGCAATGATGTTGAGATAATAGATAGCTAGAATATATATATATATATATATATATATATATTGATGCATTAATTTAAATATTAAATCACAATTTGATCACTTACTTTGAAAAATGTTTTGCTAAGCTAACTTTACTTATTTTTTTTTTCACAATTTAATCACTATACTTGGCCTGGAGTATTACGTTCATCACTCCTTCCCTCACCCGTTCTTCTCCATTGTCAAACCTCCATTGAATCCAAGAACCAACTTTTCTTCGGCATCACAAACCCTAACTCTATAAATGGTGACTTAATCCACTGCCAAGAGACCCATGTGCTTATCCAGCTCGAAACCTGCTCAAATCTGCCTATGCACTCGCATGAAAACCCCAATTTTAGAAAACCCCATGTCTTCTGACGACCAACAACCACTCCAGCTTATCGACAAACTTGGCCTCTTCAAGATCAAAGGCCGTGATAAACATGACCACATCCTCCTCCGCATCATCCACAAATTCTTCGTAGGTATAATAAATTACACATCTCACCCTCCTTATGTGTCTCTCACTATATATCTTTGAGTTTTTTCTGTTTGATTTTGTGCCTTTCTTTTTTTGTAACAATTGAAATCTTAACTGAAATTTTGAGTTTAAAACAGCCGAGTCTAGTTTGACTTTTGGCTTCTTATTTGAAATGAGTTTGGAATAAAATTTAGTGAATACCTGTCTTTTCATTATATTGTTGTCCTAATGTAATTTCATTTTCAAAAGCCAATTCAATTTCAGTCATTTTTAAACTGAAAATTTTCATTTGAAGTTGTTTACTTATTGATAATTGGTATAAAATTATATTGGTTTTGTTGCTCTTATTTGAGTGACTCTACTACCAAATTTAACTTGAATCTGTCCATGTGCACAACATGCTCCAAAGGTAAGGGGTATTTTTGTCTGTTCAAAAATTTTCATCCATCTTAACTAACAGAAATGACTCTCAGTGATCTTATTGACTTTTCAAGTCAAGTATAGTGATTAAATTGTGAAGAAAAAATAAGTAGAGTTAGCTTAACCAAACTTTTGTCAAAATAGGGTGACCAAATTGCGATTTAAACCTTAATTTAATATTGTATACGTGTGTTAGTTCAATGTGATTGAGTAGGTTCATTGTATTTCGTTTGGTACTTCTTCAACTTCTCTCAAACAATTAGGATGTATATTATATAGACGATTTCTTTTTTCCTGTTTTTCATTTCACACTCATTAGTTTACCATCTTTCATTCTATATCTCTCATACGTTTTACTTCAATCATTACAAATTTAGAAAATAACAAAAATAAGAAAAACTCACATATCCAAACACGTTAGAGAGTGAGAGAGAGAGAGAGAGAGAGAGAGAGAGAGAGAGAGAGAGAGAGAGAGAGAGAGAGAGAGAGAGAGAGAGAGAGAGAGAGAGACGATGGAGAAAGATTGTAAGACCACGATTTTATTTTATCTTATATTGGGTATTAGAATCATTGCAGAGTTCTTTGGGACTTTTTAGAATTTATTTGGATATATCTTGGGAGCTAGAAGACAGAAAATTTGGATAAGATTGAAAGTTAGATATGTATCACGAAAGGATAAAAAATAATAAAAGAATAAGATGAAATGAATGTAACAGGATAAGAATGAAAGACGATAGTAACAAGAAAAATTGGATAAGGTTGAGTGGAAAGAGATAAGATCAATATTTAGATAGGAATGATGAGCCAGAGGATAAGATCAAATCTATATATATATATTTAAAGTTGGTGAGGATGCCTCTAAGTGTGCCACCTCATCCAACTTTTGGTTCTTTTGATTCTCAAGCCTCCAAGTAAGCATGACCTTTGGAGTGAAATGACTTTTCATTTCTAAGTCATTAGCTAATAACAATACCTAATAATAATAGGCTTTACAATATGTATTACTATTAGGTAATACTAATAGGAGAAGGACTTTAGGAAATAAAATAATGTTGTCATTGAGATTTGAACCAACACTCTTTTAAATATGATTATACACCTTAAACCAACTCAACCAATTATATTATATGTAAAGATTTTAAAAACATATTATATTATTCTATAAATTATTTTATAATATAAACCTACTAGATTTTATTTTTATATATGATACTCTCTCCATGTCAAATTGAGTCTCATATTTTTATTTAAAACGTCCTAAAATAATGTATATAATATGTGATCCATATTAACAAAACTTTAAATTATTTATTCAAAATTGATGCTTATGTTTTATTGATATTTGTGTAAATTTCTTTTTCAAACTGATAGTGTATAAAAAATATGTAAATATATATAGTATCCAATTAAACATTTTTTAATCATTGAATGATCTCCAAAAATTATTTCAATAATATAATTATATTCAATTCTTAAACAATTCTCATTTGTTCAGAAAAATGTTATATTTTTTCAATATGTCCCAAAGTAAATATTTTATTTTTAATTTTGTAATTTTTTTCAAATATTTGTCTAAAATATCTTTACTAAGTGCAAGATGAAAAAAAGAGATAAAAAAAACCCAATAATATGATATCATTAAAGGGTACTAAAATTTTTTTAAAATGTATAGAAACAAAAATATATGTATTGACCACCAATAAAAAATACTTATTTTGAAACGAAAATATTATAATAAACAACTACAAATTTACATATATTGACAACACTTAACTTTTGTCAGACATGAAGCAAACAAACTTCTATATTCAATAATGATAATTTTTTTCAAAAATATTTTTAAAATGTATCAATTGAACATAAAAATTAAATTGCACCCGTGTATTGCACGGGCTCTATAACTAGTAAGTAGATAAGGATGAAATTAGATAAGCTTAACACCTCGTGCTTGGCTAAATAAGTCATCATTTTGAAGTTCTTCCTTGTGATGACACCTCATGCTTAGGTATTGACTCATCAATAAGAACAATGAGTTATCATTTAAGGCTTTCTCCTGCGCCGCCACTTGTCGGAACCTGAGCCTTTGAGTGCTAACTCACCCTGGGAGGTATCTTGGAGGCTAAGTAATAAAGACCTATAGAAAGGTGAAAGCTTAATGTTTTCACATACTTTCACACACGAAAAACACACTTCTTTCACTTCTCTCGGGTGTGAGGCTCATTTGGTGCTTAGATATTCAGAATTTGGATAAACCGAGTTTAGTATAAGCGACGTGTTCGACGAGTAGATCATTTTCGGGTAAAGTTTAATTAAGGAAAAGTGCTAAAGGTAAGTTACTAAACCCTCGTCTTTAAATATTGCATGATAGACTAAAAATAGTTCTCATGCTATAGAAGACAAGTAGTTCATGTACTATTTATGAAAATATAAAGCGATACTAGGGGTCGTCATGGTAACCCAAAATTAGTTAGTAACAATGACCCAATTGAAGTCAAATAAAATGAAGTAAGAATTGCTATGAACCCTAAAATGTTAGGGAACCGTATAAGTATAATTATGATGTCATAAATACTATGATATGTATAATAAAGTTGATATGGGTAGGGAATTAACGGAATCCACTGTAGAGTTATAAAGGTTCCTTGCAAATATATGCATGATAAACTAAAAATAGTCTCATGCCATGATCAAATGTGTACTAGTTATTAGCAAGTGATATTAGTTAATGACTCTATTAGGGTCAAATATGGTTATTGGGTGTTATATGAAGTATCTCTAAAATATTAGGGAGATACATAAGTAGAGTTATAATGTCATAAATGATATGACATATATTGTAAAATGGATGTAGAATGAGTACGGGATACAAAGTATCACATCACAGATAAAAGTGAACTTTGATTTAGTGTCATAAACATATGACATGTTAACATGTGATAGTAATGGGATCCATGGTAAACCAGGAACAAAGATAGTTCAATAAAGTAGTAAAGTAATGATAGCTGCTTAAAGATAAATGTTAGCGCTATGACATGTGATATGATATGTGCAAAGAGTAAATAGCATATAAATGTGACTAGTAATGTGCTCAGTATTTACGAACACTACGAAAGAGTAATTAATGGCAAGTAAACATCTACTTAACCATAATGATATGTGATAAATTGGTATGTGTAACATGCGCTAGAAGTAAATATTCTGTACATGTGATTATTATATACAGCATGAGATTAATACAAGTAAATACGAGTATCTACTTGTTGAAATTAAAGCAAGATAAAATATAGCAAGTAAACATCTACTTGTTTGTGGTAATAAAAACCAGCCAGTAATTACTGGGAAATGTGTTGATATATGAAATACATGAAGAAAATTATGATGCGCGGTGACAACCGTGGACTTAGTTATACATGATGAAAATCATGATGCACGGTAACAACCGTGGACTCAGATGTGATCCTGCCACTGCCATGGTAGAGGGTAGTCCCCACTGTCGTAACCAATAGAGTGGTACTGGCATACTACGACCCTGATTGTCGTTAGTAACTGAAGGCAATTAGAGGCATGGGAAAGGGCTGCCCATTGAGGTGAAGCCACCCATGGTACCAGTCATGAGGAAAGGGCTACCCGTAGAGGTGAAGCCGCCCATGAAACAAGTAAAGATTTTAATTCAGGAACTTGCACTGCAGTAGCAGCACATGTACAAACAAGAAGAGTAAGATGTAAAGAAAAAAAAGAAGTTGAGGGCATATCTCGACACTGTTATATGGACTGTAAGTTACCTGTTATATGATAGTTATGCGTGCCGGTTGGTCGCGGTCTCCAACTGGTATAGGATGGTTGGCAGCTGCTGAGCCTCTGGTATTGCATGGTATAATAATGTGCTTTCATATATATGAGGTGTTCGCGGTCTCCAACTGGTATCGGACGGTTGGCGGCAGGTGAGCCTATCATGCGTATGGAATTATCTGCTATTGTGATATACTATTTTTAACATGCTGCATGATAACATGCCATGTGATTGCATCTAGTAACTTGCTGAGTCTTCGACTCACTCTGTGTTTGTTTATTTTCCTGATGTTTGGTAAGCGAATAGAGCAGACGGTGTGAGATTACCAGTGGGGATCTATTGAGGTATTGTTCAGGACAATAGCTCTACAGAGCTGTGTAACGGTTGTAATTATATCGATAAAATTGTTAGAGTTACGTAACGCAGCTACGTATGTACGAATAGTAGTTGGCACAAGTTGTCGTGCCATTACACCCAGCTGTGTAACTCTGATCAAGTGGTTATAAGATGTTTTCGAGATCAATGACTCGAGATAGTAATTTATAAGATTTGTCTTGATTATATAGATTAGCTCCAATTTTTAGCAAAACTTTCACTATTAATCATTGTTACATGATCCATACCACGCACCGACTTGGGAGTCCGTATAGGATTTCGGGTCGGGGCGTGACAAAGATGGGGAAAGTGAGGCGTTAGAAATGATGCTAGGGTTTTTATTATAGATATAAGAGATGGATGGCTAAAATGTCATAAAAATATTAACATACATAACTCAGTTAGGTTTGGTTTGATGAACCACAGTTCGGCATCCAAACGATGAACCGATCAGTTTATAAATTTCTAAAACTAAACTAAATCATGAGTGTTAAAAAATCGAACCGAACTCCTGAATTCGATCCATCGATTCGTTCGTCAGTTTTTAGTTACACCCTTAGTATAAACTCAAAACAACGAGTTTCTTTAGTTTCTAGATCACTGAAAGCTTAGTTTTAGCCTATATCATCATCTCTAATCAAAGGCACTAAGAAGTACTCGACTAGCTGAATAGAATAGTCTAGTAAAATCTATTGGAAAAAATTGTAAAAGTGTGAAGGAAAATGTGCAACTTTTAACACGATTTTCTTAATGGCTTGTTGGTCAAATGGCAAGATAATTATGGAAATATGTTTTACTCCGTAAAAGCATCGAAATTATATATTTATTTGTCCAAAATGGTGTTTGGATGAAGGAGAAATTAAGGTTTAAAGTAAAAGTGTTGGAATTAGTAAGTGAATTTGTCCCATATTGGAAAGATAACAAAAGTTTGTCTAGTTTATATACAAATTCCTTAGTTGAAAGCAAATAGGTTGTCCCCATGTGCACCCGTAGGGTGGGGGTGCAAATCACAGGTTCGTTTTGAGGTTGGACCACAGGACTTATGCGCGAGCGTGACTACCAGACATAATAGCCTTTTGAAATTTACTTCAAATTTCTTTTTCTATTGTAGTGCCTAGATATCAATTATAGTTACAACCTTTATCCTTTACTATCAATTGTGTGCCCTAAACCGGTAAACCTTTATGTTAATAATACATTCTCTTAAGGTGTCTACAGTATTCTAAGAAGGAATAAATAGCCTAGTTTCCAATGTTAAGATTCCTTTCGAAATATTAAGCTGGTAGACATTTCCAAACATAAGAATAACTAAAGTAATCAGTTGTGGCAACAAAATATTAATTTTGGAGTGCAGACCTTTGAAGTTACTTGAGTGAGAATTTAATCAATAAGAAAGCAAAAAACTTCGTAAATATATGGAGTAGTTTATTTATACGAGTATGCATGGAATAAAGTAAATAGAAATTTGAATATACTTGAATTCAGTTGGAGCAATTCATCATATATAATAAGAAAAACAGTATAATAAAGTTCAGTAAACATATTTGAATTCAGCAGAGACCGTGAAATTTAGCAGTCTCACTTAAGATACTCATATATTGAATTTAGTAGGCTTGCTTAAAGTAAATATTACATATGAAATTAAAGCTACATAATTTACAAGAAGTTTAAGGCACACATGCATAAATAAAAATTGATAGGACAAAACTAATCAAAGCTGGAGAAAGTTGTCCATATTAAATGAACCATGTTTTGATTATTGCGGGAAATTACACATTATTCAAAAAAAATTATAATTTATGACTTCCTAGAATAAGTCAATCAATTGGCCATTCCAACCTTGATGAAGGTTTGAATGAAACCAATGGATAACTGCATTCAAACGTTAAAATCTTGAATGCAATTAGAGTATCAATCCTAACACTTGTGATGAGATGTAATCACAATCAAAGCAAAACTTATAATGGAGTATAAGGCTACTCATATTGAGTGTGATATGAAGTTGACACCTAGACACTAGATTGGATACAATAAAATTTTCCTTTTTTCATGTGCCTCTGGCCTTTTCTCTTCTTTCTCTTTCTATCTATTTTCTCACTCATAACTTACATACTTGAAAAGTTAAAGTGTTCTTTGTCCATCTTTTTTAGAAGCCAAAAGAGTTTCCCTGAAGTTTATTTTCCTTACTCTACTACTCCGCTTCCGCCTGCTTTTCTCGCAGAACGTCTGCTCTGAGTGTTTGTTTTTCTGGTATATTTTGTGTATCTCACGCATACATCTCTTTCATTACTTCTGTTGTATAGTTAGTGTATGAGATGACTAAATATAGGAAGACTTGATCTTGAGGCCGTTGGAGGTCAGAAGTATTCAACCATTGTATTTGTCTTTGAAAATGATTGAAATAAATTCGTTGAAGATCTTTTGACAGGTCTAACATTTAGGCTGAAAAGCTTTTACAAGATTGGTCATTAAGGCTTGGTTTTTCTTCGTGAAGATTGGGATAACATAGCTTGTGTAATTCTTAAGCATTGTGTTGTCAAATCAAAGGACATTACTTTTTATTGAGGATCCACGTGGGAGTATAGTACTTCAAGTGAAGGTTAGTGAGATAGTAGAGTCCTTTAGAAAATCTGAAAAGATATTTTTTTTTGTCGTAATTGCATGATCGTTGTTCTTTGACTTGAGCCCTTGATACCCAGCAGATAGGTTTGCAGATCTCAGTTTTCTTTAAATCAGCAATTACATGAGAAAGTGAGTGTTCCTTGTCTTCAGTTCAACAACCTTGAGTTGCTGAATGAAAAATTGAACTTTAGAAGCTTTTTCGTGTTCTTTAGCATCCCTTGATTTAGTAGTTCTGTGCCATAAAGGCTTTACTGCTTCAAGTTGCCTATTTGTCTAGCAAAGGTTGTCACACTCCATTTGTTTATCATTCGATTGAGATTGTTCCTAGTAAAATAACCTAACTAGTAAATCTAAAACATGTTATTCTAATCTAAAACAAGATAATGGTTAAAAGTGTATCAAATAACTAAGAAATATTCACAAACTGATATTATAATCTTTAAACAGATGAATATTTCCAACAATTACATTGGTACATGGATGCATGGTTCTCTTTAAGTGGCTATGTTATCATACTTATTCACTTTTGGCATGGGCGTGACTTTGGTTTTTAATGGTTTTGGCCAATCGAAGTTGTCTTGGCAAATATCTTGATTGCTTAGGTGTAGTGTCAGTGTTTTTTATTTGTTGGGTTACTTAGGTTCGGTTTACACTAATGAGTGTATTTTTAGGGTCTTGTGTGTAAGAGTTTATGAACTTAATTGCACCATGTTTGTAGTTTTAGGGTAGAGATGGAATAGTAAGTTACTAATTTGAATATAATCTAGTAAAATTTCAACAATAATTAAGTTTTTTTTTTTCTTTCCGATTAAAAATATTAGAGTAGGTAAGAATGACAATTTCGAAACGAACTGTGAACATCCTAACGGAATTGAACCGAAATTGACGGTTATTAACTAGTTTGACTGGATATGAAGCGGGTAATTAATCGGGAATAACCAAAATAAAAAACTGGGGAACATTTCAATTTTGGTATTAGGAGTACCCGGCCCATTACCCGAACTGTTTATTTAGTAATATAACTTTACCATATCGATACAAGTATTTACTTATATAACCTAGGTATACATATTTTAGGTATAAAACACTAAAAATTTAACATTATTCTTAATCATGTGAATCCACCGCTGTTGCACACTCTTCTTCATCACTTAATAATATATATATTTTTAATATTTGGTGAATTTGTGACTTGCACAACTATTTAATTAGACTTTTTAGCTTTTATGAACACGATTGTAATGAGTTATAAGTTGAAGTATTATCCTTTATCAAGTCTTATTAACTTGATTAAATAATATGTTTTTTGAAAATTTATTTTTGAGAATTTTTTTTAATCATTAAATTGTTTTTAACTGAATTGTTAGCTTGACCAATTACCTGTGGGTATTCTTTGATTAACCGATACCCGTGGAAATTAGATATGAGGGAACAAATTGATTCTCTGGTGAGGAATGAGACATAAAATTGAATTTGAAAATTAGAGTGATATTATGTATAACCGCCTCGAACCGCCCAATTGCCATTCCAAAGAGTATGGAATATGATCCATGTAAAATAAGGACTTTTTTTGTTTTTTTTCCTTTTCCCCTATTATCTTTACATTCACTTTTACTCCATTTGCTCTTAATTTTTTTTTAATATTTGACTCGCCATACAAATTTAAGAAAAAAGTAGTTGACTCTAAATATTATGATGTTGTGTGTTTTTTATTAATGTCTGTATTTTAAAAATGCGACCCATCAATTAAAATAAAAATAAAATAATAAAAGTAACATTAAAATAAAGAAAAAAAAATTAGAAAGTGAATTTTTTTTTTTTTGGAAAAAAGGATGCAAAAGCTTATGGGTAGCTTAACCAATTTTTTTTGGCCAAATTTATTATAAAAATATCTTTAAGCTACTCAAACAAAAATTCCTTCCAATGGTTGCCCAAACTCTAATAATTTTGCACACCACACCATCTTTATCTCCAAATTTGAAGAGAGAGAGAGAAAAGAGAAAAATAGAGAAAAACTTGTAGAAAATTAATCTAATCTCTAAATAAAGCAAACTAAGTCTTTATTTATATATATATACATTTTTTTTTTTTGTGAAAGATAGCCAAAAACCATAGAGGGGTATAGTGTGGTCCACTCACACGTATAAAGCGCGCTGATAGATTCTTTAATTATTTTTTAAAATTTAAGTTTTATCTCTCCATCCACTATTGGTAAGTACCAATAGCAAAATTTGATACCCAATCAAATTTTGCTCAAATAAACTTCCTTCTTGCTCCCCATTAAATCTTCATTATTTAAAAAAAATTTCATTTTGCTCCCTTTAAAAACTACCATTGGTCTTGCTCTTATTTTTTTCCCCCAAAATTAATAGGCTAAATTTAGGTAATCAAAAAGTACATATGGTCAGCCTGGCTCTGACTCATACTGACTCACCGAACATACCCTCTCCCAATCCCAATCTCCCAAGAAACAATTGAAAAAATCACTCGAAAATAAAAGCCCTAATTTCCTCCAATTTTTATTTTAAACTAATCTTATTTCCCCAGTTTGAATTTTGATTGATTCAATTTTGCGTAATTTACAGAGAACAAATAATGCTGCAGCAATCTGATTTTACTGAATCAACAACCGCCGCCACCACCGTCGCAGCAGTTGCGGTTATAGATGTAGCCGTCGGCGAGCCACCGCCGTCCTCCGAGGAAGATTTCTTTTCCTCAGCCTCGACAACATCATCCGAAGACAAACTATCATCATCCCAAACATCATCTCCACCTCCCGAACCCCAACCTCAACCACAAATCCCAATTACATGGCCTACAAACGGAATCCTAACCCTCAACTGGGTAACCGAATTGATGTCGATTTTCGATTGGTCATCAAGAAACTTAACTGCGGCGGAATTACCGATGGTTTTGCCGCTGGAGGTTTTCGATTGTTTAGTACTAGCAGCGTCCAAGATCTTGCATAAGGAGAGTAATTGTGTTACAATTGAGCCTAGGGAATGTGGAGAGGAATCCACTGTGGTGGTTGTAGGAGACGTACATGGGCAGTTGCATGATGTGCTCTTTTTGTTAAAAGATGCAGGCTTTCCATGTGATAATCGATTCTACGTGTTTAATGGCGATTACGTCGATAGAGGAGCATGGGGTCTTGAGACCTTCCTTTTGCTTCTAGCTTGGAAGGTAAATTTACAGTTTCTATTTAATTGTAGTGTACTATAGGAGATTTAGCTCGTAAAGTTAAGGTAGTCGAGTTCAGAAAAGATTTATATTTGATATTAATTTTGTTGTTGTCTACGACTACTTCATAAAGAGAGGGAATGTTTAAAGATTTCACTATGCTTTTGTTTTCTCGAGACTTAATATGGTTTTGTTTTCTTGAGACTTGTATGGTTTTGTTTTCTTGAGACTTGTATGCATATCATTTTGTCTATGTACATATATTGTGTTCTCCTTTAGGCATAGATTTGGTATAAGTGAATTGTGCACTCGTCTGTGCTTTGTATGAAGTGTTAGATATTTAGGAATGGCTCAAGTACATAAATTTAGCTCATTTTGGTTATTGAATTTGAAAAAGATATTTATTTGATGTTCAATTTTGCTGTTGTCTATTAGTACTTGATAAATGCTAGAGAGCAGAGGGTATTTATTTGATGTTCAATTTTGAAAAAGATATTTATTTGATGTTCATTTTGGTTATTGTATTTAAAGTTATTCTGTCATTAGAAAAAGTATATAAAAATACAAAAGAGGGGGAGGGGGTTGTGGCTGGGATAAATTGCTTACTTTTAAATCTAAAGACCCTTTTGAAGTGATCCGTTAACACGTACTTGCAACAAATTGAAGTATTAGTTAAAATAGTTTTCCAATCCTATGGAAATTATCGAAAAATACAATCCATACGATGTGGTGATGATTCATATTATTTGAGACCGATTCACTTGTTTGCTTCTGAATCATGTAACTCAGTGATCTGAGTAACATTCAGTTGATAGGTTTTAAAATCGAAGCGAATGAAATCGTCATCATACAATTGGTACAACATTGAGGAAAAGAAGCGAGTAATTGTACCTCACAACAGTGTTCTAAAACGCGCCTTAGGCGGCTGCCTAGGTGCCGTCTAGGCGGTAGGCGCCAGCTCCACGCCGCGAATAATGGCAAATCGGACAAAAAAGTCACTGGAGAAGAAATCGCCGACTAGGCGCTCTAGTTGGCCGGGTAGTCGTTCTATGTCTCTAATCGCCGACCAGTGTTCCTTTGGAGCAGATTCGCAAAAGAGAGAGACGAAGATACTGGGGATGAAGAACCGCCGCGGGTGAGAGAGATGGAGAGCGTCGGTGAAGAGGAGAAAGAGAGAGCGAGAGTGAGAGAAAGAAAGAGTGAGAAAGAGAGAGCGGGAGTGAGAGAAAGAAAGAGCGAGAAAGAGAGAGAAAGAGAGAGCGAGATTACTGTGGGAGAGAGAGGTCGGAGAGATCCCGTCCCCGTCGTCTATGTCGTGCGACTGTGTGAGACAGTGAGGAGAGTGTTTGAGGAAAAGTGAGGTTGATGTGGAGTGGGGTGGTGTGTGTGTGTAAATGTGAGGACAAGGAGGGAATAGGGTTTGACTTAATTGGCTAATTGGTTTTGAATTATAAGAAAGGGGAATCAAATGGGGGTGGGGCCGGTTCATGTGATGGTGTCTCTTTTTTCTTTCTTTTTTTCTTTTTTTTTCTTTGAGAATCCCTATTCAAACCCCCTTTCTCCAAATATACCCTCCCGAGTGTCACAAAATATCATTATAAAACTTGACATATTTGCCCTTATTCGATTATTACAAAAATGAAGTGTTCTAAAACGCTCCCTAGGCGGGAGATTTGGTCATATTTAGCTATTTACTATTGTAATGTCATCATTAATTTTAGTTTATTTGGTCATATTTAGTTATTTACTATTGTTGCGGTAGGTTTGATATGGACTATGGTGTAATTATGCCTCGATTTCTAGGTCAAGCCCCGACTAGGCCCCTAGGCGCTAGGCCAGGCGCCCGCCTAGCAATTTTAGAACACTGCCGCCCAATAACTACAACATATGTTTAGTAACATACATCAAGTTAATGCATGTGGGGTTCTAACTAGTATAATCAAAAGACATTAAGTGTCGGTACATATTTGAACATTTTGATGGATCACACCTTGTTAGTCAGCTCAGAAAACTTCAATTACAATGTCAGAAACATTGTGATAAATAGAAGATCTTCAGTCTGGCTAGTGTTCATAAATTTAGCTCATTTTGGTAATCAATTTGGAAAAGGTTTAGGTTTTGATGTTAATTTTCTTGTTGTCTATTATTAACTTTCTTGTTGTCTATTATTAACTCACAGTGACAGGGAAAGTAGAGAGTATTTAAAGATTTATATTTTTTCTTGTATATGGTTACTGTTACAGTAGTATTCTTTTGGTTTTTTGTATCTTATACGTATTTTGTGTATGTACTTATATTGTGTTCTTTTAGGCATAGATCTATAATAAGTGAAGCTTGCCATTTGTGTGTGTTTCCATTTCCATGCTTTATTAGAATTGTAAGATAAACATAAATTGAGCTAACTTAAGTAATCAAATTCGAGAAAGATGTTTATTTGATGCTAACTTTGTTGCTGCTTCTGTAACTACTGCTAAATGCTAATAGAGTTGGGTATATATAGATTTCTTTATATAATTACCAAAAGGGGGAAAAAAAATACTGATCGACACAATGGTTTCCATTTCTTATAGCTGATTTGCATTTTGTTTTTATCTATTTTTGTTGTGTTCTTCTCATGTTTAACTTCATAAAAATTGAAGCTCTAGTTTGTATGTGCTTAAATTGCAAATGATTCATAACATACAAGAGGAGAATGCATGTGATGAAAAATTGATTCACTTGACTGAATGCAAGTCTGATTGTGAGACGTTAGAGTTTATGCCTTGTGCCCATATAAGCTCATTTAGTTGCACAAACAATTGCCTCTTAATATTGCAGATAAGAACATTTAAATCATTCAAAGACGGGGTATTCTATTATAAGATGAAAATTTGCTGGAGTTAGATCTTAGAAAATTTTATGAATGCATGCTGGTGGTTTTTGTCATTCTAGGATTGGTCATAGAAACCATGTGAATAATTACTCAACAGCCACTCATTTGTAGAGGTGGGGACCTAAGAAGCACCGACACTGACATGAACAAGACTGTGACTTGTCAACACGAAATTTTCCTAAAATTTCCGACTCTATGCATTGGGGGACGTGTTATAAAGAAAAAAAAATATATTTATCATTTTTATTTATATTTTTGTACATAAAATAACAATAGCATAAAAAAGGATAGTAGATTGCAAATAAATGAGAGCAATAACAATATTATTTAGCACCAACAAACAAGACAATTTGTTTACGAATTAAGGAGTGTATCAATTTTATTCCTTATGTTTAGGATTTGTTCCCTTTCGTACTTCACCCATAATTGCATAATCATACCTATGTATATGAAGCAATGTACATACTGATTTTAATTGTTTTGGCCAGATTTCTTTCCTTCCCTTCTGATTGTTTTCCTTTTCTTTCTTCTTTGCCTTTCTTCTTCGTCTTACATCCAGACGTGTTGGATAATTTAAAAACTAAAAAGTATTTTGACACTCCTCCAGAGTGTCGAGGACGTGTTCCAGAGCGTCAGGTGTTCAACATGCATCGACACTTGACACATAGCCCTCTGGAGAGTGTCAGTACTTCGTACCCTTCCTAGGTGGGTTCGACCATACTGCTGAGAAAAGAGAGTGAAACTTGGGCGGGAGGGAGGGAGGGCAACAAAGCCTAAATACCGTTCTGAAGTTTAACCTTTACTTGCAATATATCTAAACAATAGTTAAAAATAGCTTTCCATGTCTATGGGGAGTTGATTGAGTTATACAATATGTACGACATGGTGATGATTCATATCAACTTGAGTCCGATTCACTTGTTTACTTCTGAATTATGTGCCCCAGCGATTAATCCCCATACCAAGGGGCCATACTTACCTATCAAAAAAATTATGTGCCCCAGCGATTCAGCCTACCATTCAATCAACATAGATCATAATCGAATTGTATTGTGATCGTAAGATTGAAACAAGTTTGAGGAAAAGAGAAACTTCTTGTACTAAATAATCATATACACTAGCTTTCGGATCCGTAATTAAACAAAAGTGTTATGCCCCTTCCATTCCCTAGCCTTAGAAAGGAGGATGCTATTCAAATCGGAGCAAGACAGAACATATTAAGAACGATGAAATCACGAACTTAGTGCAGAAAGAGAGATTTATCAAAGTTACTTCTCTTTACTATATCAGAATTTGACTAATATGGGAATGTGAAATTTGATGCCACTTTGAATTGGGTTCATGATTCTTCAAATGATTTTCCATAACTTTACCCTTCCACGATCAGGGGCCTGACTGCTTTATCTTCAGAAGAGAACTTTGCTTCTACCACTCACCTGCTTATGCCTACCAGATAGGTTAGATGTTGATTAAGTTGTTTTGTATTCTCTTTACAGAATACTGAAAGGACCTTACGGACAGGAGTGGAGGTACATGAAGTGAGTGTGGGGCCATTGCCCCCCCCCCCTTTAGTAAAAAATTGTCTATGTATCACCTATAGGTTTTAGAAAAATATATTTTTTGTACTTAAAATTGCAGTTTTTCTCATTTTGCTCCCCTTTTATTCTAGAAAAATATCCCATACTTCATAACTTTACCCCCAATTGTCGCAAAATGCTTATACTAACATCTAATTCTCTACCTCCAATCATACCCCCGTTCAACCAAAACTTGTTTTCCCTTGCCTGCGGACTTAAACTATTGTAAGATTTACTATATTGTGATGATAATATATCATTAAAGTTTACTCCGCAGTCCAATTACCAGGGTAGTTGTGGTTCATGTTATCTCAATTTGCAGACTAAATTTTTGTAGTTTCCTGTTATTTCTTAAGCTTATGCACTTTTGCGCGGATGTTTTAGTGAATCTTTTGTGTAAGGTAGGAAAGGTATATCTTGATATCAAACAACGGTAATTGATATATTTTACTGGCAATGTTTCCAGGTATTTTTGCCACATAGAGTTTTTCTTCTTCGTGGAAATCACGAATCAAAATATTGTACTTCTGTTTATGGATTTGAAAAAGAAGTTTTGGCCAAGTATGGAGATAATGCAAAAGGAAAGCACGTTTATCGAAAATGTCTTGGTTGTTTTGAAGGACTACCTCTTGCTTCCATCATAGCTGGTCGTGTCTACACTGCACATGGAGGAATCTTTCGCAGCACAGCTGTTACGCCATCAAAAAGAGCTAAAGGAAAGAAGAACCGTAAAGTAACTCTAAACCCTGAAATGAGTACTTTATCTCTTGGTTCTTTGGAAGAATTATCTAGAGCTAGGAGATCTGTCCTTGATCCTCCGTGGGAAGGTCTGAACTTGATTCCTGGCGATGTGCTGTGGTCGGATCCGTCTATGCACCCTGGCCTTTCTCCAAATAAAGAGCGAGGCATTGGCCTATTGTGGGGTCCTGATTGCACAGAAGAGTTTTTAAAGAAGTATAATCTGAAGGTAATGACTCACATTTTTGCCCGCATGGTATTTTGTTTTTGACCATCTATGTCGACTTTAGATCGAAAAGGTTCTTCTGCATTTTTAACTAATGTGGGAATACTCTATTTACAGATAGCAACATCAGTTCTTATATTTTTCGGGAAAATGAAACCTCTAAAATTCAGTTGTTATGTGAGAGAAATGTAATTATGCATCTGTTATTAATACGGTCAGTTCTTATTCTACAATCTGTATCGTGACAGTAGAGTGCTTATATGTTACCTATGGCACAATTGCAAAACTTTCATATTTGAAACCTTGTATGAATCAGAATAATTTAGTGTTAAATTTTTCTACATGTTAGCTCAGAAATTGTCATATAATTATCATTATTATTCTAAGTTCAGGAGTTCATTAGGTGGTGTTACTCGTTTAAAGTCTTGTTACATTCTTATCAGAAACATAGTGTAATCTTTGCCCCTTTGAGTTGTTGATGCCGGTGATGTCTTTATGATGTTTATAATTAGATTTGTGCGCTCGAGGATACGAAGAAGATTAATTATTTGGTAGAAGCAGCGGGCATAAAAGAATATGCATTATGTGTAAATGTTTTATTTTTTTTATTTTTATTTTTTGTTAAGATCATCGTTATGTAAAGCTTATCTATCTGGTGCCTTCTTTATACTGCATTCATGGTTAAACAAATAGTTAAGTGGTTAAAGTGCTACTTGGACCTTCATTGTTTACTGTGAGGAACTTGTGGAGTTGTGGTTTAATTAGAAAGACTTCTGAGAACTTGTGTTCAGTTTGTTTTTATTCATATTCTTGCATTATGAATTAAATTTAATGCAGTAACTGGTATAGGGAGTGGCATCATTGAGATTATAATTGATTATATTTGTTGTTGCAGTTGATTATCAGATCACATGAAGGCCCTGATGCAAGGGAAAAACGACCTGGTCTTGGGGAAATGGATAAAGGGTACACCATAGATCATATCGTGGAGTCTGGGAAACTGATCACTCTGTTCAGTGCTCCGGATTATCCACAGTTTCAGGTATTTTCTTGTTCCTCCAACATATATTCTTTGCTTTGAGGTGACAAACTGTATACATCACACAACAACTCTCTTTCAACTTTTTTACTCATCCCTTTTAAACGTATTGGGTGGTTATGAGTTACCTGCGGGGACTACATTTTGTAGTTATCCACATACTTAAACAATTCAAAGATGTGTAGACGGCTGTTCAAGTGTCCTAAAATACTCTATGTTGTATCTCTTATGAAAGGTTTACCAATGGCAGTGGTATTGACCTTGTTGTGTTCTATTATTTTGTTCTGCAAGGATTGCCTATGGTAAGGAGAGAATTTGACGAGTAAGGAATGTTTGGTAGAGTAAGGCTATATAACTAGGATGTTCTTGGCCTCTCTTTGACGTACTATTCTGACAACGCTAGATGCGGCTTTGAGACCCACTTTTGAAATGACTGAATAACTTCCAAAGAAGGAAAATGTTAAGTCCTTGTAACTTTGAGGGTGTATATGTTGGATAGGAATGGTTCCGTGCGTTCTTGAATTCACTGGCAGTCAAAATGGAGTTTTCAAATCTCTCTCTCTCTCTCGGAGCAATATGGTAGCAAGAAGAAAAAGCTTTAGGGTCAAGGGATAATTTTTCATTTTTTGGCTGGTAGGATCGTAGTACTTCTCAATGGGGAGGGGTAAACAATTAAACCAATTAAACTATCATATTTGAACCTTTGACTTCAACAAGAGTGGCATTCTCTTATGGCAATATAAAGAGGCACAAATGACATTCCTTTTAATGAATGGACTTGGTAGTGGAAATAATAGAGGTACGAGGGCATCTCGAATATGTTGGGTTCTTGGTTCTTAGGTGGGCTCCACAATGCCATTTAGGATTTCAGAGAACCAACCCTATTAATAACCAACCTTCTCAATGTTTGGTTCTTCCACTTGGTTCTTAGGTGGACCCCATTATACTTTTTAAATATAACTCATTTATTTTTATACTTTTCCAACAAATTAATTTCTTTATAGTTTTAATTAATATATTACATATTTTAAATATTTCGTAAAAATAAATAAATTTATTTATAGTTTTAATTAATATATTGCATATTGCAAATATTTTGTATAAATAAATAAATTTATTTATAATTTTAATTAATATATTACATATTTCAAATATTTCGCACAAACAAAGAAATTAAATCATTTATATTTTTAATTTTAAATTTTCATTACTAATTTTTAAATACTTCGTACAACCAACAAATACTTTAGATAATTTGTAATACATAATCTATATTCGAAACTTAAGTTTCGCCGTTTTGAACCCATATATGCTCAACCAAGTCTGCGCGAAGTTCATGATGTCAAATACTGTTACGAAGCTCGTTATTTCTCTGAAGATATTCTTGTCCTCCAGTTGACCCATTGCTGGCCTGTGTGGGGGCATCATCAATATCATAAAAAAGTGTGTAACCTCTTTACCCTCATCCTCGACAATCATGTTGTGCAAAATAATGCATGTTAACATAATTTCTTTCAAGTTATCTCTATACCAGAATCAAGCAGGACCTCTTATAATCGCCCATCGAGATTGGAACACTCCAAATGCTCGTTTCACATCTTTTCTTGCAGTCTCTTGTCTTGAATTTCTTTCTCTTAGGATCCTCCGGACTCGAAAAGCTCTTGACAAAGGCAACCCAATTTGGATAAATTCCATGTAGTATCCTCTTGTGTATAGTGCACCATTCACTTCAAAATTTACCGGTGGTGCATTTCCTTGCAGTACGTTACTGAATAAAGGTGATTCGTACAACATATTAAGATCTTTACGAGAACCTGCTACCCTAAAAAATGAATGTCATATCCACAAGTTTGCAGATGCAACTGTTTCAAGCACAATTGTAGGCTTCACATGACCTTTAGTAAATTGCCGACTCCAAGCGACTAGGCAGTTTTTCCATTCTCAGTGCATACAATCAAGAGTTCCTAACATACCTGGGTAGCTGTGTCTCTACTGTTGCATTTGAAGTAGACGTTGGGTATCTTATAAAAAACAATAACTTTTTCAGAAAAAGTAAAAAAACAGAAAATTTTTTTTAGAAAAAATAAAAAAACAAAATACTTTTTCAAAATTATAAAAACCAAAAAACTTTTTCAAAAATAGTATTAAAAACAAAAAAACTTTATTAGAATTTAAAAAATAACTTTATCAGAAACAAAAATTAAACTTATTCTGAGTTCTACTTATTCAGAATTTAAAAAAAAAACTTTTTCAGAAAAAGGTAAAAATCAAAATATATTTTCCAAAAAAAAAAGCTTTTCCTTTTGAAAATTAAGCCAAAAATCAAATACTCAAATAATAAAAGAACAAAAAGAGAGAGAGAGAGTGGGAGACGTGGGATGGGGGGAGACCGCTCAGTTGGGTGGGACGCTCCTTGTTCCTGAGTGTGGTGCACGCGCCCGCTAGGAAGTGGCGGTGACACGCTGGGTCCATTTTGCTGGCCATGGCTTTCTTTGGATGGTGCAAGAAGTGGTTCTGAAATGAGAACTAGTAGGAGCTGGGGATGTGAAGAACCAGTGTGAGGAACTAACCCAATGCGAGGAACCAGCCCAAAGAGTTATTAACCCATTAATAACCAAACAATGTGGATGCTCTGAAGAACCAGCCCAAAGAGTTATTAACCCATCAATAACCGGGCAGACCGCTCAGTTGGGTGGGACGCTCCTTGTTCCTGAGTGTGGTGCACGCGCCCGCTAGGAAGCGGCGGTGCATCAGACGCTGGGTCCATTTTACTGGCCATGGCTTTCTTTGGATGGTGCAAGAACTGGTTCTTAAATGAGAACTAGTAGGAACCGGGGATGTGAAGAACCAGTGTGAGGAACCAACCCAATGCGAGGAACCAGCCCAAAGAGTTATTAACCCATTAATAACCAAATAATGTGGATGCTCTGATGAACGATGATAAGAGTAATACCAATGAGGGATGATGGACAAATGGTCTTGCAAAGGGTTATATATGCCACTTCTATGACTGAGTTCTTGAGGACATTTAGATTGATTGAAGCTTTTCTAAAGCAATAATCATGTGGTATGCAGAAGGGAAATAGAGACGCCAGATGTGCGTACTGTTAAATTCTGCAAATCAGATTTGTATTATTCCCCCGTCCCAAAATGAGTGTCCATTTTTAAAATTTTCTTATCCTAAAATGAGTGTCCATTTTGTAATTTTACCAAATTCACCTTTGCTAAGTAGTATGTCCTAGTATTCACTTGTCATGGTATACCACGGGGCCTACAAAAATGGCCTAAAAGTCATCATTTTGTAAAAAATTGAAGATGAACACTCATTTTGGGACAGCGGGAGTAAATAGAAAATCTATTGAGGTATTATGCGATTGGAGGAGATTTTATTCCTTGCAAGACGGAAGACTAAAGAAATATATTTGAAGTATAATACACAAATTATTTTATTGTCTAGTAATGGGCTATTGGTGTTTCACTGTTTTGTTTGCCGACATTTTGAGCTTTTAGGGGCAAAACTGTGCTTTTGTGCACGCTTCTCAAATGATGGAAGTTCTGTTTAGGATTTCTTTTTCCTAATTAGCAAAGATCATGTTTATTGCCTTTAAGAAAACAAGGGAATTCATATTGCATTTTGCATCTTGTCTACTTTGCAGGCGACAGCAGAGCGTTACAAAAATAAGGGAGCCTACATTGTTCTACAATTCCCTGATTTTGATACTCCAAGATTCCAGAGTTTTGAAGCCATCACTCCAAGGCCAAAGGTATGGCCTTTCATTCCTCTCTAGACTCTAGGGCATTAAGCAAGAGGCTTTTAGTGTTAGTTCTCTGAGGTTCATTAGTGTGTGAACTGCAAGCGATTTTGTTATATTTACTCAATGCCAACATTTGCAGGCAAATCCCTTCTATGACTTTGAAGACGTGATCGATTCTGACGAGGAATTGGACCTAGGTTCCATGGTTACATCTTCGTGAACGAGTGCATTACAAGTTTCCCGATATCCATTGAAAATATGTATTATTCTGAATTGTTGTATATGTATCTGTCAATGGTTATCTTGTGTGCTTATGTACTTAACACCACCCCCTTCCCCACCCGTTTCTTTTTTGTGCTTACTGCCCCCTAGATTATGTAGTCATTTACTATACTGATATAATTTATAACGTGATTTTTTTTTTTTTTTGAAATTTAAATATTTGAAAGTTAAGAGATTAGTTATACCGACAATGAGGGAGAAAAATAATTGTACCTCTCATGTGATCATGTATAATATACTCCCTTTGTTTCTAAATTATTGTCTTGTTTGATTCGGTACATAGATTAATAAAAAATAATTGACTTGATTATTAATATTGGTATAATGTGTAGGTTTTTTTTTTTTAATGTTTATGTGCATGTGGTCTATAATTAAAGTAAGAAGAAAAAGTAAGGGTAAAATGGTAAAAGTATTGTCTTAAAAAGGAAACTTTCAAACAAGATAATTATTGAGACGAACGATAATGGAAAGCAAGATAGTAATTTAGGGAAGGAGGGAGTATTCAACTTTAATATCTTCTGTACATATGAGTGGTACAATTATTTCTCTCATTGTCAATATGACACATATGTGTCGCGAATGTATTAAAGTTGAGAATGTGGTCACATGTGGTCACGTAAATAGAAAGATATTGTGATGCCATTTTGTGTTGAGAATCCCTCCTCCTAATAATTTCCAAAAGATATTGTGATGCCATATTGTCATGAGAATTCCTCCTCCTAATAATTTCCATTCTATCTTTATCCGTCAATTACAGTATTAATTTTTATCTTCGCATAGTTGTATTCTTAATAAAACAGGCATTATGAAACCATTCATCATTAAAATTGCAAGGATGATGAGATTGATAAGACAATAAACTAAACTGCCTTTTCCATCATTTAAAAGCAAAGGAAGCTATAGTTTAGACGAGAGCAAGTTTACTTGGCATCAACAGCGAGAGTTTTACCAAAACTCTAAAATTGGTTCTAGAGGATTTTTTTTTTTTTGCTTCCTTGAGAGCTACAATGGGTACTCTATTACACACTCCCATCTCTTAAATTAGTTAAGCCAGCCTTTATGTTTAGAGTTTGATGTAGTGGAACTCCCTCTCCTCCTCCTCCAAACTTTCAAAAATTGGGCTCCTATGACCCTATTTGTTTCAAACGGAATACTTCGTCTACTACTGTAGCTTTTTTATCCCTTTCCCCGGTACTTTAAATTTTTAATTGAGAAAACTTATTCAATGGTTCTAAAGCATTACGATATTTACGTGGTGTACCACGATCAATAACGACACATTATAGTGTAAAATTAGCTTAAACAATGAGGATCATTTTGAGCTCACTTTTTGCCACTTTGACATATATTTTTAAATAAAAGTAATTAAAATTAGAAAAGCGTACAACAATTTTTTATAAAATATAAAATATAAACTATAAATTATAAAATACTTTATTCCCACTGTGGCGGACAAAATAGAAATGAATGAGAGATGAAACATATTGGTAGTTAGGTTTGTTAGTTGTGATTAAAGAAATTTAATTTTTAGAGAGTTGTATATAAAGTGCTTGTTGGAGTGAATTTTTTTTAGAGTGTTAAAAAAGTGAAACTGAAACAGAAAACGAAGTGTTTAGAGTGTGGTATATAGAGTGTCACTGTTGTGGACGCCCTAACACTTCGTTTTCCAGTTGACTCTTTAAATGGAGCATTTCAAAATAGAATTTGGGACTCTTTTAGCAGATCAGAGAGAGTGTTATTTAGATATCCTGATTAAAAATCAATTCTGCTTCACTTGATATCTTTAACTTATTTGTGCAGGGATACCCATTTGAGATTGATTGGAATGCGTCCTATGCTGATCCCACTCAACCTCTGGTAGTTGATATTGGAAGTGGTACTTGATTTATTTTTCAGTTCCTAAAAGTTTTCTATAAGTATTAAAAGTTCCTGTCATTCTGTACTGATGTCTTTGAATGATCGTAACGCATCTCTTGCGTGGTGTCACTTTCCTATTCCTTCATTCCCTCAACCTTGCGTGGTGTCGCTTAAGCGAGCACATTAGCACTTTTGATCAACACTCTAAAACTGATTTTTAGAGTTTTTAAGCTCCTTCAAGCCCACAATGGTGATCCTTTAGAACTCTTTATCTCCAAAATTAAGTAAATCACTCTCTGAATATAGAAAGTGATGTAAAAGGGAATAGTATCTTTCACATTGGGTTATTTTTCATTTTTGTTACTTCAAAAAGAAAAACATAAGCTTTGAAAATTAATAATATCACCTTCTTTTTTTTTCTAAATTCTCATGCCGTTGCAAACAACTGATATACATATTTTTTTTGTTACATTATCATCATAAATTTTATTAATCAATTAATAAAAAGATGTTTATTTTATTATATAAAATTTGTGAATTAACTGCAAATTGTTTACAACCAAAAATATCATTTGTCTCGTGTTCTTAATATATGAGAGGACAAAAAAAATAATAATTAATTTTCATAAAAATAAATTATCCCTTAGATTGACATATATTTTTAGATAAAAGTTTTTAAAATTATTAAAAAATACCACATATTTTTTCATAGAATATCAATTTAAAATATAAAATATTTCATTCCGATTGTGGTGGGAAAATAGAAATTAAAAAGAGGAAAAATAGAATGATAGTTATGTTTGTTAGATGAGATGAAAGAAATTTAATTTTAGAGGGGTTGTTTGGAAAGTGCTCGTTGGAGTGAATTCTTCTTTAGTGTGTTGAAAAAGTAAAACTGAAATAAAAAATAATGTGTTTAGAGTGTGGTACAGAGACTGATTGATAGCTGCATGAATAATTTTGACTTATAATTAGCTGTGCCAACCATTGGAGGGACTGACTTTGACTTTTGTGATGACATACATAATTGTAGTGTCCCTTCCTCTCCATTAATGTTGGAAGTGTATCTTTCTTTAGTGTCTGTTCATCAAATAATTTGGTGGAAAATAATTGATAAATTTGGTCCACCAAATTGTTTGGTTTTTCTAGTGTATAATAATTCTGGACTCATCAAAAACAAAGGTAAAGAGCTTGGAGAGTGGGGCCATTCATCATAGACAGAGAACAGAACTTTGCTATTGTTAGTATATTGTTGGGGTATTTATGTGATTGAGCTGAGAATAATTTGATGAAAAACTCTTCATCCTTTTTCATCTTTTGTCTAGTGATGACAACGGAGGGTAACTAAAATCTCATCTTGATCTCAAATAGTGCGAGAATGAGAATTAAATAAGTAAGAATGAAATAAAAATGTGAAAGCATTTCTATTTCGATGAGAATGAAAATAGAAATGTTACGCCTTTTTATAATTTATACCCAAAAAAATCAAAGTCTCTAAACTCTTAGAAGAAAAACGAACCCAAAATCTTATATATATATATATATATATATATATATATATATTAATATATATTTTTTTAAGTAGGAGTAGCATTTAGCATTGCTAAAACGACTAAAAGTAGATGGTGAGTTTTTCTAGCTACCCGTCTTAATATATGCCTAATTTCAGTCGTCATTGTTATCACCGGTGGTGACTTGAATAACATTTTATGGTGTGAAGTCCATGGGCATTGTCAACGATAGTAACTATCGCAGGTACTTAGAGTTCGTTTGATCATACGTTTTGGCCAAAATGCTAGGATAAAATAGAGCTTATTTGCAAAAAATTGTATTTTAATGCTACGGTAAAAAAAGTTGTGTTTTCAAAACGCAGTTGTGTTTTAAAACGCCGGAATCACCATCTTTTTTCCAAAAAACACAAGTTTTACAACGTTGCTAGGAAAAAAAAAGCTGCGTTTTGTAGTGATATCTCAAACGCATTTATAAAAAAAAAGTTACGTTTCATAAGAAAAAAACTGCATTTTAAAAATGCTGCACCAAACGAGCTCTTAGTTATGATTGCTTGGGAACCTAAAGTGTTGGTACAACAACAAAGAGTTGGTTCAATAACTTGATTGAGTTGCTATATGGAACGATCTATTTAGCGAGTTGTTTCGCCTTCAAATTTATCGGTTACAATTTTGTACTGTAAGTGAAAACTATTTTCAGAACCAATATAGTATAAAGACACATCATATATAGTCATCGATTAAATTACTAATGGCATAAAATAAAATAAAAAATACATATGTGCCCTCATATATAATCATTATTAAATTACTTTAGTTGAGAGAACAATAACATGCCTAAAGTACGGATATGTTGCTAAAAAACTGTTAGTTGTACCATCGGATGGGGACAACACATTTTGTGATGAAAACTTGCACAAAGTCAAGGGTCCCTTCCTTGCCAATAATTTTGGCCGTCCAGTGTTTCATTTCACTGTGTGCGCATGGTGGGAGTGGACGCCGGACGCCGGATGTTCATTCATATCATATCCGAGCTTTTGATTTACCAGACGAGCCCTTAATCCCTCTATTATTAAAAGAGTCTTCTTTGACTTGATGCACATTAAGAAAAAATAATCAACTTATTACACATATTTTTATGCTTGGACTTTATAATGTTGTCTATCTAGTAAGGGAGCAAACAAATCAATGATAAAAGTTATAGAAGTAATATGTCTAAAAAAAGAATTATAAAGCTAAATTTTAAACCAAAAAAAAAAAGATTATAAATTGAAGTTACATTGGACCATTTCGATCCCACCTTATTAAACTATAAGACGTGGCCTTATTAGGACATACATAGGACCATTACGATGACGCCTTTAAACCAAAAAAAGAAAATAGTTGTAATATTGTCTTACGGATCTTAATTCGTAAGATGTAGCCTCACTCTCTCACAGCACAGCCCATCAACACACGATGAGTCAGATCAGTAAGATCCGTCTTACAGAAAATATTCGTAAAACAGATTTTTCTAAATTTTTGCTAAAAAATAAACCAATTTAATTATAAATTGAAGTTGAGAATGATTGAATAAAAAAATTATAAGGCCACACGGTCCACAGTCCACACGGCCCAAACTAGATCGGCATGATGGCATCTTGCTAGTTCCAGCAAACACGTGAAAAAAGTTATAAATGGGAACGTCAAGAAAGAAACCAAAAGAAGGAACCTAGTGGGTCGGGCCAGGCCGTGAGGGCCCTTTTCACATCATTATCATAATTAATCAGTCTAAAACCTAACCAAGAAAAGTTTCTCTTTGGGGGCCCTATTTAAGGTCCATTTTCTCCCTAGACATGTGTAAAATACTCTCAATTTGTTAGAGCATTTATAGTGGGGAGACTCCATCAACCCTCTACTTTCAATTTTAGAATTTTTTACTCCCCCTTGATCTTACAGTGAACACTCTATCCCATCCTCTTCCCCTAAATCCAACTAATTATCCCTCTAAATTTGGAGTCCATTTTAGTTGAACAGGAGGGTGTCACTCTACCCGTGTCACCATTCCTTGCAATTCCTTTTTGACTTTCTGCACATTTGAGGACCCACAGCCACCAAAGTCCCTCTCTCTCCTCAATTTATGAAGGAAAAATCGTAGAGAACATGATGAAATGTAATACATTAAACTAAATTTCGAGAGAAATCGTAGAGAACATGATGAGGAAATAGCGACAAAAATTTTGACCACGTAAAACAAGTCGAATTATAAGTTGATGAAATGTTAACATTATTTGTGGTCCAAGTGCAACTATATATAAAAGGTAATGTAGTAGGAAAAGAGGCAGCCCTACTTGTCCCACTTCAAATCCCAAGTTGTCCACTAAAATTTGTTCAAACTCCCCAGGCCAGCCTTCTTCGCCATGGATCAAAACTTTGTACACTAAGAGCATGTACAATGGTGGGGAGCTTAAAAAAAAGCTTACCCATCTTTTTTACTCAAATTTATTACAAAAATACTCTTAAACTATCCATAAACTACTCAAACAAAAGTTTTCTTTCAATGGTGGCACAAACTCCAATAACTTTACATACCCCACCATCTTTATATACTTTCATATCTTTATATATTTATATATTAAATTCATAAAAATTGATCTGGTGTCCAAATGAAATAAACTAAATCTCTATTTATAGATAAAAAAGTGTACTTTAATACTAAAAAATAAAAAATAAAAAAAAGATTTTTTATGGTCGAAAATGACCAAAAACAGCTAAAAACATTTTTGCTACAATGTGCAAAAGTGCGCTACGGTACATGTCAGGAATTTTTTTTTATTTTAAACCTTAAGCAAAATGAAGTAGTTTTGAGCTCTTTTAAACCTAAACTGCGTTTGGAGAAATTTTTTGAAGAATCAAGTTAATCTCCGGTAGCAAATTAAGCTACCCAAATACCTTTTGGCTTAATAAGCAACCCTTAAGTTACACTATTGGATAAAAAAATCCACCAAACTTCTCTTTAAGCTACCCAGTGTTCATGCTCTAACATGCCCCAAATATAAATTAAAATGGACCATTTCAAGGATATTGGAATTGACATAAAGATTGAAAATTGATGTTTCTGTCCATCCATCCATCAATGGCATCATCCATCCCCCAGCATTGTGGCTGTGCTAGCTACAACACACTAGTGCAATCTTTTACTTTTTTTTTTTTTCAAAACAGCTTTAAGACACATGTTAGATTCAACAAAAGATTTTTTAAAAAAAGTCCCATATGTTCTTTCCTAATAGAAATCAGTGCTTTGAAATCATGCCCAATATACTATAAAGAAAAGGTAAAGAATTTATTTTCTGTCAGTGTAAAAAAGTATTTACAAGAATTTATACCACTCGTGTAAATATTTTTTACACTAATAGGATACCAAAATTTTACGTTGCATTTATCATGTTTTAGATATATATATTTTTTAACCATTAAAAAATATATTATAAATCTAAATTGCAATTTATAACTTGGGACAGACAAGTAAATTTTATATATCATAAATCTAAGTCAAATTTGAAGCATGTTGACCAACCTTTGACAATTTTTTTTTTTTTTGGGTCAAACTTTGAGCAAAAATTTATAAAATGATACTTATCATTACGAATTCTAATAATGAGTATTAATAGTATTACATCAATAATTTAAAATTTCATTACCTTATAAGGCATAATAAAAAATAATACTGTACTATTCAGATTGAATTGAATATCATCTTAAGTTAACTTTTTAATAAGAAAAAGACTAGTAGTTTTTTTTTTTTAAGAGACGGGAAATTAAAGAGTATTTGCATAAATGGGCAGAATTAATTAGGTAGGAGTAGGAGAAAGCATCCAAGTACTGAAGTCTGAAGGTCCTATTAGCTAGTTTGTTGTTGAAATTGACCTGAGCTAGCTCCCTCCCTCCCTAGCTATTTATTTATTTATTGCAAAAAAGGATCATGTTATGTATGGACTATATATGGGATACATTGTTTTTATTTTTAAAAATGGAATATTTCAAGGACATTAAAATTGACATAAAAGAGTGTAATTAGTGTCTATATCCATCTCTCGCCAGCAAAAAAGAAGAAAAAAGAAAAAAGAAAATGTCTATATCCATGAATTAATATTGGCTTCAACTGTTTGAATAATTGCGTGTGAGAGAAAGAGAGTGCTGGCCTAGGTAAGATTAAGAGGGGGCATGATTTTATGTTTTGGGTTCGGCTACGAATAGATTGATGGTATGGTTTGGAGTGAATTGGTTGCACGTCACGTAACATATATATATATATACATACCCTCGTCATTGAATGTCCTTTGCATAATAAAAATAATTTATTATTGTTATTATTATTATTATTGTGTTTATTATTAATATTAATATATTTATTATTATTATTGTTATTATTAATTATTAGTGTTATTATTATTTATATACCATTTATTATTTATTTATTTTTTATTATTATTTATCAGGATTATTATTATATTTTTTTATTATTATCAGGATTATTATTATTATTATTATGTATTATTTTACTATTATTATTATTATTGTTATGATTTATTAATATTATTCTTATTTATAATATTATTTATTATTATTATTATTTATATTTACAATTATTATGTATTATTTAATATTATTATTATTTATATAACATTTATTATTTATTGTTATTATTATTATTTATCATTATTATTATTATTATTATTATTTACTATTATTATTATTATTATTATGTATTATTTTACTATTATTATTATTGTTATGATTTATTAATATTATTCTTATTTATAATATTATTTATTATCATTATTATTTATATTTACAATTATTATGTATTATTTTATTATTATTATTTATTACTATTATGTATTTTTTTTAATATTAATATTATCAATAATATTATTTGTAAAGGTAATTTTAGAATATAGAATGGTTCACTAAATAAAATGACTTATGTAATTCGAAAAGTAGAAATAAGCACAAGGTCTTATTACTTATGGCCTGTTTTAAATAGCTTGTACATGATTTATGTATTATCTTTTCATAAGTCAAATCAAACGTTTCAAAAACCATTTACTCCTATTTTGTGAAGGGAGAGACTATTTTCACTATAATTTTTGCTAATATACTACATTATTAATTATTACATTAAATAAATAAATGTTTGGACAAAAATACCCTTAATTATGTGTCTATATTAAGTTAACTAACAAAGTTACTTTTCTAATTACCTTTCAATATTATTTTCTAATTCTAAACATATTAAATGATCATTGATTAGAGTTCACATGAACGACATTATTATTCTTATTTATTTATTTATTTTAAATGGTTAATTAATTAAGCTCATGACTAGTCACATTGCATTACAAAAAACAATTAATATCATAAGTATATTTTTTGTCAACCGAACTTGAAAAACATGTGATCTTTGCTTATTGAAATAAAAAAAAAAATCACTGTTAGATTTAAAAAAAGTAATTGTAAAAAATTAGTCCAATAGTAAAATTATATTGTGGTATAATATCGTAAAGTTTTAATACATTTTGTTTACCTATAACAATTGATACTAAATTTTAAATTTTGAATTGAATGAAACCGACAATCAATTTAATACCTAACATATTGCTATTATTGAATTCATTTTTTAAAATAATATTTTTTAATTCAATTAAAAATTTTTATTTTAGTGATAAAATATCACATATTTTCTAAAATTTTGATCGATAAATAATTTTAATATTTTTTTTTATAATGAAACATGAAACAAGTTCTAAGCATAATTGAGATAACATATTTATTAAAAATAAATATAATTAGAAAAAGTAAAACCACCTATTCAAATGTCAAGTAATTAATTTAGGGGTAGTTTTGTCCAAATATATATTTATTTCATATAATAATAAGTAATGTAATTGATTACCTTGAAAACATCATTAATTATTATTCCATCCGCTCCAGGCAAAGAGTTCACTTTTGATTTTTTTTGGTCAACTAAGCTAAAGTTTGACCAATAATTTAACATAAATTTAGTGATTTTTACAAAGTTATTAAAGTTGTAATCCATAGTATTATTAAGATATTTTTTAATTAATAAAATTTTATTTCTTAAAATATAAGTAAAGTATGTAAATTTTTTATTTGATTTAATCTTATGTTAACTTTTATAAAGAGAAAGTGAACTGTTTGCCAGGAACGGAGAAAGTAATAAAAAACGACCATCAATATCTCAACAGAAACGATAAATGTCAAAGCATAACTAAAACATAGAAGAGAACCGCACGATTCTATTTCTCATCATCTAATGAGTCATCGAATTGCAGGTAAACAAGTACACCTGTGAGAGGAAATACTCCCTCCTCCTCCTCATCCTGCGATCATAAAAGAGAGTTTGTTTAATCCAGCATATATTATGAAAAAATAATTAATTTTATTATAAATATTAAATTAATGTGTATTTACAGTGAGACCCTTCAAATAAAAATTAAATCTCAAGTAAAATGGTGAAAGCAACTTGAAAAAAAAGTAAATAGAACGGTTTAAAAAGAAAAGATGAACTCATTTTTTAAAAATGAAGGAAATATCTAATATACAGGAATGGAGATACAAGTGTTGACTAGATTTCGTTTCATGTTGAAAGCGAGAAGTTTGATCTCAGCTAGGAAGACAGATGAACTCTTTTTTTTTTTTTATCTCTCAATTATTTCATTTCTTCTTTTTTTTTTTTTTTGATTTTGTAACAATTACATCAAAACATAAAATAAAATAAAAATTATGAGACCAACGAAAGAAAACCATAAACAAAACTAAAGAAACGAATAGGGCTGAAATATAGATAACATTTCCCACAAAGTTTTTAGGGAGAAATTTGGGCCGTCCTTTTATACAATTTTCAATCGTTTTAGCTCGTTTTAAACCGAAAAATAATATTTTTGTTGGAAAATGTTGTCTATATTCTTAAAAAAAAAAGGAACCGACAAGCTGTGTATCGCGATGCATCAATTTGTTGCAATAATTTTGTCCACCCCAATCTCATCCGCAACCCCCATCTCTTTTTTGAAATTACACTTTCTCATTTATTCAAGTGAGACCCAAATAGTTATTTTTCCTCTTTTGCTTGCTTAGTTTGCCGAGCTTTCGGTCCGACTCTGGAACTCGTAGTAGCACACGATGCACAAAATTGTACTAAAAAAATACTATTTTTGTGCATCGCTATGCAATTTTTTTTTTCGATGAACAACTTTTATTCCTGATGCACAACTTTTAAACTTAATAAAAATTATTAATTTTTGTGATAACATAGAAATTAATAAAAATTACAATTATTACAGTTTCAAAGTGTTAAAAAATTATTAGAGTTTGTGCGTTGCGATGCACAAACTTGTACTGAAATAATACTGTTTTTATACATCACGATGCACACATTTTTTATTCGATGCACAACTGAATCAACAATATAACATTTGCGATGCATAACAGTGCATCGCGATGCACAAAAGTGTACTACTCGTGCTGTCGTGCATGGTCAAATTTTTCAGCATGGAAGAGGTATTGATGTACAGGAAGAGAAAAGGAGAGACTGATGCATAGTAAAAGGCTTTCACCAGTCAACAAAAGAAAGCTCTTTTTTTCAAATAGCTTGAGTTGATGCACAGTAAAAGCCCTTCACTAGTCAACAAAAGAGAGTTATTTTTTTCAAATAACTTGTACTAAAATAGTACTGTTTTTATGTATCGCGATGCACAATTTTCTAGTGAATTAACAATATAACATTTGCAATACATAACAGTGTGTATCGCGATGCACAAAAGTATACTACAAATCATTGCTTTTGAGCAGTGCGATGCACAATTTTTATTCCGATGCACAGAACTGAACTGAATGTATTTTCTTATTAAATACGAAATGGATTACTATTTAGGTTCTTAATACAAATAAAATCAATGGATGAAATTTTTTGATTTTGGTAATCAATTTGAAGAAATGTAGAAAATACATATCAGTTTAAAAAGAACAACAGTTTCTATTAAATCAATTGATTTTAATTTCATAATTAATGAAGACGATTAAAGCAAGATGAAAAAAATAAAATAATGAGCAGAAACTTTTGAATAAAAATTTTGGTAAGAAATCTTGCTAAGGACTCGTAATGCAAGAAAAAAATGTAACTAAAGTGTCATATGTTCTTACGGGGGTAGTTTGCAAACAAATAGTCAATTTATCATTTAAAATAGACTTAAGCGGTTAAAAATAATTATAGTAAATTTAAGCGGTTAAAAATCTCATAAAGGGGATCGACCCGCAATATTTTCAAGTTTTAACTCTTTAGGCCCGCTTATGCAAAAAAAAAAAAAAAGAAACACGTGATATATTTAACCAAAAAATAAAATAAAAGAAATCATGCTCGTGGAAGAGCTACTAGGATCCACAAAAAGCTGAATATCAGGGGATACCTCTCCGGGACGTTTGGCTTGAAAACTTTTGGATGTATTTGAAATTAATTTCTTAAGGTTGGTTTTTAGATTTTAGATTTTTGTTCGTATAAACAAAAAAAACTAGTAAAAAAATAGTGGGGTCAAAATGAGAAAAAAAAATGAAAAACTAAATAGGGAAGTCCTAAAAGCTTGCTAAAGAACAAACCCTTTATGAGTTTTGAGATTTTTTTTTTTTTGACAATAATTGAGAAAAAGTAAAAAGAAATAATAGAGAAAGATGATGTAATTAATAAGAGAAAGTATGTAACCGATGAAACAGAAAGTATGTGACCGATGAAAGAGGAAGTAAAAACCTCGAAAAACCACGAACCACACATAAACCACGATGACGAATGGGGCAAAAAAACATAAATTCATTTAAAATGATTAAAATAATTAACGTAGACCGCGTAATGCTTACCGTGGTTCAAATCGAAAATATATTCTATGGCCTCGAAGCACTTTGTGACATGTTTATGTGGTATACTATAGCTAATATCAGGGTGCTATAGTGCCAAAGTGGTGCAAAGTAATACAAAGTGAACGTCACTTTTTAAAGATCATTGCTATTAACACTCTCAATACTTCTAAGTACAGCCCTTCATATATTACAAAAATATCATTATAAATTTTGTCTTAAATGTCCTTATATATTCTTTATTTTTTAGGTTAAAAAAAAATTAATTACTGTTCGGCAACACTCACCGAATACAGCTAAGGCCATTCGGTAAGGGGTGCCAAACACCACTATGGGAGTTCAGTTACACAGTGTCGAACGACTTAAAAAATAAAAAAACAAAAAAAGAAGAAAAAATAAGCTCATCAATCAGGGCAATGATGGAGACATGAATTCATACATTTTCAGAAGTGAGTTCTATTAATTACATGTTTGCTTCCTTAATAAAAGTTATGATTTAATTTTTGTGTTATTAATTTTGGTTAAATGAGAAAATGATGGAGATATAAATACGATGAAAAATGAGGAGGGAGGAGGGTGGTGGGTGGAGAAAGGAGACTTCTAGTGTGATAGATGGGAGAGGCAGGCAGTGAGGGGAGATGGGAGGGAGGAGGGAAGGGGAGGGGTGGAGATGATGGGTAATAAATTAAGTTTGAGTGGGGTTAATTTTGAAAAAAATATAAAAGGGATAAAATAAAAAAATAAGGAGTTGTACTTAAATTTTTGAGAAGTGTTCTTAGTATATGAGTGTACTTTAATGTATTTGGTGTGTTAATACAATGTTACTTTTTAAATTATAGCAATATCGCTCGTGACTATTAGTCGTGGTTCATCACGTAACATGTCACTTCAACATTTTCAGCCAAGTTTTTCCCTAAACTTCTAAAGTTGTCTTTCTGTTTACCAGTATTTGGAATAATTGCACTTTAAGACCCTGTAATTTGCTTGTCGCACTTGGGTGTTTGTGGTTTCAAAATTTATACATTGGGGTCTAAAGTTGTATTTTTGTTATATTGAGGGTCAAAAGGGATTTTTGGATCAAAAGTGGTCAGGTACCATCCCCATTCATCTTTATTGGATTGCTTTCTTTTTTTAACACTTGATTATTAAGAGTATTTTTATTCATCGTAAGAAACATGTCAATCACATAAATTTCAAAGAACATGTCAAGAAAATAACCTCAATAAAATGCATACACATAACGACTTTCCATCCAAAAATTAATGAAAACCCTCTTCTAGCCTCCTATTGCAATAAAAATACAACCTTAAACCTCAATGTGCAAAAATTAAAACCATAGACCCCTTGCTACGACAATGAACAAACCACAAGGGGGATAAAGTGCAATTAACCCCTGTTATTATATAGTACTCCAAAAGGTTCTAGGCCTCAAAACTCTGTTTCTTGCCAACCTATTCACTTGAGCTAGCTATATACATTTTCAAATTCTTGATGAAAGTGACTCCAAGAGCTAATCAAAATGTCAATAATTACGAATCAAGATTGTCCTATGACAACCCATTGCTAGCCTTTTCGTTTGATCATCAACAACCAACCCATTTCTAGCTAAATTCCACCATTTCAAGCAAATTAACTTGACATACATAGCCCTCATTGATTGGAAGACAAGCTCTGGAGGCTAGCTTTCTCAAGGTAATAAGCAAGTCAATCTTTTCCTTAGGTAAGTTCCTATCAGATTCTGTTAATAGTTTTCTGTATTCAAAGTGTACACGACAAGTAGAATGCTAATAGCAATTCCCTTTACCTTGTGCTTTCTCTACCCAGTGTCTGTCTATTTTTGAGCAATTCTTGTACTTTGGTAATAAATTTTGTTGAAATCATCATGTTTTCTTGATGGTTTTCTTTTAAAAGCATGTTTCTAACTTTGTTCTTTCTTTACAGAATGTTTTTTCATTTTCAGAAATTCTGTACTTTGGTAATGAATTTTGTTGAAATCATCATTTTTTATTCATGGGTTTCATTTAAAAGGAAGTTTCTAAATTTGTTCTTTCTTTACAGAATTTCTTTTCTTTCTCAGAAATTCTGTAATAAGGTTATATTTTTTTGTTGAAATCATCATTTTTTCTTGATGGGTTTCTTTGATGGAGCGTTTTACAGAGGTTTCTGGGAAAATGGAGTTCTTGGATTTGTTTATTGTGGCATTGATTCCAGTTCTAAAGACACTACTGATTACTGCTGTTGGATTATTACTTGCACTCGATCGCATAAACATCTTGGGTGAAGTTGCCAGACACCATTTAAATAATGTACGAATGTTGTTTTTTTCTTAAATTCTTCTTTGAAATTTATGTATAAATAAATTTCAAGAGTAATTGTATTTATGTTTGTTCAATTTTCAATTTTTTTATGATTGTGGACAGCTTGTGTTTTATGTGTTCATTCCTGCTCTTGTGGGTAATAGCTTGGCTGATACAATTACAGCAACCAGCCTAGTTTCTTTGTAAGTTCACTCTTGGTTAATACTATGTTTCAGAGCACGAAATTCATGCCTTATAATTCCCTTTTCAAGGCTTCGATTTTGTGCTCCCAAACAGTTCCTAATTATTCCTTATTTGATTCTTGGGCTAATATTTGGTTAAGTAATTTCTTTGTAGGTGGTTTATGCCAGTAAATATCCTTCTTACATTTGTAATTGGTTCAGCCCTTGGATGGATACTCGTTAAAATCACGAGAACTCCTGAACACTTGCATGGCCTTGTTATCGGTTGCTGTGCTGCAGGTAGATAAACTCGCAATTATGTATAAATCTTAAAAATTTCATGGTTTTGTTTGTCTAAAAGCCGGCCAGTACTCGAGGCCCTTGTCTAATCTATGCAGTAGTCTTATCTGCAAGCACTTAACAATTTTTATTAGTTTAGTAGTATAAAAACAGTTCAGAGTATCATAACACCCGTGAAAATGAAGGCAAATTAGGGAATTTTGTAACGTTTGAGGGGTAATTTTGGTACAGGTAATTTGGGGAATTTGCTGTTGATTATAATCCCAGCAGTGTGTGAAGAGAGTAATAGTCCATTTGGAGATGCGACTACCTGTTCTACTAATGGACAGGCTTATGTATCGCTTTCAATGGCGGTAAAGAAACAATCTTTAGAATACATTGTGTCTTTTGATCTTTAAGAATTTGAGATTAATTCTGATAATTTGTCAATTACTTTTTGAAATTCCAGATAGGGGCGGTGTATATTTGGTCATACGTATACAACATTATACGGGCATACGGAAATGTTGGAGATAAAGAGATAACGATGAGCTCAACGATTAGCATAGATTGTTCGGGCAAAACATTAGATATGTTTACAGAGAATTACAATGAAGCATTACTTGCCAACCATGGCTCGAGTTCTGATGATGAGGACTGTGAAGTTCCACCTGAGCTAAATGATGTCAAGGAATATCAATCATATCACTCGATGGATAAAATTAAGGTAAAATTTTCATAAGAATAAAAAAGATTTGGATGAATTATTGTTGGTCATGTGGGTAGTTCTGCCATACTCAATATCTTCATGGGATTCTGGTACAGAATGAGCTGTTTCATCTTCATAGATAGGATTGACTACTGACATATGGTTTTAATAATCTTTTCGGCATATGATTTTATTCAAACTAATTGACATTTTTCTTTTTAAATGCGTTTTTGGTAGGTGTCAACTTTGATGAAGATCAAGCAGCATGTGAAGATTTTTGTAGAGAAAACAAATCTAAAGATGTGGTTTACGCCTTCCACAATAGCAACGGTATGATTCTCTTGGCCCAAAACTATGTCATGCTTAGTAAAAAACCAATTTCAAGAAAGTAAAATTTTCCTATGAAGATTCACACTTGTATGAATGAACCTAAGTAAAATGATCATTTCTTGTAAAAACACAGATTTCAAAATAGTCCAGTTTTAATTGCTATGACGAGTCACACTATGAATCAACCACAATCTGAGAGAGTTTTATTTTGTGAATATACTGATTTCAAGAAATTCAAGTTTTGCTATGACGATTGATTAACCTGCGAACTAGAATTGACGTTCAATCAAGAAGAAAACAAGGACTCAATATTCTATAGCTTAACATGCTTGTGGCTTCTTGTTATAGATTGTTGGGCTTCTCATAGGCGTTATCTCTCCTGTTCGAAAACTCATGGTTGGTGATAGTGCTCCACTTCGCGTGATTGATAGTTCTGCGTATCTGCTAGGGTATAATACCAAAGACTTTTAGTTTATATGCGTGTCTTTGATTTTGGAATATCTAGTTTTTTTGCTAAACTGGGAGATGAGTTCGTATAATTGTTTTTATCTTTGTTCTGTTTGATTCACTGCAGGGAGGCAACAATCCCTGCCATGACACTAATAGTGGGAGCAAATCTTCTTAAAGGTAATGTTTCTAGTTCTGTTTCTTTGCCGGCTTCTTGCGTTTGTTTTTGTAATTGTAATCGCTTAACTTTTGGGTTTCAGGTTTAAAAAGGTCAGAAGTAGGTGTGTGGCTCATTATAGGAATTCTAGTAGTTAGGTATGTTGCGTTGCCTCTGGTGGGGGTTGGTATTGTTAAAGCTGCACAATATTTCGGGTTAGTGGGATCAGACTCATTATATCAGTTTGTGCTCATGCTTCAGTACGCGCTCCCTCCTGCGATGGCAATAGGTATGTTGAACTCGTCAAATTCTGTGTGTTTTTAGCGAGGCTGGTCTGGACGAGACGGGACTTAAAACACATTTGATCTGAATTTTCACTTCAGACAGTCCTATGTGACTTTGTCAATGGCCCGTACGTAAACAAGAATAATGCTAGAGATACAAAATATGGATATTCAATACATAACTTGTGTTTTCATGAAGTCAATTATATATATATATATATATATATATATATATATATAACACATAAATAAAAGCATTTTCATATACATAATGTTGTTATGTATTTATTGCTTATGATTTTCTTATGTTATGGAAATGAAATTGGCAGGTACAATCACACAGTTGTTTGAGGTTGGGGAAAGTGAATGTTCAGTGATAATGCTATGGACTTATGTTGTGGCATCAATCTCACTTACTCTCTGGTCTACCTTCTACATGTGGCTTGTTTCTTGAATTTAATTCTCTATATATTTACACATAATATATATACTACATGATTTACATATATCAATATTCTTAAAATCCCAACAAACTGTTTATGGGCACTTTTGCTCATTATGCAGCTAATACAGAATATTGTAATTTTTTGATGGCTTTATTTTGGCAACGAGGAATGTAATTCTACTATGGTTTTGGCAATGAGAATGTAATCCTACTATGGTTCTCTCTCTCTCTCTCTCTCTCTCTCTCTCTCTCTCTCTCAGCCATCTCCGTATCTGTTTATTCCTTGAGGCCCTCCCTATTAGTCTTTGAAATGACGAGTTGTTAATCAATAATTAGAGTATCACATTTCAATGGCTTGCAAAAAGAGGCCATTTCAAAAACAATTACGAGTCAAAATTTGGTTAATATTAACATTCAACACTGAACAGTGTGAGAAGTAGAGGAACTTAATGCTTTAGGAAGAAAAAACTTTAGCTTAGGGTTGTGGAAGTCATTGAACTCAGAATCTGAGTTAGATCAGGTAAAATCTAGTGTAGAGTGAGAAAGTAACAAAAGAAAATGATAAGGATGTTGGGCACCAATTGTACAAGAAAAGCTGATAATGGAAGCGGTTTGGGGTACCAACCGGGTTCGGCCTAAGTGAAGGAACTCTAGTCATTCAAGTAATAAGTCTTGTTTACTAGCTTTTGTGTTTACTGAAAACTTTCTCGGGTGAAGTATTGCGAGACCATACCTTAGAGATTAGTCTTATTAGTGGATCACCGTCAAGGACACCGAAGGAAAGAAAACGCCCGAGTAGAGGTCGTGCATCCAACAAAAACTAAGGAAAAAAAAAGGGAGAAAGGAACCTCCAGCCGCCCAAATCCACTTGGTGGATAAGACATCCTAAAACTTGCTGATTTTTAATTTTTATAATCAGTCATTCACCACTTGTTTAATTTTGTTTTTCTTTTCTTAAATAAATGTGGTTGGCGGCCAATGGAGTTATCCAAGAGACAAAATACTATAAAGCGAACCAGCTCCCCCTGCATATTCTGTAGACTTATTCCCCTGTTTCTTCATGAAATAGCTTCACTAGCACCTCCTCACATGACCAAGATCGGATCTTTAATCTCTGATACATCACCCTCAGTCAGGTCAATCTTGATCCCAGAAACCCCAGAAATTAATTTCCTTTAAAGGGTTTAATTCAAAGAGTAATCTTGCGAAATTGTTTTTTCGAGAAATGGAAATTCTTGATTTGTTCACAGTGGCACTGATGCCAGTTTTGGAAACTCTGATAATGACTGCTGTTGGGTTGTACCTTGCTTTAGATCATGTGGGTATCTTAGTTTCAGCTGCAAGGCATCATTTGAATAATGTAAGTAAAGATTTACTCACTTTTTACTGTATTTCATAATTCCAATCAAGAAACATAGCTTTATTATTGCTATATTACTGCTAGTATTATTTTCTGTTATTATTCAATAATTATCAATCTTCATATAGTCGCTCAACTATATGATGTAGCGAATACGTAAGAACGCAACAGATAAACACCAACGACGTTGAGTTCGCGTACGTACGTTGATCTTCCAAACTCGTATAGGATCACAACCTACCGAGAATTGGGCATCAATTGCCGTTGATTCAAAGAATACCGGAAATTGGGAGAAAAGAGCAATATAATTAAACGGCAAAACTGCCTCCAACAAACCCTAAAGAACATATTTATAGTTCCAAAAGCCTAGAAGCAACAAAAATAGAAAATTACGAAAAAGTCCAAAAATTAACAAAAAACTTCGGAGGCCCGAAACTATGCTTAAACAGTGTTTTTTGGCTTAAAAACTGACGTGTCACCGGTGTAACCGGTGACTTTTGTAGAGCTCGAAGAGACCTTCGATTTGATATATTGTGGGCCCCGAAACTCCACGAAAGTTATGCCCACTTAAAGTTGCGGTCGAATTTTTCGAGAAATTTTAGCGATTTCCATTCTGCATCACTATACTTGGTATCTGTGATAATGTGGAATGCATATCTTCAGATACCAGAGGATGATACCCTAGACAATAAGAGTAGTCTTCTCCATTTCTAAGTTCATAAAAAACCGACTCTTTAATTTTGTTTTGCTAAAATGATCAAGTGAACTATCGGACATGTTTAACGTACAATTTATATCGTCCACACAAGAAAATCAGCTTACCAAGTTGTTTCTTTTTAACGGGTGCTCTGCTAAGAATCCAATTTCAGAAATATATCACATAAGAGGAGTTGCAAATACACTTGTGTTTCCAATGTATTCGGATGCAAAACTAAATAAAGAATCTAAGTGTTGGGTTGCTTGTTAGCATTTGGCCCTTGAGGTACAAGTCTAGGCTACATTGGAATCCATATATGCAATGTGGTTCTTGTACAAGTATGACTGATTGGGTGATGATAGTTGCTTTCCAAAATCTACTTAATGCACTTCATCCTAATATCACATGGAAGGATGCACCTTGAGGATATCGTGAGTGCAAATATCAACATCCATTCCTTTCTTTTTCTTCTGGGATTGAGTAAATTTCTTAAACTAATCAAATCTTTTCCCATCTTAGAAATGTTTTATCTTGATTGTCAACAGGTTATATTCTATGTGTTCATCCCAGCAATTGTGGTTAGCAGCCTGGCTAAGACGATAACAGTCAGCAGTATAGTTCCTTTGTGGGTTTTTTAATTTGCTTCAATATTTTTCTCTTGTTCTTTTTCCAACTTTTATCTTAGTATTTCTTTTATTTAACTTTTGGGTTTCGTTTTAATTTAATTTCTAGGTGGTTCATACTGGTTAATATCTTTCTAACATTTATAATTGGTTCGGCAATGGGATGGATGCTTGCCAAAGTCACTAGAACTCCAAGGCATCTTCATGGCCTTATTATCAGTTGCTGTTCTGCAGGTTGATATATATAGACATTTCTATATACGGATACTTTATTAAATATTTTCATTAATTTCGATTTAGTCAATTGTAAATGTGAAATGGTGATGTTTTATGCAGTTGATCTGTGTAGGAAATTTGGGAAATTTGCCTCTGATTATTATTCCAGCAGTATGCCAAGAGAAGAATAGTCCATTTGGAGACTCATCCACTTGCTCTTTAAGGGGAGCTGCGTATGCATCCCTCTCAATGGCGGTAAATATCATTGTTTAGTAAGCCTTATCGAGCTTCAATTTGATTACTTTTCATGTATTAACTAATTTCATGATATTAATGCCAGATAGGATATGTTTATGTTTGGACATACACCTACAATATCATACGTGCATATGGAAATGGAAGTAAGAGTGATCAAGACAAGAACAAGAATTCTGGAACCACGAGTATCGATTATTCTGATAGAAAAAGATTGGAAAGATTCTCGAATAGCTACTCAGAAGCATTACTTCCAAGTGATCTCGCAAATTATGAGGACCATGAAGCTCAGTCTGAACAATTTTGTCTTCCCGAGGATGAGGTGAAGGTCTTCCTACTTCATCTATGACCATGAACACCTATCTTTTAATTGACAATCGATCTGCAATCACTTGCAAGTAGGATGAATCCTTTATTAATGGGCTCCCAAAATTATATTATAGCTGTTTAGTACTATTTGAAAATTTCCACACTATTTGAGATTGTATGAGCTCATCAAGCTGCCATAAAAGCTTTACAACATCTTTAACAGATACCCATTCTCAAGAAGATCGGAATGCAAGTGAAAACATTAGCGGGAAAGCTGAACCTGAGCATTCTGTTCACTCCATCCACCAATGCCACGGTATGATTCCAACTCAAAGTCTAACTATATGGTTCTAATTACGACCTTATACTTGGGGAAACTTTTAAAGAATCGTAGGGCTAAATGGACAGTTTTGGACTGCATTCGAATCCTTGGCAAAACCAACAATTTTGTTCTATAGAGGTCTCATCAATATCATCTTGAAACGAGTTTAAATATCACTATAATTTGATCCGTGTTTTTGATTTTGTTTTTTGCTTTCATCATAGATCGTTGGGATTTTGATAGGAGTAATCTCTCCAATTCGAAAACTGATAATTGGTGATAGCGCTCCTCTTCGCGTGCTAGAAAGTTCTGCTACAATGCTGGGGTATGAATCCTTATTTACCTCGTCAGCCCTTGATCCAAATTCATGACCTTTTCCAATCAGTCCATTACTTTTCTTTTTACTAATTACCCTTTCTTAATTTTTGCAGCGATGCAACAGTCCCATCCATGACACTAATAGTTGGAGCAAATATTCTCAAGGGCAAGTTTTTATACTACATCAAATCATCTTGAATATCTTGTGGATTATTAAAATGTCGCTACTTCAATCATGTTAATATCGATCTAATAAGTATCTCATGATATGTATTATGTTTCAGGTTTTAAATCATCAGGAGCAAGCTTGTGGGTGATTCTAGGAATCTTAGTGGTTCGATATATTGCTTTACCTTTATCAGGTGTTGTCGTTGTTCAAGCAGCGCAGCAGTTTGGCCTAGTGGGATCGGATCCATTATATATGTTTGTTCTCATGCTTCATTATGCACTTCCGCCAGCATTGGCCATAGGTACGGCCAAGTTTGTAGATCATCAGAACCATTTTGGAACGTTTTGCTCAAAGAATTCTGATTGAAAAATTAAGCTAATACATTTTAATTTTCCAAAATTAGCTTATTGTTATTATCATAATTTTGTCTGATATATGGTGTTCACATGATATATCTATCAGGTACAATTACTCAGTTGTTTGAGGCCAATGAAAGTGAATGCTCGGTTATTATGCTATGGACTTATGCTGTGGCATCATTTGCTCTTACACTTTGGGTAACCTACTTCATGTGGCTTGTGACTTGAGCTTTCACCAGGCATGATTTACATAGTTAATACTAGTATTTAATTCTATTGCCATTTCACTTTGATTTTTTTTTTTTTTTTTGTGAGAATGTAATTCTATTGTAATTGTTTTCATATTCCCTACAGTCGTTTATGTGTATTGCTGTAAGCAACCATTTTTGTGTAATGGCCCTTCTTTAAACTTTAAAGCACTGGCCTAAACACAGAAAAACACAAAAAAAAAAAAAAAAAAAAATTATATTCTTTCAGTTATGACCGTTGATGTCAGTTTTGGTCTTCGAGTACGTTTGTATTGTTGATGCAGCGGAACTAACAACTATGAAGCTCTTGCCACGAGAAACTCCAAGAACAAGTTTAAGACGGCTTAGGGTTTTCACAAAGAAGAAAACGTTTATTATTAATCAAAAGATGCTCATAACAATGTTTAAGAGGGTATTTATATGCCCTAAATAAACCAAACCCTAAAAGGAAAACGACAAAAGTAAATAAGGAAAACTTTCGAGGCCCAAAATAATATTTAAACAGTGTTTTTCGGGCTAAAAACCAAACATGTCACTGGTGAAACCCGTGTGTCTTGTAGATCTCGTCGAGAGCTTCGATTTGATATGCGGTGGGTCCCGTAGTTCATCCGGGATCAAAAGTTATGCCCTACCGACGAAAGACTCCTCCAATTTGTACTTTCTACTAGTACTAGTTCTGCCACTTTACCCCCTAACTTTCCAATACTCTTCCCAAACTTCTTATTCCTTTCCATCTTGTGCAAATACACATCAGCTACATGTTCTACATCAATTGTCGATTGATTTTGACATATTGTTATTTTACTTTTAATGAGAACACACATTTGATTATGCTCATTTCAGTAATATGCATCTTTCGTCCAATATTTTTCTAAGATATTTCATTTGAGAAACAAAATACTTCCTTTGTTCCATCCAAAAAGTCTACATTTGAAAAGTCTAATTATTAAGTGATATATTAGTGTCATTGAATTTGGTTTTAATTACAAAAATACTTAAACACAATTAAGATGATTACAATACAATTAGAGGGTAAATATGAAATATTATAAAACCTGTAAGTATAATTTTTTGTAAGTGGACTCTCAAGTAAAATATCCTAAAATAATATAGTGAACTCTTTACCTGGAACGGAGGGAGTATCGTTTTTTATAAAATAACGATCAATTAAGGTGTTGTCACATGATTAATTGGTTGTACTACATTAGCATTATAACATCATGTTATTTGGTTTCACCAACCAGTTTTGTAATAATCTTTCAAAAAAAAAAAAAGAAAAGAAAAAAAATTTGTTATAATGTACCATATCGTGGTGTAATATAGATAATGAATTGTTCTAATGGATGAAGGGCGTCCAGGCCTAAGGCCATTAATTTAATTCCACTTTTTAACATGCAATTTGTTATGGGTAATATACTACTCCCTCTCTCCATAATTGAGAGTTCTTTTGGGGAAAAAGATTTACTTTTAAATGAGAGTTGTTTTGTTTTGTTTTTTGTTTTTTTTGTTTTTGTTTTTGTTTAAAATCATTAAATTCATCTTTATTATTTATTACGTTTAATATGTACTTGTCAAATTACAGTATGAATATTAAGGACATTCATAAAATAGCATAAAAATCAACTTAATTTTTGTAATTTTTTTTTAAAGAAGGACTCAATTAGGAAACAGGAGAGTACTACAAAGTTTAGAAATAGTATAGCTTCGCGAGTTTGTACCATGCTTCTAAACGGTTGTACCATAATTTGCCAATAGCCAAATTTGACATATCTTTTTCATAGATAACTTTTGGTTTCATGCATGTATTAATTTGATTTTTTAGGCGGTTCATGCTAGACATGCCTAAACCGTTCCGAAAATTAGAATTGGGCTAAACTGTCTCAAACTGAAATTAGCCCAAATCGGAACTGGACCAAACCAAAAATGCCCTAGCACGGTTCAAAATTGCCCTATGCTCAAATAATTTAATTTAAACAATATTATTTAAAAAATAAATTCAATAAAAGCAACATGGTATGCATTAAATTGATTATTAATTTCAATTAACTCAATTTTAAACCAGTTGTATAGGTAGGCTAAATGTACTAAAATTTTACAATATTATATCACACTATGGTTTTACCATTGGATTAAATTTTTATAATTATATCATTCAATTCTAACTATTCATTTTTTATTTCAATAGCCAAATATCACATATTTTTTTGAAGTTTGGTAGAAAAAAATGTCCTTATTAAGTTTTTTTGTTATGCAACATGACTTTGATCATAAACTTAATTAATTAAGCATATTTTTTAAAGTGAAAATAAGAAAAATAACTACATTGTTCATTGATGTTTTGAACTAAAAAATAATGTTAGAAGGTAATTAGGAAAATAATTTTATAAGTCAACTTAATATGAGAAAGTAATGAAGGGGGGTAATTTTGTCCAAACATATATTTGTTTTAATGTAATAATTAATAAAGGACTGGATAAGCAAAATATAGTGGAAATAACTTCCTTCTCCCAATAATTGGTATTCGTAGGCAAATGAAATGACTCATACTATATATAATATAATTAGATGTATAGAGAGAGTGTAAAAGAAGACACGAAATGTCCATATTAATAAGATAATTATTTGGGAGAGACTATTTTCACTATAATTTTGGTTTATCCACTATATTCTTAATTGTAATTATAAACTAATATATATTTGGACAAAACTACCCTTTATTAATTGCTTGCCATTTAAACTTGAGTAGTATATTTCTTATTTCCAAATAACATTTTAATTCCTAACATATCAACAAATAAGATAGTTTTTTTATTTCTATTTCAATTTATTTTTAATTAAAAACATTTCTCAATTATCTTTATGACTCGTTTCATATTTCATTGTAAAAAAAAATAATAAAAGCATTATCGATTAAAATTTTAGAAAATAAGTGATATTTTAATACTAAAATAAGAATTTTAATTTATTTTAAAAAATATTATTTGTAAAAAAATTGATTCAATAAAAACAATATGGTAGGTATTCAATTCATTATCGATTTCAATCAATTTAAAATTTAAAATTTAGAATCAACTTTCATAGGTAGTCAAAAGGTAATCAAAACTTTTTGATACTATGTCACAATATAATTTCACTATTTGATTAATTTTTTTTTTACATTTTTATAACCTTTAAATCTAACTCTGTAAATTTTATGTTTTAGTAAGCAAACATCACATTGTTATCTATATATATATATATATATATATATATATATATAATGATAAATGCATTTGAGACTGCTATATATAGCAGTTTCCCGCCTAAAACAAGTTGCTAAAAATGAAACATCAACTGCAATTACTAATCTGCCCTAATAGAATATCGAAAGTTACACCCGTTTCCAAGAAACTAATTTATAATTACATTTAGCCTATTAATTTGATAATAAACATAATATTGTGCCAATGAATTGGTTGTATAATTCAAAAAGAAGACAACGAAAAAATGAAGAAGTTTTTTTTATTTTAAAACATTAATTTCAAGTATAAATCAAAACATTTTTCTTTTAAAACTTTTTGCATTATTCTTAGGGATGCATTTGGTTACAAATAATATATATTAATTATTCAATATAATCATATTGAGATTTGTATTTCGCTACAAATAATATACAATAGATTACAATATTTAACAAATAAATGAATATGAAAATAAAAAATAACAGAATATATAAAAAAATCTGCAACTATAAAAAATCTAGCCCAAATTAAATTCTTTGAGGCGTACATGTTTGGGCAGCTGGACCGTCCCTTGCTATTGTTATTCTCGAAGAGATTGCTGTAAAGTGAAATTTATGGATAGCAAAATAAATACACAATGAATCCGTAATATACATTCTTTTGAAAATATCTGGACCTCTTGACATATGAACCGAGAAACGAACCTTAGCATACGAACCATTCATTGGGTATACAAATGTCATTGTAAATCTCAATCTACAACGAATATAAATATCCTACATTTTATGTGCGTTGAACATGACTTGATAGAAATTATAGAACACATCAAGAAACAATATTATCCTGCGTGATGGCACCCCAATTTAGTTTGTTGGACAATAGATTTATTGTTCCTCATCGTTATTTGTTGTTCAAGATCGGAGTTTGAAGAGGTGATGAATTTGCATCTTCTTCAAAGGACAAAAGGCTCAAGTATATTATTAGAATTCGTTGATTCATTATGGAGCCCATTTGAGTGTTAAGTAGTGTAGTTTTCTTTCTTTGATTTTCGTCTTTGTTAGTCTTTCTATGAACACAAACTCTTGAAACCCTAATAACTGTTTTGGAAAGCTAGGAGTGAATCATCTCATTTTTCAGAAAATGAAAATCACTTCTAGCTTAACCTCTTCAACCATATTTAAGTTCGGGTTTGTTTAGGAAGTGTGAAAAAATGTATGATAGTTTAGTGAGATCAAACAAATGACAATTTGGTGTTGTTTTGATAAAGTTTTTGAGATGATTTGGTTTCAAGCATTGTGGATTTATCGTGTGAAAGCTAAGATGTTGAAGGTTGGGATCATTTAGGGTTTTTCAGGAATTTTTTTGTGAGGTAACGCGTGTTTAGGGTTTGTTTGGGTGAGAAAAGGGTTTGAATTGTTTATTTTTTGTATTTATATATGTAAACGAGTTGGGCTTAGGTTTATTAATGGATTTTGTCAATTGTTGGGCCAAATTAATAATGAACTGACCATTGGTGCGTATCATTTAGGATTTTTTTAGAATTTGAAGTTAGGTAGTGGCACTTTTTGGGGTTGGAGTGGATCAGAAATTAGAGTAAATTGTTTATTTTTATACTTGTATAAACCGAGTTGTGCTCATGGTTTATTAGTGGGCTTTGTTGATTTTTGACCCAAATTTGCAATGAACTGGCCATTTCTTACAGCCCATGCCCATGCATATTTCAAGTTCCCCTTTTAAATAATGTATTTTTTTAATTATTATTTTAATTGAATTATTATATATTATTCATTTTACAGAAAATGTTTCATCGCAACAGTAAAGTGTTGGAGGTTCTGTTCAAAGTGTATATCCATTTGTCTAGGATTACCAATCCTAATGCCCTTGCGAGTTTTGATATATAATAGTGATAGTAGTAGTCATCAATGTTCAATGACCAATGTTATATTTAATGAAGTATTTCAAATTTTATAATTTTTATTTATTTATGCGATCATGTATTATTAATTGTACTTTCTCTTAATTTCTACATTATAGTAATTTGTTTATTTTATATCCATCCAATACACAATCTCTACCTTGTAACTATAATTTAGTCTTACAATGATATATTTCACTTTTAGGCTATTCTCCTTAATTTAATCTTTTAGTTTTGTTTTTCCTCTTCATTTTACTTATGTATAATTTAATTAAAAAAAATATATGTTGTGCGTTTAACGCACGGGATAAAAACTAGTTTCTTAATGAAATGAATTGTTCATCGATGGCTAACTTTCTCTAGTAATGACGACAGATATGTATGACTGAATATCTTTTGGGTCTAAAGAAAGAATTTCATTGGTTTGTGAAAGAGTAAGGTAGGTTGCATATGGTAAAGTTTGGGTTAAGTGTGAAACCATTCGATGCTCTCTGACTTTTGGTATGTATATGAAGCTGGAAATGGGATATGACCAAATGTGAATGCTATAAAAAAAAACTACAATGTGGGGTTGGTTTGTGGTTGGGGGTATTATTATTATTATTATAGAAATAATAATGTGTAACAGACATTAATTACTTCACCCTCTTTCTCTCTCCCTTGCTATTCTACTTAGAGTAAAATTAGTGTTGTAATCATCTTGATTATATTTAAATATTTTTATAATTATGATCAACTCTAATGACACTAATATATTCCTTAATAATTAGATTTTTTAAACGTGGACTTTTTGGGTGAAACGTAGAGAGTATAATATAGTTGTAATGATGTTTCGTTCATTAAAGGTAACAACTTTGCTAGGTTTACAACTATTTCTACGACTATTGTTACAACTAAACTTTAATGAAAGGTAAAATTGTCTTTTTCTTAAATACTTTTGCCTTTCATCAATGCTTAGTTTTAGAAATAATAATGTGTAACAGACATTAATTACTTCACCCTCTTTCTCTCTCCCTTGCTATTCTACTCGAGTAATACTATAGAATTAGAATTAATTTATGGATTTGATTTATAATAAGTATTAAATTATTATATGGTATCATTATCAATGCATAGATAAGTTGTACTGTATAATATTTCAATGCTTGCTATAAATAAAATCTTCAAATTAATTCTGTTTGTTCTATCATTTTTCATTCTTTTTTGGAGTTATTATATTACTCCATCCGTTCTAGGCAAAGAGTTCACTATACTATTTTGAGATGTTTTACTTAAAGAGTTCACTTTAAAAAAATTAGGCAAATAGTTTTTATAATTTTTCATTTTTACCCTCCTCTAGTATTGTAATCATCTTGATTATGTTTAAGTATTTTTGTAATTATGACCAACTCTAATGACACTAATATATCCTTTAATAATTAAACTTTTCAAACGTAGATTTTTTGGGTGGAACGGAGAGAGTATAATATAGTTGTAGTGGTGTTTCGTTCATTAAAGGTAACAACTTTGCTAGGTTTACAATTATTTCTACAACTAAGCTTTAATGAAAGGCAAAATTGTCTTTTCCTTAAACACCTTTGCCTTTCATCAATGCTTAGTTATAGCAATAGTTATAAAAATAATTGTAAACCTAGCATTTTTCAAACACTAGATTGATTATTAATGCAAATATTGGTCTCTAAATGTCTTCCAGGATGAAGAAATGTGAACGTTTTGGAGTACTGTGCACCAAAAGAAAGAAACTTTCAGTCAACACCAAACCAAACCCCATTAGAAAAGAAAAGAAAAGATTTTTATTTATGTTATGAATATGGGTGCGTAAGAGCGTCCACAATAAGCACTCCCTATATATTTCTATATCACACTCTAAACACCTCGTTTTTTGTTTAAGTTTTACTTTTTTAACACTCTAAAAAAAAACTCACTCCAACAAGCACTCTCTATATAACCCTCTAAAAATTAAATATCTCTCATCTCAACTAACAAACCATTATATTTTTTCTTTTTTATTTATATTTTTCACCACAATTAAAATAAAATATTTTAAATTTTATATACTAGGAAAAATATATTGTACTCTCTCCGTCCCTAAATTATTGTCTTATTTGACTCGGCACACTGATTAATAAAAAATAACTGACTTAATTATTAATATTGGTATAATGTGTAGTTTCTTTTAATGTCCACGTGTATATGACACATAATTAAAATAGAGAAAAAAATAAGGGTAAAATGGTAAAAATGATCTCCTAACCTATGAAAATTTTAAACAAGACAATTATTTAAGGACGGATAAAAAAAATAAGATAATTATTTTGGAACGGATAAAAAAAAATAAGACAATAATTTAATGACAGAGAGTATATTTTAATAATTTTCATTCCAAAATATTAAACAAAAGTATATTGTGCTCAAATAAAGTGAGAAAAATGTAGAGGATTTGAGTCATTATTTATGTTAAAACTCCCCCTATATTTAGATGGTGATTTAGTTGATTTTAGAGATAGAGGGTGGACTAGAAGAACCACTGTAAGATTAAGGGAGGGTAAAAATTTCTAAAATTAGTTTTAGGGAGTGGATGGAGGCCATCCACTGTAGACGCCCTAAGTAATCACCTCAGTTTGTAATGGGGATGCAATTGTGCTAGTTTTAAATTAACGCCCATAGGGAGATACTGATGGGATCTCAAACCACGGAACTACTAATAACGAATAAAACATAATTTTATTCGAAGCAAACACAACATATGATAGAATTAAGGGTTAATTACACCATTAGTCCTTCGATTATAAACTATTTTACTAGTAGTCCCTTAACAAAGTTTTTTCAAATTTTAGTTCCCAAAGTATCAAAAAGTCACGCGACTAGTCCTATTGATGGATGCCGTTAAAAAATTTCGTTAAATCATCAATGTGCTTCCCATGTGCATTTAAGTAAGGGTAACATTGAAATTTCACTCATCATTTTCTTCACCAATTCTTCTAACCCTAATCTTCAAAGAAAAAAAAAAAAAATAGAAATCCTCGACTGGGTAAGCACGAGAACAAGTCAAAAACAACTTCATCACATAGGTGTACCGTCGGTAATGTAAACCAAACTCATACTCTGTATAGCCGGCTGCGACGACGCTGGCGTCATAACTCATCCGCCATTGTCAGATCCCAATTATAGAGGCTTAGAAACAATAAATATCGTTGATACGTACACAATCAAAGATTATGCGAAAAGATTTAAACCCTGGAATCAGAGATTATTATCTCCACCAAACAAAACCCAGAAATCTACTTCCAGGAAAAAGCCAATTCCTTGAATCAAAAACAAAATTTTGGTCAAAAATTAACCTAGATCCAGCAAACGAAGGGCGAGCAATTGAAACTAGGAGAGCCCTGTAAAATGTAAAATCAATGGGTGCTATGCGAGCGAGAGCGTGTTGAGCTTTGTCAAATCCGACAATGGCAATTTTGAGCTTTGTCGATTTTTCGAAGCGGTCGGAGACTTGGGACTCGTAGTCGAACGGTTGAGCGGCATTGAGGGCCAGGATATGGAGGCGCGGTGGGTACGGATAGTTTGTGTGATGCTAGCTAGGAAGACGAAGAGGTAATGAAAATAGAGATTGGTGGCAGTAGTCGTGATGCTAGTGATGGTGGTGGAGGAAGAACTTGGTGGTGGTCGAAGGGCGAGAAGAGGAGAGAGAAAGCATGGTTGTTAGTGTGTGTTTTAGACTGAGGAGAGGCGGAGGCGGAGACTGGGCGGGGAGGTGGAGGCTTGGGGGGGAAATGAATCTTTGTGGAAGGCAGGTAGAGTGCACATGCAACAATAAATGATAGGTTTTTTCTAAATTAATTAAGTGTACATGAAATTTCAAAATTATCCTTAACCAAAGTCACATGTTGGACACATGACAGATTTAACGGATAGCCACGTGACTTTTTGATACTCTAAGGATTGAAATTTGAAAAAAAATTATTAAAAAATTAATCGTGAAAAAACTAATAATTAAGGGACTAATGGTGTAATTAACCCTAGAATTAATGTAACGCGTACGTTGATACGAATCTTTATGTTTGAAATCGTGGAACATGGATTCATTGATTGTAATAAAATAATAACTTTGGCATTCGATCTATTCCATCTAGAAGAAGAAATGGTTGAAATTTCTTCCATTAATTAATACATAAATAATTGGCCTTGTGAAACATTGAGTAGCTACATCATACCGAATGTCAACCCAATCAAGAATTAATAATGAGGCTTAATTACATATAGAAAGACGTTTTTTTTTTCTTCATTTTCAGCCTTTGGGATATTCTGCTGTATTTGTTCCATCTTTAGCCTTGTTCCCCGTCCATTTAGGGGGACATGGTGATTTGTATTTGAATATTCAATCTAATATGGCAAAAATTTAGAAAATATACATGTATTTTCTGTAAGAGGGAACAAATCTCCCTGATCCGACCTATCGTACGTGTGTTGGTGGGTTGACTTGTGAGATAGATCAGGGCTCTATCTTACGAATTATGATCCGTAAGACGGTCTCACAGGAGACCCAACTACTCTTTTTTCTATAAGACGGATCTCCTGGACACGACTCATCGCGTGTTAGTGGGCTGAGCTGAGCTGTGAGAGAATGAAACTCCGTCTTACGAATTAGGATTTGTGAAACGGTCTCACAAGAGACCTACTCATCTAATAATATGAGTTGTTAAGGAATAATACTAAGGTTTCAATCTGTGTGATTTGAGAGACTTAAATCTCATTGAATGCTGATTAGATAAGTTTGACCATCCTTGATTGGTACTTTGAGAATTAGAACTATATATCTTTCAGAAACTTGGATTGTACGTGTAGTATTACTTGTTGCCGGGCCAAAATAAGAAGTGTATATAGGATAAAAAGTTAACTTTACCAGTAGTCATTGTACTTCACATTTTTCAATTTTGTTCTTGTGCTTAGACTTTGCATGCTGTTGGTACATTTTTGTATACTGGTGGTTCCTGAGATGGATATTGTTGGATGCTTAGTCATTAAGTAATTTTTAGAGGGTGAAAAATAAAAAAAACATTAATTTAGTGCTCAAACTTCTAATTTTAAAAGACATATTTGAAGGGCCAATGATACATTGTAATCTTTGATCTCTCTCTCTCTCTCTCCCCTCTAGTATCATTACTCACTGTCCTAATAATTTTTTTGGGCATAACTTTTCACTCGCTTGTCGATTGAAATGATTCAAAATATTGTGAAATTTTTAGTTGCTTGTCATTTTGAAAAATCTATAACATTTTAAATCATTTCAATATCAGGCATAAAGAGCGAGAAGTTGTACTCAAAAAATAGTAAGGGCAACGAGTAAAATGACACCAGAGAGAGAGAGAGAGAGTAAAATATCATTAGCCCTTCAAATATGAAAAACATATTTGATACAAAGCAGTATGACAAGAGAGAAGAAAATAATTATGGCTCGATAATTTTCATTGAGTGACGGTGAGATATATATACATACAAGATGAGATTGGGCTGTTTGACCAAATCTCAATCAATAGCCAATCAAATATTCTAATTGCCTAATCTAAGGGATTTGTAATCAACTCAAAATATTTACAAAGATATATAATGAAATAATTACGGATGTAATTCCTCTAATATGCCCCCTCAAGATGAATCTCGGGTAGAGAGGCCAATCTTGCTCATTAAAAATTGAAAGCGAGTGCGCGGGAGAGGCTTTGTCAAGACATCAGCTAGCTGGTCTTGTGATGACACATGAGTGACACGTAAAGCTCCACTTTGTACTTGGTCCCGAATGAAATGATAATCTATTGCAACATGCTTTATTCGTGAATGGAAGACAGGGTTGGAACAAAGATGAGTGGCACCAACATTGTCACAGTAAATAACCGGAGCAGCAGGAATACAAATGCCAAGCTCAGTGAGAAGAGAACAAATCCAACGTAACTCAGCAGCTGTAGAAGCAACGGCACGATATTCAGCTTCAGTAGAGGAACGTGCAACCGTGCGTTGTTTCTTAGAAGACCAGGATATCGGATTGCGACCAAGGTAGACTATATAAGCACTGGTGGAGGTGTAGTCATCCTTATTACCACCCAATCAAGATCGAGAAGGCATGAAGAGAGAGAGTGTGACGTTGCAAGGCAAGACCTCGATCAACCGTACCAGAGAGATAGCGAAGCAAACGCTTAACTGCATTCCAATGATCAGTAGTAGGGCGATGCATGAATTGGGACAACTTATTAACTGCATATGAAATATCAAGGCGAGTGAGGCACAAGTATTGAGACGCCAACTACCATTCTATATTCGAAGGATCAGGCAGGATGCGGACCGTAAGTGTTGGTTCGGTGGCAAGTGGAGTGGAGACAGGTTTGGCCCTCATATTTGTGCGAGTGAGAAGATCGATGATATATTTCCGGCGAGAGAAGTAATCCAGTGGAGGTAGTGGCAACTTCCACACCAAGAAAATAAGTCAAATCACCAAGATCTTTGATGGAGAAACGGGCCGCAAGGAGTGTGATAAACTTCTGAATTAGCTTATTGTTGTTACCAGTAATGATATAGATAAGGGAATCACCCGTGTGGAGAATGAACAAGGAAGTGTCAGCATGGGAGTTGGTGAAGCCTGAGGTGATAAGAAACTGGCGCAGTTCATGATACCAAGCTCGTGGGGCTTGTTTTAAACCGTATATAGCTTTGGACAACTTGCAAACATGGGAAGGATGATCTTGGTCAATGAAACCTTGTGGTTGAGCCATAAACACATCCTCAGAAAGACTCCCTTGAAGAAAGACGTTATTCACATCTAGTTGGCAAAGAGCCCAACCACGACTGACAGCAATGCTTAGAACAATACGAACCGTGGTTGGTTTAACCACTGGACTAAAAGTGTCATGATAATCAACACCGGGTCTTTGATGAAAGCCTTTGGCCACTAAGCGGGCTTTATATCTGTCAATTGAACCATCAGGATGCCGTTTAATACGAAAGATCCATTTACACCCTACAAGGTTTTGGGTTGAAGTTGGGGGAACTAGTTCCCATGTGCCATTGCGAACAAGGGCATCGAATTCCTCAGACATGGCATGACGCCATTTGGGATCCTTGAGGCCTTGGGACACAGTTGTGGGTTCAAATTCTGTTGAGTTCGAGAGGCGGGCAACAAGGTTTAGTTTCTGGATGGGTTTGTGGATGTTATTTTTAGACCTGGTGGTGATTTCGTGGCGAGGGGGAGATAACGTCAGTGGTGTTGGGAGGTGACTCACTAGGTGGGTTTGGTATGGGGTTGGTGGGGCTTGATGTGGAGGGTGAGGTGGGTAGTGTTGTGATATGAGTATGGGTAGGGGATGAGGTGTCAGAGTTGGGGCGTACGGGTGGCACAGGTGTCGGAGCTGTGGATGGTGTGTCAAGAGCCGGATGCACAGACATAGAGGGACACCATTGAAGAATTGTATCAGACGATGGTCGATCGAGGTGAGGTTGGATCGATTTAAAAGGAAAGATCGACTCGACAAACTTAACATGACGAGAGGTATAGATTCGGGAAGATGAGGTGTCAAGGCAAAGATAGGCACTTTGGGTTGTAGAGTACCCTAGGAAAACACACGGAGTGGAGCGAGGAGCAAGTTTGTGCTGAGTATAAGGTCGTAACCACGGATAGCACAGACAGCCAAAGCTACGTAGTTTAGAATAATTTGGTGGGGATTGGAAGAGGCTAGCATAGGGAGAAGAGTATTGAAGAGTAGGTGTGGGTAAACGATTTATAAGATAAGCTGATGTGGTGAAAGCATAGGACCAGTAAGACAAAGGAATGGACGCATGGGAGAGAAGAGACAATCTTGTTTCGACAATATGACGATGACGCCGTTCAGAGTACCCATTATGCTCAGGTGTGTGTGGAGGGGATGTAAGATGGGATATCCCATTTGTAGCAAGGAATTTGGTAAGAGCTTGATATTCATCCCCATTATCGGAGTAGAGCGTGACAATTTTTCGTTTGAAATGGTTTTCCACAAGAGATTTAAACTTAACAAATACATCAAGGACCTGAGATTTTCTTGTTAAGGGATATAGCCATATATATTTGGTGAAGTGATCGACAAAGATGACGTAGTATTTGTAACCATCAACAAAGTGAAGAGGAGAAGTCCACACATCAGAGAAAAGAAGCTCAAGCGGAGAGGAGGAAGTAATGGTAGAAACGGAGAAAGGTAATTTGTGACTTTTATTGCATTGACAAGCATTACAATTAAAATTTGAAGATAATGGACTTGTCGACTCTAAATGAAAACTAGACATTATATGACGAAGAATAGAAAATGATGGATGACCTAAGCGATGATGCCACTCGGACGAAGTGGTCTTTGAAGTTGAAAATGCAACTAGGGGAGAAGACTCTAATGAGGATACCGGCCACTCGTACACACCATTTTTAGTTTGACCCTGTAAAATGATTGCCCCCGTACGTTGATCCTTCACCTGAAACGAAGTGGGGAAAAATTCAATGGAAGCATGGTTAGATTTACAAAATTGGGAAATAGAAATGAGATTCTTTTTCATTTTAGGAACACACAGAACATTTTGTAAATTGAAGGTGTGGGATGGAGTGTAAAGAAGTTTTGAACCAATATGAGTTATGGAAAGACCCGTGCCATCTCCAATAATGATGTCATCAGGACCGGTGTAGGGAGAGTGGATAGACAGATTACTCAAGTCAGTAGTGACATTATGAGATGCACCACTGTCGAGGAGCCAACTGGAGTCCGAGGTGTTGGTTGTGGCAATATGTGCACGAGGTTGCCAAGGGGTTGGAGGAGTCGTATTCTGGGAACGCTGACTCCGGTTAGAGTTGCTGCGAGGATTTGGCGGAGGTTGCACATTTGGGTATATTTGACGAAATTGAGAGCATTGGAGAACAGTGTGTCCATGCGTGCGACACCATTGACAACGACCCAGGAAGGGCTTAGGGCCTGAGCGACCGTCGGTAGTGGAGGGAATGGCTGCTGCAGAGTGGTTGTGAATTAGTGGTGATGGGGGAGTCCATGTCAATGGACGGGGCTGGGATCCAGTTTGCCGGGACGGTTGACGAGTGTGAGCCACGTTTGCAGTTACTGGGAATGGGGAGGAGCTAGATCGCTGAAGTCGTAACGATAATTCTTTGTTTATCAATTTTTCGTGGAGCTCATCGAAGGAAATAGGAGTGTCCCTCCCATTGATAACTTCACTATGGGCTTGTAATCATCATTTAAACCATCTAGAATCTTTTCAATGAAATCTTCATCATCCATAGGTTTTCCCAGTGGCGAGGTCATCGCGCGGCTTTTGAGTGTTTGCATATACTCGAAATTGTAAGAGAACCCCGAAGTGTTTTTGATTTGGTCCTTGATTTGTTTAATGTGGCCGCGAGATGGTTTGGCATAGGTGTTGGCAAGAGTGGTCCATATGTCTCGAGAAGTTTTGGCGTGAGAGATAAGAGGAAGAATGGAGGGGTAAGAGTGCCTACAAGAGCACCAAAATAAGCTTATCTTGACGGAGCCAAGTTTGGTGTTCTGGGTTAGGAATGGTTCTGTTTTCGGTGTTTGTTGTGGTTGCTGGTGGTGATGAAGAGCCATCAATGAAATTGGAGAGATTGTAACCAATGAGAATTGCTTCAAGTTGGAGTTTCCAGGAGAGATAATTAGTGGAGGTGAGTTTGATGGAGTTAGTGATGTGGAGTACAATGAGTGGTTTAGTGGGTTCAACTGGGTTGGTGATTGTGTGAATGGAGTTATCGGTGGCCATGAAGGGTCAATGGTTGTCTGATGGTAAAGAGAGTGTGCAGCAGCTTTTTGAACTGATGGTAAAGAGAGTGTGCAGCAGCTTTTGAAAAAATTTTTTTTTAAAGATTCACAGGCCTAGAGAGGAAAGGCTCTGATACCATGATACAAAGCAGTATGACAAGAGAGAAGAAAATAATTATGGCTCGATAATTTTCATTGAGTGACGGTGAGATATATATACATACAAGATGAGATTGGGCTGTTTGACCAAATCTCAATCAATAGCCAATCAAATATTCTAATTGCCTAATCTAAGGGATTTGTAATCAACTCAAAATATTTACAAAGATATATAATGAAATAATTACGGATGTAATTCCTCTAATAATATTTTCTTCAATAATTTTAAGACGATCCTGACTCATGTTACTCTGTCTTTTATTCCAATACTTGAAGTTGGCTACGTGAATTATTTTTTCACCCCCAAAGTCGTAAGTCCAATTCACCGGTGAAATATGATTTATGAATGAGTGTGCCTTTTCTAATGACCATGTATTAATTAATGTAGCCAACTTCAAGTATTGGAATAAAAGACATGGTGACTTTGAGTATAATGAAAATGGTTATAACACATCAAAAGTAGAGTTGAAAGAATATTGAGATTCAAAGCATAATTTTTTGAAAGTGAACTTTTTAAGTGAAACATGCTAAAATAGAATACATAAATGTTTGTATAGAACATAGTAAGTATGGTTTTTGACTCAAATATATTTGTCTGTATATTTTTACAATTGGGTAATTACTAAACTTTACCATTTTAGAACCTAAAATTATAGTCATCTGGAGCTCACATGGTAGTTGATGAAATTTTATTAGCGAAAATGGATAGAATGCATTTCTCCCTCCATCCCAAAAGATTCATTGCCAAGAGGAAAATCACACGATGTTGGCAATGGTGCAACTTATTACTGCTTTGTAAGTAATTATGAAATAATACTCCCACCATCCTCAAGAAATAGTTTTCTTTTCTCTTATTGAAAAGTTAATACAGTATAAAATAATACCCTCCGTTTCAGGTAAAGAGTCCACTATGCTATTTTGAGATGTTTCACTCAAAGAGTCCATTTTAAAAAATGATGCCTACAATCTCCATAAAACTTTCAACTTTACCCATCACATGTGGTACAAACATATTAATTATGCTAATTTTTTTTTTTTTTTGTAATTTTGATCAACTTCAATACTACTTATATATCCCTTAATTATTAGACTTTTCATGACGTGGACTCTTTCGGTGGAACGGAGGGAGTATTAAATTATTATTTAACATATATTCCATATATATTGTTTAACGTTATAAAATTTTAATAATTGAATGAATATTTCACAAAATCTATCAATAACAGCTTTTAAATTAAAGTTTCGTAAGAACAAGTGAATGTTTGTAAACCTTTAGAGTTCGTATGGTGGGGCTTTTAAAAAATGCAGTGTTTTTAAAACGTAGATTTTTCAAAACGCGGCGTTTTTAAAAAAAAAATGCGTTTGGGATATCACTTCAAAATGCTTTTTTTTTTCCTATCAGCATTTTAAAACCTGCATTTTAGGAAAAAGTTGGGAATTCTAGCGTTTTAAAACGCAGCTACGTTTTGAAAACACAGTTTTTTCTGCCGCAGCATTGAAACACAATTTTAGCAAATAAACTGCGTTTTATCTCTACATTTTAACTAAAATACACGACCAAACGGGCTCTTAGTCAAAGTTTGATTAAGTTGATCAACAAAATTCGAGGGATGGAGAGAGTAATATAGAGACTATCCTTTTAACAAGGTCAAAGTAGAGGGGTGATTTCAAAATAAGTGTCTTTTTTTGATATTTTAAAATTAAATTGATTGTTTTCCAAATAAAAAAATTATGCTTATTGTTTTTCAAATAAAATTTTAAAATCTTTGTTTCATAAGAATACGAAGGCAAGGGGAGTTATATAATCCGTATTACTTTTTGTAACTTTCGAATGGTTTTAATATAAATCACTTATTTTGAAACTGAATAAGTAGTTTAATTGAATACTCAGCAAGTAGGGACATGTTGACCACTTTCAGGAACATGACATTTTCTTTATGGACTATATATATTGAAGAAGAAAATGATAAAGTAATAGAATCCGTTTAAAAATTTGGTTTACAGCTAGCATTGCAGTATTATACAATACAACTATCAATGTATTAAATAATTATACTATACAACACATTAAAGCTTAATCTAAATCAAATTTGTTGATAAATTTTGTTGCTGTAGCACTACTATTTGAATAATTTCATCATGGGATGAAAAACAGCTAATTAAACAACAACTATGTCAATATAATTATTTGTGTATAGTTTCAGCCTTCCCTACATATGAGTCAGCGTCAAAGATGAGTTTTCTCTTAATAATATGAATGCGATATCGTTAGTTGGCCTTGAAGGTGTACTGTATAGTCGTAATTACAGCACACGTGAAAGCTTCATTTTGCGCAGGAATCAGCACCCAAGTATGAAATGTACGGTGGCAATTAATCGAAACAATATATATATATATATATATATATATATATATATATATATATATTCACATTCGAACCACGTTTATGCATTTCAGTAATCATATGAATCCATATCTGTGTATTTGCAGTATTCCAATAATTAATTAGTTCCTATGTTGCCTTGACAGAGGTTAAACATCCAATATCTTGATTTTGTAAACCTTAATTAATCATAAAACAATGGTAATCATGTTACTATAAATTTAAGATCTTATGCTGTTCTTTTTCACTTTCATTTTCTAAGTCCATTACATTTTTTTGATCAGTTGCTTTTGTCTTGAAGGCTTCTTCTAACTTCACAGTGAGTAAGTCATTTTATGAGCGATTGTTTGAAATGCGTTTCTTTCGTTTTGTGAAAAGAGTTACATTTTGGTTTGATCAAGACTGACATTATAAATGTACTGTTTCTTTGAAGGGTTTTCCTTACAAGGAATTTTTGAGGCTTTTTGAAGAAAATATAATCCAAATGGGACTTCTCGACTTGTTCATTGTGGCAATGATGCCGGTTCTGAAAACATTGCTGATCACTGCAGTTGGCTTATACCTTGCACTAGACCGCGTGGATATCTTACCATCATCTGCACGACATCATTTGAATAATGTACGTTGATGATCAGTAATTCAGTACTCTTCTCTATTGGCATGGATTGCACAATTAAGTTACTTTCTATTCTCGACTTTCCTTTTGCTTCAAGTTATAACAACTTGTGGTTAATTTATCACTATATAAGAACAAAACACACTGAAATTCGACTAACTCAATCTTTGTAAACAGGTGGTATTTTACGTCTTCACTCCAGCACTTGTCGGTAGCAGCCTAGCTGATACGATTACTGCAGGCAACGTAGTTTCTTTGTGGGTTTCACGAACTTGTTCCTTATTAAATTTCATTTTTTTCATGAATTAATATCTCCATAGCTTCTTCTAATGACTAGTCTGGTTTCATTAATTAATCTTCTAGGTGGTTTATGCCGGTGAATATCCTTTTAACCTTCATAATTGGCTCGGCACTAGGATGGATACTTGTTAAGATCACTAGAACTCCTCGGCAACTCCATGGTCTTGTTATCGGTTGCTGTGCTGCAGGTTTAATATATAGGAATATTTAGGCATTCTCATATGTGTGTGTGTCTATATATTGAGAACTTTTCTTGCTTCAAATACTTGGAATAATTTGGGATAAATGAAATGATAAGTTGTTATCGGTTGATGTGTATAGGAAATTTGGGAAATTTGCCTTTGATTATTATTCCAGCCGTATGCCAAGAGAAAAATAGTCCATTTGGAGACTCAACCACTTGCTCAACCAATGGAGAGGCCTATGTTTCCCTCTCAATGGCGGTACATATGCTTTCTCTTGAGCATTGCTAATTTTCTGGATTTTTTTTTGTTTGGGTTTTCTTATTCATTTCTTGAATGATTACTTGATTTTGATTTCAGATAGGAGCTGTTTATATTTGGACTTACGTGTACAATGTGATTCGATCATATGGCAACGAGGATTCAGGTAACCTTAGCATAGATAGTTCTGACAAGAAAAGCTTGGAAACATTCTCGAGTAGCTGCACAGAAGCATTACTTTCAAAGGATTGTGCTAATTATGAGGACGATGAAGCTCCACCGGTTGTTTTGTGTCTACCCGAGGATGAAATGAAGGTTTTCCCAAGTACCAAATTTACATTTAAAATCTCCAAATGAAGTTAAAGAAGAATTCATAGAGCTAATATAAAACTTTAATTTTGGCCATCTTCGATATATAGGTACCTGCTATCAAAAAGATACGAATGCATGTGAAGAGTTTGACAGGAAATCTCAACTTGAAGATGTTGTTTACGCCATCCACCATTGCCACGGTAGACAACTACAAAAATTATTATTTTGAAGATTGTGCATTTCTTGAACTGAATGGCAAAAAAGGGATCACTTGGCCAATCCTAAGTAGTTGGAGTAAAGGCTCAGTTGAGTTGAATTGAGTCAAGGCTGGCTATCTGCAGGCTATGCAACTTTCTTGGGTTGTATAGGATTCTGTAGATGGTCTTGGTCCCTTAGATCTAGGATTTTATGATGAATATCTTAAAGTTTGACTTGTCTTTTTTTTTTTTACTCATCGTAGATTGTTGGGCTCTTCATTGGAGTAGTCACGCCAATCCGAAGCTTGATGATTGGTAACAACGCTCCTCTTCGTGTATTAGCAAGTTCTGCAGTAATGCTAGGGTATGAATCCTAATTCAACTCGCAGAAATCCTGATTTTTGAGTTCTCGTCGCTCATTTTCTTGACCCTCTATGAATTCTTGACAGGGAGGGATCTATCCCATCCATGACACTGATAGTAGGAGCAAACCTTCTTAAGGGTAAGTTTTTTGTAGTCGAGTAGATCATTCTTAAACCCTTTTGTACCTGCAAGAGTGCACGTCTAACCATCGAATTTCTCCCTCCAACTACTAAGAATAGGTACTTGAAACAAGTCAAAATTGATCTAACAATTTTTTTTCTTCATTTTTTTAGGTTTAAGAAAATCGGGGGTAGGCTTGTGGCTCATGATAGGAATCCTAGTAGTCCGGTATATTGCTTTACCTCTATCAGGTATTCTCGTCGTTAAAGTTGCTAGCCACTTCGGCCTTGTGGGATCGGACTCGTTGTATCAATTTGTTCTCATGCTTCAATATGCACTTCCACCAGCAATGTCCATAGGTACAAATATAAATACATCGATCATTGTTTTTTTTTCCTGCCATATATATTTACCTATTTCATAAATTTTTTTTTTTTTTGGTTATTTAATTTCCATGAGCTGGCTGCAGGTACAATCACTCAGTTGTTTCAAGTGAATGAAAGTGAATGCTCAGTTATCATGCTATGGACTTACGCTGTGGCATCAATTGCTCTTACATTGTGGTCAACCTACTTCATGTGGTTCTTGTCTTGAAATTTTGTTGCCAGAATTCTAGTATTATACAACATGAGTACGTATAGACGAGAAATATGTATTTTATTTTTCTTGTAACACTAATATAAAATTGAATTTTAAACGAGGAAATTTGACGTTGCAGTGATAGGAACGAAGGAGTAATATGCATTGTTGGACTAAGTGTTAAGTGTTGTGCGATAACGGATGCAAGCAAATAATGAATTAAGAAAATAACAATTATCAAACAATTGGGCATTGAAGGAAAATAGAGTATTTGAGGTTTTAAGATTAATGTTTATTGATATTCCAAACTTATGCACGATTTAGGGTTACAATCTATACACAGGATACAAGACTTAGACCTAATACAATACAAATAAGGAAACTATACAAGTCGGCGCGGCGCGCGGTCGCATCCTTCCAAGTGGCACGACCGCGCGGCTTCCAAAATATCAACCCGCACACTGCGCGACCGCCCTGAGCAATTGCACCACCTGCGTAGCCGCGCACGTTTTCTCTTACGCTTCGGGAATTGGCCTCCTTGTAATACACATTGGTTGACTAATTAATATAGTAGAATGTCTATTAAAACATGAGTAATGCTATGAGTACCTAAGGAGTACCAATTTTTTTGCATCAAATGATGTGTCAACTGATGTGGCAGTTGAAGTGGTATAAAAAATAAAATTAAAAATCATAATTAATGCATTACATCAGTTGCCACATCAGCTCACACATCATTTGGTGCAAAAAATTTGGTACTCTTTAGGTATCCATATCATTACTCTATTAAAAAAGTGCATTTTTTTAGTTGAAAAAAAAAATGTGTGAATTAAAGCGGTTAAAAACTTTTTTAAGTGTACCAGCCCACAATTTTCCGAATATAATTAGGAATAGGCCCATGGGCCAAAGAAGATCACAACCCAACCGAAAGAGTGAGAACGGGATAACCCTCGCCACCGTATCCCCTATTGGATCCAAAAACAAGATCGTATAGGGCTAACAATTGAGAAAGTCTATTTACACTATAAATTTACATATTCACTATATTTATCTAAATTAAAGCTTGTAAGGACGACAATACCATTGATTCTATCCAAATAAAAAAATTAATGAATATAGAATTTAAATTATGATATTTCCACATTAATCTTGGATTTTATTTTAGGAATAAAATTACATAGTTGGCAAAAATGTCTCCTTCAGATCTCGTAGAATATGTCATGTCCGTTTTAGATTTTATTTTTTTATTAGTGTAGATAATTAAGTATGATTATTCAATGATGTAGGAAAAATATAAAAATGCATTGTTTGTTGATATGCGAAATAAAAAATAAAGTTTTTTTTGTCGAGTTGTAACTTGATAAATATAAATAACATTCAAGTGCATGAAAATTAAAAAATAAAAATCGTAGGCATGTCTTATTATGTTATCAAAAAATAAATAAAATTCAAATTTAATGATGTGTTCATTTTACATAAAAATATGAAAAAAAAAATAATTGTTCGATTTTAAAAAGAAGTAATAGTAATTTGAAAGATGTATCCTATAATTCAAGTGGGTGATTTTTTAAAAGGATTTTTTGTCCTAACATAAACTAATTTGAAATGATTATTGATGAATGTAGTGGATAAATAATTTTTGTTGTGAAAAAGTAAATTATGGTGTCTCAGGTAAGATATGAAGATGACCCAACCTCTCCGTTAAGAGAAGTGAACAGCACCAGTTGAACTAGAGCTCATTGATATGCCTCGTGTGCTTCAAAACCATTAAAGTACCAAGTTGTTTTCGTGAACAAGCATGGCTTGATCGATTTAGAAGAGTATATTCAATTATACCGAAGAATGTCTTGGAGACTGAAGAGAGGATACGGAGAGTCTCCGATTTTAGTTTCTATAAATAAGGATTTTAGGTCTGCTATCGTTACATGACAATCATTGATCAGTAGTACATTGAAAAAATTGAGAAAAAACATCTACTCTGTATTGGATGGTGTTTTCATGTTAAAATGATGTTTCTATAAATAAGGATTTTACAATTATTAACATTAATCTCCGTCAAGAAATGGGAGACTAATTTCATTTTTCTTGGAATTTTACTTTTTAAGGAAAGGGAGACTAATTTCATTTTCTTGGAGTTGTCTCTCAATAATTAACTCTATGTTCTCTCCATTAATGATGGTTACTTTTGGGCTAAATTGTTTGATGGAGTAAAAATTGATTTCCACCGAAACTTGATCTTGTTTAGGGGTAGAACTGAAGTCTTTAAAGTTGGATATCTCTCCATACTTCTTCCTTAGACAAGAGAAAGAAAGATAAAGAAAATCTCGTTCAAACATCTATATATATATATAAAACCTAATAAGTCTATATAAGGAAAAATCCCGCCAAAATATTACTTACCAAAAATAGAAAGTCAACTTCGTATAGATAAAACTGATTATACATTTAAAATTTTCCTCAAAAATACAAAATCATAAATATAAAATAATAATACAATCTTTAATTACATCCAAATCATAAATTAGAAAAAATGGCATTGGAAAAAGTGGCAAACCCACTCACTCTCTCTCTCTCTCTCTCTCTCTCTCTCTCTCTCTCTCTCTCCGGCCTCCTTCCCTTCCCTTCCGTATTGTTTTTCATTTGACAATATTTTCAATTGAACCGCTGTCAATGAAAACAATATTTTTTAATTATTTTTTTCCAATTTTGTAGTTTTTAATTGAAATATTAATTATTAATTATGTAAATTTTGAATATATGAAATATTAATCATTAATTTTTGAAACAAAGAGGAAAAACAAAATACAAAGAATAAACTAAGGAAAATTAAATTATACTCTATAAAGATGTTATAGAGTATTACATTAATAAAAACAATATTCTATAATTTAAAAAAATTGTATTTAAAATAGAACATTTTTTCTTTTTTTTCAATTCATGTAATTACCTGAAATTATACAATGACAACCAAGTCTTATAATTATTTTGTAAATTTCACTATAATTATTTTTCTTTCTTTTTTTCAATTTATGTAATATAATTTAAGGAAAAATAAATTATACTATTCATAAATAATTTAATTAAAAAATATGTGATAAAGAGGGAAAACCAAGAAATAAAACAACAAATTTTGTGTATAAGAAATTTTTTCAGAAACTATAATATTACCAATATATCATTGTATTTCTATTTAATTAGTTCCAACATTACGTTACCTCCATTTATTCTTTTTATTTTTATTTTCCTCTTTATTTTGCTCGAGTGTTATTTAGTTGAAAAAGATATATGTCCGTGCGTTAAACGCACGAGTGTAAAACTAGTTATTAATTATAAATGACTTAATTCTCAACGTGGTCACCCTACTTTTACAAAAATTTCGTTAAGGTCACTTTACAATTTTTCTTCACACTTTAATAACTATACTTGATTAAAAGTTCGGCATTAGTCACTCCGTCTAAATTTTTGGATTGAGAGATTAAAACATTTATGAAAATTTAAAACTACTCCTACTATTACCACGTGCTAGTCACGTGGCACTCTATCTTCATGGAGATCCATAGTAATATTAAAAGAAGGATGAATTCTCTAAGGAGCGTTGCTATTAACACCACCCAATCCTATTAATACACCCTTCAATTAAATTACAAAAATGCCATTATATTATTAGACATAAATACCCTTCTTTTAATAAATACACCAGGTGTTCGGGCTTACATGTGGAACACCTCTTATATGTTCGGACTGCTTTATGGAACACCACTGTGGTGTTCGGGCTGGTCCTAGGAACACTGCTGTGGTGTTCGGGCCCGAACACCACAGCAGTGTTCCTAGGACCAGTCCCGAACACCACATTTTTTTTCAAAGAACCAGGCCCGAATTCCCTTCGATCAGTTATGACTTATAACACAAATTAAAACTCAGCATACAAATTGAAACCATTTGAACTTAAAAAGTAGAAGAATTTCATACCTAGGGCTTTCTTCATTGTTTGAATTTGGTCTTTTTCTACTTCGTGAAATCAAGGTGAAGCTTCTTCTTCTTCTTCTTCTCTTCTTCTTCTTTCTTCCTGGCTTCCTTCTTCCTTGCACAAAGCTGGGTGGTGTATTGAGTAATAGGGTGGGGTGTGATGATATATGGTGGGTGTATTGGGAAAGAAATAATGAGTTAAGTAAGAGGGGTAAAATAGGAAATGTTGGGTGGTGTATTTAGAAATTTTGTTGGTGTAAAATTAGTGGGGTGAGTGTATTAAGAAAATGAGTGTATTAAGAGGAAATGGTGGTGTTAATAGCAATGCTCATTCTCTAAGGTACCTGCAACCAATGATTTCCCAGATGAGATCAACAAATTCAACAGTGAAAAATGAACTTCATCCAAATATTAAGATAAAAGAAGTCAGACCGTAGGCGCAAATGATGAATCTGCAAGCCGGGAAGATTTTGGTCATTCTGAGGTTCCTTGTTTAGATCGAAACTAGCCCCTTTCATTCTCAACTCCTAAATACACTGACTCACCGCTCGATTAGCTGTCTTCTCCCTCTGCAACTGTCCAATCACTTCAATTCCAGTATCTGCAAAATTTCATCTGAACCAAGTTAGTCCCCAAAGTTTCATCGTCGTCCCCACATAACTCCGAACAAGCACTCTCCAATTGAATTGGAGCTCATGAACAACCGATTCTCGATCATTTTAAAACCAATTGCCGATTGGTGGTTGAATCGAAGAACTTTCTTGATGGCAAATGTGTGTGTGAAAGAGTGAGAAATTAAGGTTTTTATTTTCTGTTTTTCGGTTCAGTCGAGAGAGTATCGGGATCTTCTTTGTGAATTGCGGATTCTGTCTTGCTAGAAAATTAAAGAAATTGATAATGGTTTTGATAGGTTAGTAATTACATGGACGAGTTTTAATATGGGTTTGTTTTATCTAATTGTGATGATCCATCTTAGAAGCTGGATCAAGGAAGATTCTCTTGCAGTGGAGAGGTCCCACTTCACAGTTCTTAGATTATGAGTCAATCTGTAATATGGCTTTCTTTGGACTTTCCCCCATCCCTTCTTTCTTCGATCGAAATGGAGATGAAGATCACAGCAACTGCAGCATTATTAAAAGAAGAAGAAGAGCTTGAATCAGAAGAAGAGCTTTTACCTCTAATTATTAATCTGTGACTATAATTAGTTTATCCATGTCTACATTAAGAGTTTTGAGGGTATAATAGTCTTTTTAACATTTTTTGTTAAATTTTTTTTTGACGGAAATGACTCGAATGACTAAAGTGACTGTAAAGGTTAAATATAGTGATGAAAATGTGAAAAAAAATTAGTAAACTAAGCTTAACAAAACTTTTGTGGAAGTAGGGTGATCAAATTGAGAATTAAGTTATTATAAATTGCTGGACACCGGTGAAAATTGGACTGCTATCGAAGAAATGAGTATGTTATGATCACTGCATGTCCCATACAGAGCTCTAATTTAGTAATTTGCATACTACTTTGCAAAAGCAAAAGTGAAGCTTTTCCATGCATTTAGCTTCCTGATTTAGAAGCTTGATTTTACATTTTTTTGTGATAATTAAATAAAAAATATGAGAGAGATAAAGAAAAAAAAGTTGATGGAATCAAAGAGAGAAAGTCTAAAACCACAAATTAAGTCATATGAAGAATAAAAACAAAGAAACACGTGTACCTAAATTGGTGAATAGTATTTCCTCCATTACGAAATGGGTATCCTTTTTAAATGTTAAGAAAAAATTATAAAAATTAACTTTTAGGCCTTCTTGGTTGTACATATTAAAATTAACTTAGAGCATTAACAACGGGTGGTATTTGGAGGGAGCAAAGGGAGAGCAAGGCAAACAATGAGGTTCTTCCAATGAGCATAGTGGGAGCTTAAATGGACAAAAGCGTTTTGGGTAGCAACTTAAGCTCTCGTAGCTAGGATCTAAGGAGACAAAACTACATCATTTTAACATGTAAAAGACCAGAACGACGTCGTTTTAAATGGTGCACAACAAAAAGAATAGAAAGCGGCTGACAAGCCGCAAACACTTCTCCTTTCCACGTGTTGCAAGGTGTGTGTGGACGACACTTTATTTTTCCCCTCTCCAGTTTTCGACCATTTTTCACAAAAAAAAATGTATTTTTTTTAATTAAAGTATAAATTTTTCTCTATTAATAGAGACTTGGTTTGTTTTATTTAGACATCAGATTAATTTTCTATAAATTTTTCAAGTTTTACTCTATTTTGTCTCTTCTCTCTCTCTTCAAATTTTGAGATAAAAATAGTGAGATATGTAATGTTATTGGAGTTTCTGCAACCATTAGAAAAAATTTTTATTTGAGTAGTTTATGTGTAGCTTAAGAGTATTTTCTAATAAATTTGGTTGAAATTTTTTGGCTAAGCTCCTCATAAGTTCTTGACCATTATTCTTGCAGTCTTGCTATTAGCGTTCACGATCTAGTGTTGCAAGTGCACATTAAAACATGATAATAGTAAATATAAATTTAATGAATTTTTGGTCATGTTTGGTTACGTTGTTTCGATTGTTGGTTCGTGTTTTTTTTTTTTTTTGGGTAAATGATTTAATTAAAAAGTGGGAGAGATAAATATATATATATATATAGTGTGACCAAGAGAGAAAAAATAAAAAACACAAAAAAAGTATGAACAATAAAATGAACTGTATCAATTGAACAACCACCTACCTACGTAACTGGCTACGACTGAAGCAATAAAATACGCCCTCAGGCTCAATTCCAAAGTATCTTCAATTTTATTTTGGCACGATTGAACATGTGTATTTTTTGGACTGAAATGAGTAGCAGTTTTATCTTCAAAGTCTTGTTCAAACTCCCACGTAACCAACATATAAATGCGGCCACAAAATAAGAAACCCCTCAAGTATATGCAAAATCCAAAATTGCCCCCGTCAAATGAAATTTTTCCTAATACCACACCGCCTGTTCAAATTTGTCCCAAATCAAACCTTTGCATGGAAGGTAGCATGTGATGGGTAATTTAGTAATTTACTTTTTGTCTTTGTTTTTTCCTTTACTTTTAACTTACTTAAACTTATATACACTAACTTCTTTCAACTAAAAAATAAAAATAAAAAGTCATTAAAAAGAAAGAAAACTTCAAAGGTTGGTTTTGTTGTCAATAACTATATAACTATCAATTCAAAAAATTATTAGAATGAGAGGGAGGGAGAAAGACGAGATGAGATCGGGTGGAAAAGGGGGCAGCAATCTTGTCAGGGGTTTATAATTTGTACATGTGTTTCTAAGATTTTCTGATCACAAATGAATTGAGGGTATTAATGTCATTCTGGATAAATTGTTACCTTCGTTATCCAACTAAGTTTTGGCTAGCTCACTCGAGTTAGTTTAGGGGAACTTTTTCTGTCCGTACATAATTGAGGGGAGTTAACTCTTAATTTTATAAAAAATATTAAAAACTTGTTGTATAGTATTTGTAGTGAAATTTCTCACAAGATTAGTTCAATGGGTAATTTAATTTGTTCCTAAAGCTATATCCATCTTGGTTTGATTCTTATGATTAATACCTAGGAGTATTTCTCAAAGGAAAATGATACATCTACAGATTTATCAATAGAATGTATTTACAGCATGTCTTAAAATATTGTACGTTTGTTGTAATATAAAACACTAAAGTATGATGTAAATAAAATCAATTCATAAAATCTATGTATGCATTTATTTATTTTTAATTACATAAATCAAGCATCGGGGGTGGATTAAGCAAAAGTACACACAAAGTACAACAAAAAGGCCAAAAGACAAATAGCCCCCATGAAGTATTCACCCAATCCCATAGTGCACCCTAAAATAAAATTTGTGCCTAATGAATACACGATATGACCAATTATCGCACTTTACCCCCTAGCGTGACGGACGTTAGCAATAGTAACAGAAATTGATTTGTGCATATTACGTGAGGGCTATTTTAGTCATTTTAAATGAGGGTGCAAAGTGGGATATGAAATCAATAGCTTCATAATCTCTACATTCATCAACCTTAATCCCATCAATTTTGGCTGAATTTACCCTCACAATTTCAAATCTGAAATCCAATAATTGAACTACAATTAATACTCTGTTCTACTGAGAATTCGTGGTGGGTTTTCTTCTTTTCGTGGACTGCTTAATTACTTGTACTTGCTGTAAGTTTAATGTAGGTTAAGATTAAGATGAATATGTATACGAAGCTTATTTTCATGGGCTTCTTGATTACTTCCACTTGCTGTACATAAGTTTAACAAATTAAAAGAACGTAGATTAAGATAAGATGAATATGTATATGAAGCTCCAAACGCCGGTGTTGGATTTGCTGTTTGTCACTGTACTCAACCCCCATTTTCCTCTACACCGATTATCTCTCCACCTTCTACTCTTCCTTCTATAATCTCCTTCTTCAAAATCCAAAAATGAAAAAAAAAATATACGAACTAAAATGAATCACAAATCTAAGATCTGGGATTTTAAAAGTTCAAACAAAAAAAATTAGAAGAAAAATCAAGCAATATCTCTTTATAGATCGGTGAAATTGGACGGTAGTTGTGGCAAGCTTGGTAAAATCAAAGATCAGACCTAAAGATGCCTCCTTATTGACATTCGTCTGTGCCGAGAAATCATTTATGGGGCTAAACTTAATGACCTCTAGGTAGGCATTGGTGACGGAGAAAGATAAATTCAAAGTGGAGCAGCGGCAGAATCCCGGCTGTGCGGGAAGTCTCTGTCCATGGCGAACAAAAGTTACAAAAAAAAAAAAGGTGTTTGATCACGCCAAAAAGAATATTAGTGACCACGTCGGATCCACGTATGCAGCTAGTCTTCGGTCTGGATGCTCCGGCTCTCAAAAGGCTTCTCGTGTTAAGACTTGGCTGTCACAAGCGAACTAGACCTTCAACTGTCTAACAAGAAAAGGCACCGTTAAGGGTTGTCGGGGGTTTTACCCGACTAGTACCCTCAGGTGTAAGAATCAGTTTGAGTGATAAATAAAAGGAATGTAGTTGGTAAACTGCCTTCTAGTAATCACCAAAGTGGTAATAAATAAGTGTGTTGAAGGCAAGTGAGTAAATGTATTTTGACAGTACTGCGTATGTTTGAGAGTAAATGTGGCTTAGCCATAACTGAAGGTGATACCTTCCTATTTATAGCTGAAGGTGGCGTGTAGAGGATTCTGAACTTAGCCACCTGGACGCTTAGGAGTTAATGCTCATCAATGAACCCATGTCTCCTATCAGTCCAAAGAGATAGAATATAAGCTTTTTTCTTGAGGAGAAGCTCATAAATGCAGCCATAACTTCCTCTGAAAGGAATGTCTTCATCCAATGAAAATGTCTTGTTTCTTTAGACTTAATGTTTGTCATTTAAGTAGAAATTCAATGCTTGGTGTTGACGTCTACTGAGGATGAGGATGCTCGCTGCCGAGGTGATTCCCGTCTCTGACGAGGAAGTCAATGTGCTTGGTCGAGGTATGCCCGCTGCCGAAAACCTCGACTGATAACCTCAGTGGGAACTTTCCCAGAATCCTCGGCTACGAGCTTGGCTGAGGACCGCGAGCACTCCGAGGTCCAGGGTGCCATTGTCATCGAGGATTTCAAGACCCACCTAGGGTTATTGTGGATGACACGTGGAAAGGGTATTTGGGAGGATTCCATTAGTGTTCAATTATAAAAATTTGATATGAAAACCCAAATGAATGAGTTGTCTGAAAATGACTTTGAATTATTGGATATTGTGGATAACACATGGAAGGGGTATTTGGGAGGATTCCATTAGTGTTCAATTATAAAAATTTAATATGAAAACCCAAATGAATGAGTTGTCTGAAAATGACTTTGAATTATTGGATTTCTTGAGAATTACATTATATAAAGATTATTCAAAAATGTAATATAAGAATTGGGTGGAAATAGAGGAGTGAGAGTTTCAGATTGCAAATTTGTTGGGTTGAATTATAACCTTTTTAAGATAATGAGCTCTAGCTTAGCTGGTACTACTTACATCTCCTAACGAAGAGGTCAGATATTCAAGGCACACCAGAGACACTTTGGTAAGTAACTACTATCAACTGAATATCGGGTGTTTAAAAGCTTCACTAGAGGCACCATTTGTTCTAGCCACAACAAAGACGCCATATAATCTTATATATAGTCATTCAAAGGTATTAAATAATAATAATGAACCAAAGACACCATATAGTCTTATATGTAGCTATTCAAAGGCATTAAATAATAATAATGAAGGTTGGAGTAAGATCTATGTCCCCTCCAACCTTTAAAAAAAAACACCATCGATGGAGTATTCATGCACCAATTTTGTAACTGCAATAGCCTATCCGCAGGGCGATGACAAAGAGCCCTTTAACAAATCTCACTTTTCAGCCTTATTTTAATTGACCAAAATAGCCCTAACGTGATAAGCACATGTCAATTTTCGTTAGTATTTCTAACGCCCGTCACGATCAGGGAGAAAGTAAGACAAGTGGTAACATCGTGTATGACTCACGCATAAATTTTTTTTTAAGGTACATGACGCAGCGGAACTAACAACTATGAAGCTCTTAACACGAGAAACTCCAAGAACAAGCCTAAGATGGCTTAGGGTTTTCACAATGAAAGAAAACGTTTATTATTAATCAAAAACTGCTCAAAACAATGCTTAAGAGGGTATTTATATGTCCTAAACAAACCAAACCCTAAAAGGAAAACGACAAAAATAAATAAGGAAAACTTTCGAGGCCCAAAACAATACTTAAACAGTGTTTTTCGGGCTAAAAACCAAACTCGTCGAGAGCTTCGATTTGATATTGGTAGGTCCCGTGGTTCATCCGGGATTAAAAGTTATGTCCTACCGCGAAAGACTCCTTCAATTCGTGATTTCTACTAGTACTAGTTCTGCCTATTGCCACTTTACCCCCTAACTTTCCAATACACTTTCCAAACTTCTTATTCCTTTCCATCTTGTGTAAATACACATCAGCTATGTGTTTTACATCCAGTGGCGAAGCCACAGCTAGACCAAGGGTGGCCATGGCCCCTAGACTTTTAGTGATATGCATATTACCCCCTCTATATTATGACTATAACCTTTGTTATTATATCTTGGTCCTCTTTGAGTTTTACATATTACTTTCTTGAAATTAACTTGGCCCCCCTAAGGGTCAAAACCTAGCTTCGCCACTGTTTACATCGTACATTATGAGATTGAGTGAATACTTTAGGGGGGCTATTTGTTTATCGGCCCAAAAAAATTAACAAATTTATTTTTTCCAACTTAAAAATACTTGTATGTTAAATGTAAACATTAAGAAGTTGGTTTTTTAAAGAAAATTATAAGAAAAAAAATTCAATTTTAATTAATTTTTTGATGTTTGGAAGCAGGAGAAGGATTCGAACCAGAGTTGGATATAGATGAATCTTAAAGGCGGAAAATTGTTACATTGACACCAATGTTGACGAGAGTCCATGTACGACGAGACTTGCCGAAACTCAAAACCGCTGAAAGCATATGTCTCCATGCTAACTTGTAAATTTTTTAAAAAAACGTTGGGTTTTGTCATCATCATCGACCTCTTTTTCGCTCGACTTGACACCTCATATATGATTCAGTTCCGATTCTTATGCTTTTTCATACCCACTTCCTAACTTTCACCGAATTTCTCTCTCTCTCTCTCTCTCTCTCTCTCTCTAATGCAGGTCGTGGGTTTAATGGGAATAAAAGAATTTCCTATCTGGGTTTCTATGGAAGTTTGTTAAAGATTTTCTTTGTAAATTTTCTTCATATTACTACTTCTGTTAAATTCTTCCCCATTGATGAGAGAGAGAGAGAGAGAGAGAGAGATGATCTGTTTCTAGGATATACCATCTGGGAATTCGAGTAGAAGGTAAGTAAGGTTGTCTTAATTTCTTCTATGATGCTGGGTATTTTATTTTTCTTTCTTTGTTGGGATTCATGTGCTTCACATTGTTGATTACTTGATTTAGTGTTTCTAGGATATCCCGTCTAGGATTCGTGTCCTTACCATATGCTCGTAGTACACAAATTACACAAATTAACAAGTAATAAGACGGCTATACTTGTTCATTATACTATACTAGGTATACAAATACGTTGCTTACACCTGTATAATTTTTCTAATAATATACTCCATCCGTTCCAAGCAAAGAGTACATTTTTTATATTTTTGGTCAACTTGGTTAAAGTTTGACGAATAATTTACATAAATTTAGTTGTTTTTACAAATTAACGAAAATTGTAATCCATAGTATTCTTAATATAGTTTTTAATTAATAAAATTTTATTTTCTAAAATATAAATAAAATATGTAAAATTTTAATTTGATTTAGTCTCATGTTTATTTATAAAAATGAAAGTGGACTCTTTACCTGGAACAGAGTGAGTATATACTATATTGTACTTCAAATTTAATTGAAAAAAGTAATGTGCGTATCCTATTGTGATTAACCATTTTCTATGGGTGATGCTAAATACAACACTCTAAAGCGTTAAATACAACATTTCCCCCAACAAATTTACTATTTTGCCCATAATTTTTTGGTGGAAATTTATATTTACTAGTGTTATAAATGAAAAAAATATATAATAATAAAAAACTGGAAAATTAGACAAGGCCGTCACCCTTTGGGAGCCATATTCCAAACATTCACCTGGACTATACAGTCATCCATTATTCTGTCAGTTATTTTTTTAAACATTTTCAACCCCCAAAATTTACAATTCCGTTAAAAAGTTAGGATTCGTTAAAGCTACCCCTACGCGGCCATCCCAAATTCCACCCCTATGAGGTCCATTTGCGCTAAATACAAAATGAAGGGTGTTTTGGTGTAAATACTCATTTACATCAAATGAGGGACAAAACAATATTTTTCCAAGGGAGTATGATATTTAGCACTTTTAGGGTGTTATATTTAGCAGTTATGTTTTCTATTCTTTGTTTACTGGACCAAGCATATAAGTTTTTTTTATTTCTAATATTCGACCTACAACATTAATTATTTATGGAATTTTGAGTGAACTAGTTAACCCAAGTGATTAATGGACAAGTGTACGGTCATAAGTAGAACAACATTATTTATACACTCTCTTATATAGGGACACTCCCTACCAAAATACTCCAATGCAATATCATTTATGAACTTTTGAGCGTACTAGTTGACCGAAGTGATCATACGTAACAGACTTGATTTTTGGGATTGGGCATTACGGTTAATTAGGGTGTTTTCAAAATCATGGTTTAATAACTTGATCTTGAGATTTTAGGTTTTGAATCTTTTGATGGTAGAAAAAGTAAGAGAGAGATATAGAGAATTCGGTCAGATCAAAGAGAGAAAGTCCAAAATCACAAAAAGAAGTCACTAAATTGACAAAAACAACAAAAACGTAGTGTTCTCGAGTCTTGACACTTGTCAAGAATCTCCGTTTAAAGTAGTTTTTCAATTAGAGATGTCTAATGAGACTATCTCAATGCATCGACAATGTTTTTGATAAAATTCTTTCAATCAACAATATTGACATTTTTCGTTAGGAAATATTTAATGTGTAACATTCAAAATACTGAGAACTTTAGATTGCACTAATTCAAATGTTTTGCAGTACAACTGGTGATATATTAATAGTAATACAACATTAAATGTTGTTTGTATTTTTTGTTTTTGTTTTTTTGTTAACGTAGCATTACTCTTTCCTGGAAACTATATGCATACATAAAATAGGGAATACAGAAAAATTTAACATGCATTATAGTGTTGTATAGTAAAACTATGTATTCATAGTATACAACACTTTAATGCACATTCAATTTTTCTTTATTTTGTCTTTTCTATATGTATATACATAAGATAAATATCATATTTACAATTAAGTATGGATTGGCTTTGAATTGTCTCAATTTTGAAAGTTAATTAAGGCTACATCTAAATATGAATGTCTTTTATTGGGTAAAATTGATTGATAGGAGTATAAATTGAATTCTTGGATCAAAACTGGGTTTTCAGAATCATGTATTTTCCTAAAAAGTGACACCCAATTCTGAGATAAGAGTCGAGGAAAACAAGCGATGTGAACAGGGAAATCTTCTAACTGTAGTCAGCAACAGAGACCGAAATGTGTTGTTCAGTTTGCACAAAACACCTGACCGAATGTACAGTTGGGTTATTTTAGTTTGTGTTTATTTCTGTCATTGCTTGTGGTTCCTAATGTTACCAGTAGAGTTTCTGTTTCTTTGTTACTCGTTTTCCCTTAGAGTTTCTGTTTCTTTCCATTTACAATTGACCTTTTCTACAGAGAAACTGCTGTTTTGATTGATTTCTTTTCTTAGACGGCCGAATTTAAGGTTTATTTTTCTTACTTTATTAGCTAGCTGCAGCCGGCAATGAATCTCTTTTTTTAATACTTTGTTAAGTTGAACTGCTTAATTTGAAACATTGACTTGCCTAAGCCAATATATAATATACTAAATATCATTCCGTATCTGCCCATACCATCCATTGCAGCAGCTATCACGGTGATGCATTCTTCAAGTCCATCTTTGGGTTTTTTCTTTACTCCAATACTGTCTTTCTTTGTTGATATAGGGGAGGGATTAGGGATAGTTTTGCCATTTCAGAAGCAACTTTCACAAAATGGGCTTCCTAGATCTGTTTTCTGCAGCTTCTATGCCAGTTTTGAAAGTTCTCTTGCTTACTGCACTAGGCTCATTTCTTGCTTTAGATCATATAGATATCTTGGGGGAAAGTGCTCGAAAGCATGTTAATAAGGTAAGTTTGTTACTCACGATACAGATTTGTTATTTTGTTTTGCTATTATTGATCAATTGTAGTTTGAATTTATTGACAATGATGCTTATTTACTTGTGATCAGATTGTGTTTTTTGTGTTCAATCCAGCTCTTGTTGGTAGCAACTTGGCTAGGACAATCACTTTCGAAAGCATCCTTAAGTTGTGAGTCTAAGTCTAAATCATTGTTCAGATTCTTGTTTGATTAGTTTCATTTTGAAGTTTGTTTGTCTCTTTCAATTAAGTCATAGTTTGAGTTTTGGTGAAATTTGTAGGTGGTTCATGCCCCTCAATGTTCTTTTGACATTTATCATTGGCTCTGCACTTGGATGGATACTTGTCATGATCACTCGACCTCCTCCACATCTGAAGGGCCTCATACTCGGTTCATGTGCAGCAGGCAAATACAAACTCATATGCAGTTCGAATTGCCTTAGCCTGTACTTTTCTGCAATGGTTGATTATTAAAATTTTAAAAAAGAACTTGAGATCTTTGGTTCCAATCCCCATACCAACTGGCATACTTATCTATCAAAATAAAAATGGTTGATTATTAAAATTTACAAAATTCGAAAAAAATAATGGGTTTGATGATTATGATGACAGGGAACTTGGGAAACTTGCCTCTCATTATCATTCCAGCTGTATGTAAAGAGAAAGGTAGCCCCTTTGGAAATCCTGATGTTTGCCACCAGTACGGAATGGCTTACGCTTCACTTTCTATGGCGGTATGTGTAATTTATATTTAGTTTCATATGCTTATTGATTCGATATGTAAACTGATTAAGGAAAGTGACGGTTTTGATGTTTGCAAAACATTCCATTATACTATCCACATTTTTTCCAGTCTATTATTTCAAGTATGGGTCATCTTGTTAGATAAAAAATTTCAGTGGCTGTATGAAATCAAATAGCTGCATGTGGTTTAAAATTTGGCAATGACGACAACTTTATGGTCATTGGTGTGATCTAATTGGTTCTTGGGAAAAAAAAAAAGAAGATGAAAAAAAAAAAAAGGTTGTGTGTTCAATTGCAAACCCAGAACTTTTCTACATTGTGGGCACCATAGTTAGTGGGTAGGCTGCAACAGACGACGCAACTCCTCGGATACCTAACTGAAGGCGCAGGAGTCTCGCCAAAAGCAACAATTTTAAATCCAAGTAATGGGAGTGGACGGTTGCCCAGACATTTAGGCAATGGACTACACGCCCAGACATTTAGGCGCTCATGAAGGTTCTTACTGCCCCGCACATAAACATTGTGTAAACAGTAGACTAGGTGATTCCTAGGTTAGGTCACCTAGTCAGGGAATCACTAGTGGGTCATACTCCGGCTGAGGCCTAGGCTCTATGGACCTAGACGAACAGCCATAATAACAATGGTATATTATCGATAGACTGTATGAGTTTAAACTTACACAAGGTAGTAAATACACTCTTTTGAACGACTACATTTGACTCCCCAAAAAGATATCAATTAATTGCCAAACGTTCAGAAGGGTCAGTCTAAGACGCCTCCTGTTGCTCCTTACTAGGTCTGTCTGTGTGTATATATTCACCCTCCTGGTGATCATCCCATGGTACAGCTGAAACCATTGAACTTCGATCTGAATACTAAAGCTCAACATAGTGTTATCTTTGCAGAGCCTAGAACTAGAAGCTATGGGATATAAAAGACGTACAGATGTTTAAGTCACACATACATAGCATGAAGGAAATATCTTTGCATATGCACACCAGTTTCGGGTTTAGAGTGGATGATTTGTTGATTCTAACTATTTCCTGGTTTAAAACTTCACAGTTAGGAGCAGTCTTTTTGTGGTCTTATGTTTACAACATTATGCGGGTTTTCTCAAGTAAGATCAAAGAAGCAGCAGATATAGAAGAAGCCATCATCAATATCAAGTCCATTATAGAAACAGAAGAACAACCACATGAAAGTTTAACCGAAGAATTGCTTCCTTCAAACGGACGCTCCTCTAGGGACAGCACTTTTGGGTTGACTCTGCCTTCCGATAATGTGATGAATGAAGTGAAGGTACTTCACACATTTTCTTACTAGGAAGTACATCTCTGTCTCTGTCTCTCTCTCATTTGATTCTTCTCAAAATTTTATAGGAGGTTACAATCTCAGGTAAGATCAAGAAGCTTTGGGGGAAACTTTCAAGACAGATTAACATAAGGGCTGTGTTTGCACCATCAACTATTGGAGCGGTACCCTCTTATTGCTTCTGATACCTTAAAAGTTGCTTCGGAATTTTTTTTTTACATATGTGAAATTGTCTTGCAGCTGCAGTGCAGAACTGAATATTTGTTTCCTTTCCTGTATAGCTAACTGGCTTTGCCATTGGTACTGTCACACCAGTGCGAAAGTTAATGATTGGGGGTACTGCTCCTCTTCGTGTCATTCAGGATTCTGCTTATCTGCTAGGGTATAATCCTCTCTCTCTCTCTCTCTCTCTCTCTCTCTCTCTCTCTCTCTCTCTCTCTCAATCATGCATTTTCTTGTATACCTTAATTTGTTTTGATCTAAATGCAGGGATGCGTCCATCCCAACTGTCACATTGATCGTGGGAGGGAACCTTTTAAGAGGTAATTTGCAACTATTTCCAACTTTAGTAAGTCTCAAGCTACTCCTGTGAAATCAATGACTCGGCATACATAGTAGATATCACATTACTTTTCCAGGCTTGAAAGGATCAGGAATTCGGATGTCACTCATTGTTGGTATCATAGCAGTTCGTTACGTTTTCCTCCCAGTTTTGGGCATTATTATCATCAAAGGGGCAATTAGTTTTGGTCTGGTACATTCGGATCCATTGTATCAGTTTGTTCTTCTACTACAGTATGCAGTTCCGCCAGCAATGAACATTGGTACGATACGACAAATCTTGATTCCATAACCATGATTAATATGTCGAAAACACTAAATCATTCATTCCCCTTGTGTATATGGTAGGTACGATGACACAATTATTCGGAGCTGGAGAGAGCGAATGCTCTGTCATAATGCTGTGGACATATAGCTTAGCATCAATTTCGCTTACTCTCTGGTCAACCTTCTTCATGTTGCTGGTTTCTTGATCCGTTATTATCACACATGAAGGCAACTTCTGCTCTGATATTTGAAAGAATATATAGAGAAAGATTATAAGTTTTGGCTTGATTCAATTCAATCTCATATATACAAGGTTTTTTTTTTTTTTTTTTTTTTTTGTCCTAAGGGGGTGTGGAAAGGGATGAACCCATTTTGTGAAGCTCAAACTCTATGACTGGACCACCCTTTAAGGACTACAAGGTGACTTATTCACCTATGAGAAATCCTCCTAGGGATATGGCTACCAAAATTCAATCGCATTGTGATGTGAATTCACCCAGTTGATCGCGGTGAATTCTCTCCAAGATCGGATCGAAGATTACGCACCCAACGAAACACGCGGAATAAGGCTTGAACGATAAGAAATCGCAGAAAATACCAACGAAGAAATGGAAACGATAGCTTGATAATGAGTCTTCCTCGATCCGCTAATCACGATGATTAGGAATCTCGGTTTGCGATTAAGAACTGTTGACGCGTTTGCCAACGATCTACGACCACGGAACGCCACAACCTCCCGACTCGCAGAGATTGATAAGTTCCAAGTGCTGGTCTCTAATCCAAGAAATCCAAGATAAACTCACAAACTCAGGTGTAAAATGAAAGAGATAAACTCTCAAATGCTATTTGCATATCAATGATCAAAGTTCCTTATTACAAGTGTTTGAGAATGCCTTTTATATATCTCCAATGCTGAAAATAACAAAAGGAAAAGTAACCCACGAAGTTACTCCAAGGTCTCAAGAAAAAATCATCCAACTTCCACCAAAAACGTTTTAGAGTAGTTCTATTTCGTGGGATCGCAGAAGACTAAGTGACACTAGGCGTGATCGCACCTAACACGGAGTAATCTTCTAAATTTGTTGGGATCGCAGAAGACTAACTGAGATTAGGCGTGATTGCGCCTAACACGGAGTAGTCTTCTGAATTTGACCCTACAACATGCGAATGAATCTCCCTTGATGGCCTTGATCATTCTCGACTTCAATTCGGCATCTAATCTCTTCCATAAGTGACGTCAAAGCTGTTCGAATCTTCTTCACACACGCACGGGTCATTGGTCTTTCGTGTATGTCCAAAGGTTCACGAACATCCTTAACTTGGCCCAAACCTTGATCAACATGATTCTCATCACATTGATATGATCATTTTGAGAAAAAGACTTGTTACTATCTAGTGATATATTTACCAACAAAAAAGCAATTTAACACTTGGGAGTTGGTGGCCAAGTGACAGTCTAAAGGTGGAGAAAAGTGAACAATCATAAAATAACTTCACTAGAATATTAGAGTTATAAAGGCAATAAGTTTTAATCGAGAAACCCCTATCAACCAACAAATACTACAATAGAGAGATTCAAACGATCGAAGACATTCCAAAATCAAAAAGCCGATGAATATCCTTCCAATATCTCTCTCTCATCAAACGTAGAAACAAACGGTAGTGTTTTGCAAATCAAATTAAATCTAAATCAAACATAGTCAAAACAATTTAAATCAAAAATCGAATCCAAATTAAATCAGAACAATTCAATAAATAATCCAAAATATAATTTGTTTCGATCCCCTTTCTTTTTGTGCTGGTTTCTTTTTTTCTTTCTTTCTTTTATTTTATTATTTTTTTTTTGTTGAGATTTATAGAACAACTTATATTTTATTCATGAAAACTACTTTAAAGCTCCTATTCGAGGCACATGACTCATTTCTGTTAAGTTTTTGACGATTTTCTGACGAAAATGAGTAAAATGTCAAGTAATTGTACTTTAGGAGATTAGGGGGTGAACCGTTAACCCCGCATAGAAGAGATGGATTTTCTGTAATTTATCATTTTTTACTTTTCTTTAGAATCACGCTTTTACCAAAAATAACACTTAGATGGAATATCAGAGTTTACCAAGATTAGTAATCTGGTTCTGGGTTCATATTATATTTATAGCATTACGTTAATTTGTAATCTGATTTTTGCTAATTTTCGGCACTCTTCTTGGTTTCTATCTTGAGTATGGCAGCATCTCAGTTAGTCATTTTCCTAAGCGTGTACGCATTCCATGAACAAGTAACGTTTTCCACTGAGCTAAGAAATTAAACTCTGGTTTGGTAGTTCGATTTATTACTGCACAAATTAAGTACATTTAGGCATTGCTTCCAAAGATTAGTTTTTTCAGTTTTTATGTATCAGTGAGGTGCCAGCAATCAACAAATCGATCTCTTTCCCATAATTAAGTCATATCATGGTAATCTACTCATTTTGAAAAATTAAGTCATATCATGGTAATCTATCTACTCATTAAGCCCATAACAGGAAGGTACTGTCTTTGCATTTCCATTGAATTAATCCTTTTTCTGTAGTCTTGACGTCTACGATTGATCCTCAAGACTCATCATCTTTCTGTTTTCTTTATAACTTCATGATGCTTTCGTTGATGTACGGGAGGAGTAGTAGTACTTTTGAGTTTTCAAAAGCAACTCCCGCAAAATGGCCTTCCTAGATCTGTTTTCTGCAGCTTCTATGCCAGTTCTGAAAGTGCTCCTGATTACTGCACTAGGCTCGTTTCTTGCTTTAGATCGTATTGATATCTTGGGCGAGAGTGCGAGAAAGCATGTTAATAAGGAAAGTTTTGTTACTCGTTATACTTTTTTTAACTATATATCATTTGATCGTAGATTGAATTTAATTAGTTGTTAACAATGGATGCTTATTCCTTGTCATCTCAGATTGCGTTTTTTGTGTTCAATCCAGCTCTTGTTGGTAGTAACTTGGCTGGGACAATTACTGTCATAAAAATTGTTAATTTGTGAGTACTGTTGTTATTAAGTTGAGATCAATCTTTAGTTTCTTGTTTTTGAAGTTTCGGTTGTAGTTTGTTTTGTTTCTTTCAACTTAGTCATAGTTCAAGGTTTGATGGAAACGTGTAGGTGGTTTATGCCCATCAATGTTCTCTTGACGTTTATCATTGGCTCCGTACTCGGATGGATACTTGTGAAGGTCACTAGAACTCCTCCACATCTCAAGGGCCTCGTACTCGGTTCATGTGCTGCAGGTAATCACAAACTCGATCAGCTCGTATGCGATTCAGAGTGCATTAGCTTACAATTTTATGCTATAGTAAATACTTGTAAGATAAAAAAAAAATTCAGTAGTAAGAATCAGCGTAAGTTATCGTTAAGTTTAATAGTCAGCGTTAATTAAACGGAGGCAATTTAAGGGGTATATTGCTACAATAACTGGTTGGGAATGCGGTGTTGAAACTTGAAAGGTAATTTACCAACAAATAACGGCTTTGATGATTTTGATGGCAGGAAACCTAGGCAACTTGCTTCTAATTATTATTCCGGCTGTATGTAAAGAGAAAAATAGCCCCTTCGGAGATCCCCGTGTTTGCCACGACAATGGAATGATTTATGTTTCACTTTCTTTGGCGGTATGTCAATAGTTACTTTCATATGTTAAGCTGTTGATTCAGTATGTTTAGCTGATCGAGAAAAATGAGTCCTATGTTCATAGTTTATATACTATATGGTGTTCGATGGTACAAACATTCAGACTTTTTGACAGTACAGAGACCACTGGTGCACTTAACCTGATTAAAAACGATCAGGCCTTCCATAGTATAATAATGACACTTATTTTTGTTGGCTAATTTCAACTATTTCTTGGTTTAATACTTCAGCTAGGATCAATCTTTATGTGGTCCTATGCCTACAACATTGTGCGGGTGTTCTCGAGAAAGACCAGAGAAGCAGGAAATAAAGATGAAGCCATTGTCAAGATCATATCCATGGTAGAAACAACGTCAGAAGAAGAGCATATCAAATCCACCGTAGAAACAACAGAACAAACAACGTCAGAAGAAGAGCATATCAAATGCATTGTAGAAACAACAGAACAGGTGCACGAGAATTTAACCGAGAGGCAATCCACTGTCAACAGTGCCTTTGAGTTAACTCTGCCTTCTAAAAATGTGGAGGAAGCAGTGAAGGTACGTCACTCATTTTCTTACTAGGAAGTACAGATTATTGAACACCGGGTATGACTGGGATTTTCTCTCAAATTCGACAGCATGTTTCATTCTCGGAAAAGATGAAGCAGCATTTGGGGAAATTTTCAAGACAGATTAACATCAAGGCAGTGTTTGCACCATCAACTATTGGAACGGTATCCCTAGTTGCTTCTAGAATTAGTTTTCCTTTACATATGTGAAATTGTCTCACTGTTGCAATACAGAACTGTAATATGAGTTGGCCTTTCCTGTATAGCTTATTGGCTTTGCAATAGGAACTGTCCCACCAGTTCGAAAGTTAATGATTGGTGATACTGCCCCTCTTCGCGTGATCAATGGTTCCGCTGATTTACTAGGGTACGTATAATCCTCTCTCTCTCTCTCTCTCTCTCTCTCTCTCTCTCTCTCTCTCTCTCTCTCTCTCTCTCTCTCGCACACACACATACACACACACACGCACATTATGTACTGTTCTTTTCTTTGATCCTCCTTCAGAAGTGCAGCGATCCCAGTTGTCACACTGGTCATGGGAGGGAACCTTTTAAGAGGTAATTTGCAAATATTTACAACTTTTGGTAATGTCAAGGTATCTGAAATCAATTACATAATTTTGGCATGCTTACTATAAGTCAGATTTCTTATTCCAGGCTTGAGAGGGTCAGGGATTCAGATGTCACTCATTGTTGGAATCATCGCAATCCGTTATTTCTTCCTACCAGTTTTGGGCATTTTTATCGTCAAAGCGGCAATTAGTGCTGGCCTGCTGGTACACTCAGATCCATTGTATAAGTTCGTCCTTCTACTACAGTTTGCACTTCCTCCAGCTATGAACATAGGTAGGCTCACAAGTCTAGCTTTTCTAACCATGAATTTGATGGTAGTAGTTTTTCAAGAACTTATTTGAATACGTCAATAAGACTTCTCACACTCCATCAAACCCTCCAAGTGAGTCTCCAGACTCCAATTCCATTATAAGCGACAGTTAGCTAGGTTGCTTCATTTTGACTCGGAGATCACAGATTTGAACTATAGAAACAGTCTCTTTGGTTGAAAGGGTAAGACTGCGAGACTTCACAGACCCTACAATAGCAAGAATCTCGTGCACTAGTACTTCAGTTTGCAGTTTGTGCCGCTTGTAAGAGGTTGAGAATGGACTTAATCCTTTCGGCTCTCACCCATATATAACAAACTAGCATTTGAAAACCTTAAACCATTCTCCTTCTTGCTGTTATGACAGGTACAATCACGCAATTGTTCGAAGCTGGAGAGAGTGAATGCTCTGTTATTATGCTGTGGACATATATCTTAGCATCCGTTGCACTCACTCTCTGGTCAACGTGCTTCATGTGGCTGGTGAAAAAATGATTAAATTCATCATTGATCGAACAGAAGATTAAGGAGGAATGAAGAACATGAAGAACAACACACGACTTTCTCGAGAAAATTTCACATAACACTGTGTATTCAATGTTGTGTAAATTCCTTTATATACAAATTACAATCAGAGAGAGAGAGAGAGAGAGAGAGAGAGAGAGAGAGAGAGAGAGAGAATCCCTGACAAACTACCAAAATCATAACAGAAATAGGCCACTTGCAGAATCCCCAACAACCTGTGATGTCATGTAGCTGCCGTATGACATCACTATGCAACAACTTGACTTCAGCCTTGCTCACTTATTGTCCTTTTTCTTCTGTAGAGTGACACTTGACACCCTTCTGTTTATCTTTTGCATTTGAACATTCAGCACCCTCATCTTTGTGATTCATTGCACTCATATCAGCCCCCTAGCTCAAGCTTAATATGTTGAACAAATTAAAAACATTAAACTTGGACAGAAGATAAGAAATGGATTGATAAGGTAATGCCTTGATTGGATAAGGACACATGAGATGGACAAATAAAACCTGACTTGATTTTCTATCTAATTGTGACAATCTATTTCTATGTGCTTAGGCCTCTCATGAAACACAGGATTTGCAACCAAATGAAGAGTTGCTTGATTGTCACAGAACAATGATATAGGAGTAAGGTTGTGAATCCCAAAATCCTGAAGCAAATAGACTAGCCAAACCCACTTTACAAGAGGCATTGGCCATGCTCCTATATTCTACCTCACAGGATGATTTAGAAATTGTAGTCTGTTTCTTAGCCTTCCAGGATATGAGAGAATGGCCTGAGAGAACACAATACCCTGAGAGAGATTTTCTCGAAGTGGGAAGAGGCCCAATCTGCATCAAAGTAGATAGAAAGAGTGAGAGGGCTTGAAACACGATAGAGTAAGCCTAGACATATGCTGCCTTTAAGATATCTCACCAGCTTTAAGGCTACAGTCCAGTAAGGCTCTCTTGGAGAAGCAAGAAAATGACTCAAGATGTGCACAACATATGCTATATCTGGTCTAATAATGGTTAGATAAACTAACCTACTAATGAGTCTCCTATACTGATTAGAGGCCAAAACATGGTGTTGTTGCATAGGGAATTTAGAACCTTAGGCTACCACATCTGAAACAATATCCAATGTATACTTTCTTTGATGGATGCAAATTCTCTTTGTAGATCTGGCAATCTCAATGGCAAGAAAGAATTTAAGAGGTCCTAAGTCTTTAATGTTGAATTGAGCATGCAAATGGTCTTAACAACTCCTATAACCACACTACTGGAGCTAGTAATTAGAATATCATCCACATAAACTAAGATGGCTGTGAAAGAATCTGCTTGATTAAGAGTGAAGAGGGTATGATCATGCTAGGATTCCTCAAATCCAAAGGTAAGTAATGTTGCTGCAAACTTATTGAACTACTGTCTAGGAGCTTGTTTTAAGCCACAAAGGGATTTCAACAACTTGCACACAAGAGGCCTAGTATGCTGCTTGGATTGATGAGATTCAGGAACAACATAACCTTGGGGTAATTGCATATACACATCCTCATTTAGATCCCCATGGAGAAAAGCATTGGTGACATCCATTTGTGATAACTGCCAGCTTTAATAGTAATTGTCAATGCTATGTAGACTCTCATAGTAATCATCTTTGCCACATAGGCAAATGTCTCAAAATAATCCTCACCCTCTATTTGTGTAAGTCCCTTAGCTACCAATCTGGCCTTGTACTTGTTTAAAGAGCTATCTGCATTATATTTCAGTCTCTAAATTCATTTACAAACCACTGGCCTCTTTCCACTAGGTAATTTTCTAAGTTCCCAGGTTTTATTTTGTTCAAGACCATTAAGTCTGCAGCCATGGCATCACACCAATTGGGATCTTTCAAGGCCTGATGATAAGTAGTAGGTTTAGTTAAGGAAGAAATGTTGCAAATGAAAGAGTAATATGAAGGTGAAATAGATGAGTAAGAAAGAGGATGAATGAGAGAACTGTTACTTGTAGAACAGTAGAGGTTGTAAATGTTGGAGGGAGACCTATTCTATCCTTGTATTTGTCTGGAACATGTCTCTGTCTTACAGGCCTTGCAGAACACAACAGGACTGGGAACAACATGATTCTCATGAGAAGAGGAAGATGGAGACTCAGTGAGAGGGACTGTAGAAGTAATAATATTTAAAGATGACTGGATGAAAGAGTTCGAAGTCTCATCCTCAGTAAATGACTGAGAGCTGTAGTAGTTGATCGACATAGGTATGAAAGATTTTAATGAAGAGTAAGGCAAACTTAATTTCATAAGGAAAGATATGCTCATGAAAGATAACATTTCTTTAACAGAACATTTTGTGAGTGGTTAGATCGGGATATCCAAGAAACACAGATGCTCTAGGGGAGAATTTATCTCTGGAAGAAATAAGAGTTGAAGCACAGCATAAATAACCAAACATTTTGAGATGTTCATAAGGTTCTTAGAAGTGTTCCTCAAGATTTGGACACCTTTGCCAGAGTGGTTTTTTCTTGCTTTGAACAAACTGGATTGTGGGCTTCGGAGTATCTTAATTTGTTTCAGCCCTTTAGGGCATTTGGAGATCCAGAAATGATTGACTGTACATACTTCTTGGTCAACGGCATGCACTGTCACAGCTGCTATTGAATACCTCGAAGACCGGCTCACAGTTAGATGTATCACTCCTGATTCAACTGTTACGAACCCGGCTAACCAGCAGATTTCTTGGAAGAAGCCACAATTTCCTTTTGTCAAGTGTAACGTTAACAAACGATCAAAATATGTTTTCGGTTGGAATAATCATAAGGGATTCAAATGGTTCTTTCTTGGCTTCTCGAATGAGTACCTATCATGGTGCTGCACTAGTCAAGGAAGGAGAGGCAGTGGCCATTAAAGAAGCACTTAATTGGTCAAAGGAGATGGGGTATAATCATGCTATTGTGGAATCAGATTCAAAGGTTTCAGTGGTCGCCATCACAACTAGATTATAGTGAGTTTGGTACTGTCCTTATTTCGCCGTGTCGTCGATTCATCTCTCATTAGACTTCTTTTAAAGTCGGGTTTAGTTGGTAGAGTTGCACATGCTCTTGCATATGTAACTCTTTCTGTCTTGCTTAGGTTCTTCTTTTGTGGGACGATTGTAATCATCCTGTTTGATTGATATATTTGGTTTGGTCTGGCTTAAAAAAACACACACACACACATAGAAACGCACAACAACAAAGTTACTCTCTTGTATTAATTGGCCGGTGTTCGAGATACTCAATACTCACATGGACAAGTTTGATTACACGTGGCCTTCAAGGGAGAAAAAAAAAACAGCCTTGTGAAAACACATCCATATTTGTTTCTAGCAACCAAACAGAGCTTAATATGTTGAGAATTACTATTTACACCCAACATATTACTGAGTACACCCAATGCAAATATTACAAAAATCTCATTATAAATTTTGACTTAAATACCTTTTTTTTTAGGCTGTTCAGCACCCCTACCGAACACCATTATGCCGAACACCCATAGTGATGTTCGGTAGGAGTGCCGAACACCACTATGGGTGTTCGGTAACAATGCCAAACAAACTGTTTAAAATAAAAATTAAAAAAATAAAAAAAGAGGAAGGGGCAGGGGCGGGCTGTGTGTGGGGTGGGGATGGGGAAGAGGAGGAAAGGAAGGGTTCAAAAAAAAATTTCAAAGCAAAGGGGAGATTGGGTGGGCTGTGGTGCGGTGGGTGGGGGAAGGAGGAGGCGGGGAAGGGAGGAGGCAGCTCTGTTAGGGGGAGTGGGGGGAAGAGAGGAGGAAGGGAGTGGGGTGTACTGAGAAGAAGGAAGATGAGGTGAGGTGTGTTTGAGATGAGATGTATTTAGTATTTTGGAGAAAATATTGGTAAGAGTAAAATAAAAAAGATTAAAAATATTAAGATGGGGTGTATTTAATATAATAAGGTGTACTAAATAATTTTTGGAGCTTAAATAACAATCCATCCTGTGTTTGACCAATGACCATAGATTTGCTGCTTCTCGTCATCATCCCAAAAACATCAATTTGGATCAAACGGTCCTCTAACCTCGCCCCTCCATACTTCCATCCAACACCTTATCGTTGCCCTAAACCCCCCTTCTTGCCAATTAAGCTACTACTCTGTTTCTACACAAACAAAAACCCTGACCAATTTCCATGTAACCTTTACAAAGATTGAATCATTCACCCCATCAAGCAAAACCCTAATTACAATTTCTACCCTTTGTTTGAAGCTGCTTCTCTAGCTGCCGAAATCTGGTCAGTATATTCAATTTTCTTGTGAATATTTGTCTGTATACATTGATGTATACGTTTTAATTATGATTTTTGTAAAATTTGAATTTGAAATTAAGTAAAATTAGGTTTGAAAGAAATGGAATTTGAGCAACTGGGGTTAGGGAATGATGTGATTGAATTTGATATGATGGGTCTTGGGGATGATACAGTTGAACTTGACCAAACTGTTGAGGATGAACAGAAACAGTTTTTGGACACTCCTAATGGTTATGGTGGTGCCACCAGTGGCAGCACTGTTGGTGGAGAAATTTATGTTCCTGAAGGGGACAAAAATCTCGAACCTTACGAGGGGATGGAATTTGAGTCCGAGGAGGCGGCAAAGGCTTTTTATAATTCGTATGGGCGGCGTGTAGGGTTTAGTACCCGTGTAAGTATGTCTAGGAGGTCGAGGCGGGACGGGGCTATTATTCAGAGATCGTTTGTTTGTGCTAAGGAAGGGTTTCGTGTAGAGAAGGAGAAGCCGGGACGGGATAACACTAGGGTTAAGCGGCCGCGGGCGGAGACTAGGGTTGGGTGTAAAGCAATGATGGTGGTTAAGATTCAAGATTCGGGGAGGTGGGTTGTTTCGGGATTTGTGAAGGAACATAACCATGAGCTTGTTCCTCCTGATAAGGTGCATTGCCTTCGATCTCATCGGCATGTTTCGGGGGCAGCAAAGTCGTTGATTGATACGCTGCAGGGGGCCGGAATTGGCCCTAGTGGAATTATGTCAGCCTTGATAAAAGAGTATGGTGGGATTAGCAATGTGGGGTTTACGGAGCGTGATTGTAGAAATTACATGAGAAGTAGTAAGCAGAGGACTCTTGGAGGTGACACTCAGGTTCTCTTAGATTATTTAAGAAAGAAAAATTCAGAAAATCCATTGTTTCTTTATGCAGTGCAGGGAGATGAGGATCAGTGTATGAATAATATTTTCTGGGCTGACCCCAAGGCAAGGGCCAATTACACCTATTTTGGCGACACGGTCACATTTGATTCTACTTACAGGTCGAATAGGTATAGGTTGCCCTTTGCCCCCTTTACAGGGGTGAATCATCATGGTCAACCCGTGTTGTTTGGTTGTGCGCTTCTTGTAAACGAGTCTGAGGCATCATTTGTTTGGCTGTTTAAAACGTGGCTCGAGGCAATGTCTGGCAAGCCTCCGGTCTCATTCACCACCGATCATGATAGGGTGATCCGAATGGCAGTTACACAAGTCTTCCCAAACACACGTCATCGGTTTTGTAAGTGGCATATATTGAAAGAGTGTCAAGAAAAGTTGTACAATGTACTTTCTGAACATCCCAATTTTGAAGCGGAACTCCACAAGTGTGTGAACATGGCGGAGTCGATTGATGAGTTTGAATCTTGTTGGATGTCACTGGTTGATCGGTATGATCTCGGTGGAATCGAGTGGATTCAAACTGTTTTTGCTGACCGTTGGCAGTGGGTCCCAGTTTATTTGCGGGATGCATTCTTTGCAGAAATGTCTATAACGCAGCGTAGTGATAGTATGAACTGTTACTTCGATGGGTACGTGAACGCATCCACGACTCTTCAACTTTTTGCTAAGCAGTACGAGAAGGCTCTCGAGAGTCGTTACGAGAAAGAAGTCAAGGCAGATTATGATACCATGAACACCGCTCCATTACTAAAGACTCCGTCTCCAATGGAGAAACAAGCAGCTGAGGTCTACACTAGGAAATTGTTTATTAAATTTCAAGAGGAATTGGTCGCAACACTTACTTTCTTGGCGACCAAAGTTGAGGATGATGAGGACTCCATCACCACATATCAAGTCTCCAAATTTGGGGAAACCCATAAAGCTTACTTTGTCAGATACAATTTTAGAGAGATGAAGGTGACTTGTAGCTGTCAGATGTTTGAGTTCTCTGGTCTTCTTTGTCGACATATATTGTCGGTATTTAGGGTTACAAACGTGCTCACTCTACCTTCTAATTATGTTTTGAAGAGATGGACAAGGAATGCTAAAAGTAGTGTCATGTTGGAGGAACATACGAGTAATTTGTTGAATAGTTCTCGAGAATCTCTTACCGTTAGATATAGCAATCTTCGTCACGAAGCACTTAAGTACGTAGATGAAGGTGCAAAGACTGTAGAAGTTTACAAAGTGGCGGTTGATGCTCTACGAGAGGCTGCAGATAAAGTAGCTATTGCAAAAAAGAATAATGGGAAAATTTCAGATGTTAATGGAACTAACAAAGGGGATCAAACCATTGGAGATCATCAAAATGTCTCCGGTCAGCCTCAATCCACGGTGAGTTACTGTTTCTGCTTCTGGTTTTGGTCCTAACGTGCACAGATGGTTCTTTATTGATTAGTATCACTGTTCTCTTTTTCACTAGAATTGCTAAGGAAGTGTTTTTAACTTCGTTTTGTAGGATGAGCAAGATAGGAAAATTCAGAAACTATTGCGGCAGCTCGAACGTGCACAAAGGAAATGTGAGGTGTATAGGTCAAATTTACTGTCTGTTTTGAAAGATATTGAGCAGCAGAAACAACAGCTTACTGTTAAAGTGCAGAGCATTAAATTGGTTATGAAGGAATAATTATGGACTTGAAAATCTCTCTCTCTCTCTCTCTCATACACACACACACAGACACGCAGACACACACGCATGCATACAAACACACCCCAGGTTGTCAATGGGATGTCAAGGGGACTACGATAAGTATATACTTCCTCCGTTCCTAAATTATTATTTTGTTAGACCTGGCACAAGGATTAAGAAAAATAATTGACTTAATTATTAATATTAATATTATATATAATTTCCTTTAATGTATGTGGTCCATAATTAAAGTAGGGAGAAAAAGTAATAGTAAAATGGTTAAAAGTAATATCTTAAAAAATGAAAGTTTCAAACAAGATAATTATTTAAGAAAGGAAAAAAAAAAAAAAAAGCAAAACAACAATTTAGGGATGGATGGAGTATTAACGAAATTGAAATTAAATCGATTGCACGACATAAAAGAAAAATAGTACAGGTGAAAAATTAAGACAATTTGAAGTCCGGAGATCAGTTGTGAATAGGGCTTTGAGTACATGAATGATTGGTGTAATTAGCCCTTCAGCTGCTATTTGATAATCAATGTGTAAATAACTATATTATCCTTAGGAGTAGAAAAAACAGAACTCAACTTTCTGTCCCTGATTTCTTCAATTTCAATTTCTATTTGGTCAACAATAGACAAAGTACCCCTACCTTATTTCCTCCTCCAATCTATCACGATTGACTAGAGTTTAAAATCCCAATAACCAATTCTGGAATTTCAATGGAGGCCCAATGAATTCTGAGAGAAAGAAAGAGAGGGGGATGACTTCTTGGGTTCTCTTGTGGATTTTATTTATTTTTATTTACTTCGTTTAGTTAGGAAAAAAAAACACAAATATATTTCAACTACAAAAATTGTGTGATGTTGCTAGTGAGATTGAACCCACAACCTTTTAGAGCTATACACCCACTTTAGACCAACTTAGACATTTATATTATACTCCCTCCATTCCAAACAAAGTGTACTATCTTTTTTTAAAAAAATCAACATGTGACTAAATTAAATTAAAATTTTATATACTTTACTTAATGTTTTAAAAAATAAAATTTTAATAATTAAAAATTATCTTAAGAATATTATGAATTACAACTTTTATAACTTTATAAAAACAACTAAATTTATGTAAATTATAGATCAAATTTTAACTAAATTGTATCAAAAAAGTCAAAGTGAACTCTTATACCTGAAACGGAAGGAATATATACTTATTCAGAAACAAAATCACATATTATAGTTAAGTGGGGTCACGTGATCCAATATAGTTACACATAGATCCGCCACTGCCAATAACTATGAAAATATCCTTAGAAAAAAAAATTAACAATACCAATACAATTATGCATCTAAAAGAGAATAAAAGAAAATTTCACAACCATCTGTGTAAAAAATAAAAATGAGAACAGTTGAAAGTTTCCATAGAGGGGCAACATGCAGGGAAGCTTGGGTTTGTGGTTCTTCACGGCCTTTCCGAAGCTATCTAATGACATTTCTGCACACATTCCAAATTCTTCCAAACATGGCCCGACTTATTCGGGAATAATATGTGAGGGGCATCCTTGTATATGTACATAAAAGGGGCACAACTGAAGTTGATGACAAATCAAAGAATCCTCAATTGAAGATGGGCATGACCAACCCTTTTCTTGTGCCGCTCAAAAAGATCCTGAAGCGCTTCCATAAACTGACTGTGTACTTCCGCCACCTTCATAGAAACAAAAGCAAAGATGGACAAAACCTAAAAAGAATAGAAATAATAACAAAAGCGGAGATGAACAAAAGATATAATACTAATAAATAAATAACGATAAGAGGCAAAGAGCAAAAAGAAATGTTGTGTGAGATCATTACCTCTTCCATTGTGGGTGACAGGTTTTTCTTTACCGGGATTGGTTTGCCAACCACGACATGCATAGGTTTGCGGAAGGGTAATGGAGTCCTGCAAGAGAAGGAACCAATAAAGGGCACAATTAGCCTTACCTTAATAAACTACACACACACATACAAGCATCACAGAAAATATAAATCAAGATTGCCATTAATGTTTAAACATGCTAGACTCCAAGGAGAACCAGCCAAAAAGGGTTGTAATCTTCACAGTTTGAAGAAATAGCAGAGCATTAGATTACTAAGCTGTAAAAGCTTCATGAAAAAAAAAAAAATCAGAAGATAGTGCAGGCCATACGCTTCGGACATACCCAAAGATACCCCAGAAAACAATGGGTGTAAACTTGATAGCCCTAGCAAACTGCAAGAAAAACTTTCCACCAGGCTTCCACCACTTGTAGACATTGGACTGCATCATTTGTGAGAAAAGGATGATGAATAAATAATCAACATTTTCATAAGAAGGATAGCATAGTAGGTCCGCGAACAACAAAATGACCACAAACTACAGCCGTGAAACAACCAAAAAGAAAAAAATGTAAAACACCTCAACACATGATGCAGAATATTGTGCAATTTTAATGCTGATTTCAGTCAGCTTTTCAGACACCAAATACTTGGGAAATAAGAACAACTGTTCAGAACAACAGAAAAATGTACCTGCCCAAAGGCAAAAACTGGCACCAAGGGAGAACCCGTTTCCATTGCCAAGCGTACAAATCCCTTTCTCTTTTGTAGGAAAGCAACCTACAAAAAAGAAAATATTCAGTAATGAGACTAATAGGAAAAAGTGTCCCAACACCAAAAAGCTCTTCCTCCCCCTCTTTCTCTGCTTTTGAAATGCCAAATCATGAAGGTGTCTACATAGAAGACAGAGCTTGGCAAGACTGGAAAAGAGGAGAAAAATAACATCCAAAGAACCATGACTTCTCTTTGGATCAGGTGTGGAGAACAAAACAGTGTATACCGATAATCATGCATCTTGAATAAAAGAGGTCCACCGAAATCTTAAAGCTACGAATATTGAGATATCAATACCACAAATATTTTACTAAATCTGATACATCAACAAGCTCATAACATCGAGGCAGTTTCTTAGTTAAAAGCAACTTCCCAACAAAAGGACTAGCACCGACGCAATCGTAAGTTGCTCCACTGTGACCTGATGATCACCAGTTCAAACTATGGAAAGCCTCTCTCAACTTTCAAATGTAATAATACATAGAGCAAACCATTCTAGAGCCCACAATGTGGGGGGAACTCATGAACTGGGCCTTTTTTTTTTTAAGCTAATCCCCCAACAATAAGAAAAATATAGAGTTCATTCGAGGAAGGAGAAATAAACCTCAGAACCATGCTCCATGTAGAATGCCTCTTGCACTCCACCTGGAACAATGATGCAGCTATAACCAGCCTTTAACAGGGCTGAAAAATTCTTCCTTGTTGCTGCTGATAATCCAAGCCAAGTCCATATATGCCTCAGAAATGGCGTATAGAACACCTGAACAAAAACATTTTTTTATTAAGCCCGATGCAAATTCAAGTTGTCATTCCCAAATGTATAAAGTGCAACAGAGACGACAATTCTTACCGCGGAACTTGCAAGGACCTTAATTTTTGAAAGAGGCATGAACCCTGTAAGGTCTGCAAGTGCAACAACTCCAATAGGCCAAACCGAATGGGGTTCAAACCCAAAAACTGCACAAAGCGTAGCCTTTAGTCAATTAATTCCAAACAACAAATTAACCAAATTCTATCATCGCAATAAGCTTCCAAGTACCTGGGAAGTTATACTCCCTCCGATGGAGTTCAACTTTTTATATTGGGACGTTCACTTGTCAGAGTCATTTTTTGTGGAGAACTGTTCTAATCGTTACAATGTTTTGACATTTAAAGGTGGACACTTTGAGCAGACAGAGGGAGTAATATGAATAACTCAATGCAGAAATATTATGTAAGGTCAACATTTTTTCAGAAGATTATAACAAGGGAAGCAGTATTAAGCAAGAAAAGCAATGAGCTTTAGGCACTGTTGATATGCGTGCAATTTGCTTCCTTGGTTGACAAATCATTAACCAAGCCAATCCGTCAAAACTTCAGTAAAAACATAATAAAAGAGACTTCAACAAACTGCCACAATATTCTTGATACTTCTGCTAGTAGAAATAAAATCTTTAGAAAAGCACCCAAGAAATACCCGACGTGATTTGATATAGTTGCAAAACTTAGTTAATCACTATATTTAGTCAGGTCCTCAACCAATCAAATCTTGAAATAGCCACATAATCATTTTAATAGTGAATCCAGATATCTAGAATTATAAGCTAGTCAGTTCAGTCTCAAAAGCAAATTATACATTGAAAATGTTAATGACAATAAGGAAACTTTTATGTTAACTCTATATTGGTCCTAAATAAAAAAATACACCAATTATATTCTCGACAAGTACAATATCATTTTGACAATAATACAACATACAACAATAATTGTAATTAAACAGATGGATAAAACATTTTGAAGTAAACAAAATATTATTACCATAAGCTTGACCAGGATTGAAGGCTTTTATATCTTCTACATGCAGAGTCACCGGAAAATAACCACAAGCATGCTTACATATAAATCTGAAAAAAATCAGTAACTAAATCATCGTTATTATTCCTACAAAAATTGGATCTACTAACAAGTGGCCCAACACATGATAAGCACCTAATAATGGTAAATTTTTTTCTCAGACAATTACCATAGTGGCATTGGGAAATTGTAGAAGGTAAAAGGTTGACTGTCCGAGAAAAAATTCAAGACAATTACTATAAGTAGGTGTTTAACTGTTTATACATGTTAGACAAAGCCTCCAAGAGATACAGGATTAAAAAAATTTAGCATTTCCCAACAAACATTCTGAGAATCAGCTAAAGCTAAAAGCATAAATTACTTTGAAAGGACAATTGAATAAACTGAATTAAAAAAAGAAAAAGGTAAACAAAAAGTTACAAAACCTGGCTAACTTTCTGCCCCATTTACTCTTTTCATCAATTGGAATCACCATTAAAATCACAAGCAACCCCAATACCCTGAAAAACACAATACACCCATCAATTTAATTTCACATAGTGTTCGTTCAGTACGCAAAGATAGCCATTCTATTCTATATCATTGAAGCACAAATTTCAATTTCACGGTAGTTCAAAGGGGGAAGGAAGAAATAAGTACTTACAATAAGGTTTTGTGAAGAGGGAGGAAAATGAAAGAAGCCAAGACAACAGCAACGATGAAGTGAACTGAACCAAGCCACACTATTAATGCCGCAATAGCATGAATTAATGACTCCTCTGTTCCCTTGAACTCCACCGGCGTTAAGTCTGGTTGGTTTTCCGGAGGGTCTGGATGCAAGATTCCGTTAGTCTCGTGGGTTGCCATGATATGATTATGGGTTGAGTTTTTTGTGGTTGAAATTGTGGATAGAGTAATGGGCTTAGGGTTTTATAGGTGGGGGAGGGGGGGACGATTTGGTTTGGTTTGGGAACACCGTCGTTCCGCCGCCCCGATGTGGATGCAGTCTGCACGTGCACCTGACCTGGCTGGTGGAAGTTAGAGCAGTGATGGTAGTCGGTATAACTTGAAGTCAAAGCGTTGATGGGAAATAGTAAATAACAAAAACTGAGAAAATATTATTTTATGTTTTATAAATTTTTCAGATATAACTATGTGTTAGATAGGCTGAGCTCTCAGATCTTGTTTTATACTCCCTCCTTCCTGAAATTATTGTTGATTTTAACTTTTTTTTTTGTTTAAATAAGATATTTTTCAAACGCAAATTTGACATGTATTTTTTTACTTTATTCAAAATCATAAAACATGTAATTCGTAGTATTACGAATTATACGTCAAATTTGTGTTTGAAAAATGTCCTATTTAATAAAAAAAAAAAGTCAAATAGGACAATAATTTCAGGGAAAAGTAAATTAAAATTTGAACAGTGAAAGAGTGATACTCTGTTGTATTGCATAGTGAGACTGTTGTACTGCGTTTTCACAAGAGACTTACTTATCGCAAATTTTGTTTGTTTTTACACAGTTTAGCGATTTAATTAAAGAGAAAAAAAGAAAAAGTAAATAAGTGAACTTAATTTGTGATTTTTTTTAAAATTATTCAATTTTTTTAATCTCATCAGTTTTCACTTCGATATCTTCCTTAGTTTTTCTTTAATTATTAAAAAATAAAATTTTAAAATTAAACTAATAAATCAGAATATCAAATTAACACACGCAAGTGATTGTAGAGAACGTAAACATTTTTAAAATTGGTAACAATTTATATGCTTAGTTCAGAATATAAAATATATAACAATCATCATAAAAATGTATATTATTTACACCAATCATCAGAGTAATAAATAATATCCACACAAAAAATGCATTTATTGTATTTATGATATGTATACTGAATAGACTACACTAAATATATATATATATATTTAAAATTAATTTAGGATTTTGAACTTACGAGTAATAAAATGTATCATTTGGAGTTATTTTGGTTATAAAAATTATCCCCTTTTTAATATGTTTAACTTTCCTATTGACAATTTCAAATATTGAATTCTCTTGTGTCACCAGTAAACCGAGTATTGCAAGTGAGAGTTAGTCTCGGACTCAGTATAATTTAAGAATATCTCATAGAAGACAAAAAAATTAATATTAAACTCTAAAGAAAATTATTACTTAATCCAATTTATTCAGCAATCTCGACACTTTGTTCTGAATTAGTTGGAGATACTCCGGAATCCACTCGTTGTATCTTACTAGAAGATGTGGAATGTTTTAGAGACAGGCAAGAAAAAGACAAATTGTTTTCACCAAACATGGTTAATTAAACCATAATTTGAGATTTTCTTTTTCTTAACTTAAACACGTGGTCAATCTTTTCTAAATCTCTCCCCCCTTTTACTCCCTCCATCCGTCCATAATTTTTTTTTTTTATCTTAAAATAATTATCTTATTTGAATATATTTTTTTAGGACATTATTTTTATTTTTTTATTTTTATTTTTTTATACTTTAATTATGGACTACATACACATTATACCAATATTAATAATTAAATTAATTATTTTTTTAATCCGTATGCCAGATCAAACAATACAATAATTAAGAGACGGAAAGAGTACTAGTTTTTGGAGTTTGAGAGTTGGGAAAACCTCAATAATTCAGTATTTATATACTCATAATTATTATTACTCCATCCATTCCAGATAAATTAATGTTCTTACTTTTTATTTTAGAATGTTTCAAATATTATTACTTTAATCAATAAAAATAAATACTTATTCTGGAATAGAGGAGTATAATGTATGGTGCTCAACTAAGCAATTGCAGTAGCAACCAACTATTATAATGTTTGACAATTCCCAAATAAGTATTTTCGTCAAATACTCTTTCCATCCGTAAATTAATGTCTTGTTTCACTCAGCACACAGATTAAAAAAAATTGACTTAATTATTAATATTAGTATAGTGTGTAGTTTCTTTTAATGCTCATGTATATTGAAACGGATAAAAAAAAATAAGATAATAATTTAAGTACGGAGGGAGTATTTACTTAAAAAAAAAACAAATTTTAAACTATTTTTGTACAAAAATACTATTTTACATTTGCAAGGGGCTATCTCCACCCCCTAAAATATTTTTCCAACAACCCCCTCAATCATTTTCTTCAAACGTAGGGTTTCTGTGCAAACAAGTGTTGGGATCTAATCCACATCAAGGTTTTCTAAAGTATAATCCTTTGCTTAACCTACAACCACTGCATCGTTATTCCCTTCATCTTACTCTCTTGGAAAACGAAATAGGGTAAGGATTCATGAACACACGGAGAACTTGGATTCACCAACATGGAGATATGGAGTTTCTTTTGCTACGGAGATGAACACTTCGAAGAGAGATCGAGCCCAATCTACACAAACTCAGATTTATACGGTGAGTAACAAGTGAGTCGAATTCGAGTCAACTCGCGAGCTAACGAGTTGGATACTCCCGCCTCGGCTTGCGAAACTTAACGTGCTCAGATGTGGGGCTTGGTACGGCTCGGCTCACGTGACTCTGTAACGCCCCAAATGCATCCCGACACTGCAGTCTCACGGTTTGTTCACGTCGCCTACAATCATTGTCTTAAATAAAAAAGGTTTAAATAGTAATTTCAGCACTCAATTTTTTTAAAAAAATTTAATAAGTTTACTTTACTCTTTTTTATTTATTTTATATTTTAATCATTTTACTTGGACTTTTTCAATTAATAAGCTCATCAATTGAGTAAGTTTATTGCTTCTCCTCTGGTTACTATGGAATGGAGGAGTTGACTACAAAGAAATTAGTTAAATATTCAAAAAGTATCAAACATTCAAATATCAGAAGAAACGATTTTCAAAACAATGGGACACTTATATGTTTTTCATCTCACAATTAATAAGGATATTATAGTTAATTTACTAATTTTTTTTAAATTAAAAAGAAAATAATTAATTTAATTTGAAGCGCTTAGAAAATAAAGTAGATGACACTTGGGGGGGTTAAGTAAAAGCAAAGATGCTAGAGTTTCGTGCTGTATGTCTGTTATCTTTTGATCAAATGTTCATATGATGTGATGTTCTCTATCATAATTAAAGGTGATATTCGTTAAAGGCCAAAGATTAGTGATTCAAACAGAGTCTCCGAACTTTTTTATCCATTTTTATGGAAATTGAGAAAGAAGAGGGAGGGAATAGGCAAGGAAGAGCGTCCACCATTCTTTTTAATTAATTAGAGCAAACGACCGCCATCTTTTCCATCTCTAGCTACTTCTTAATTATCAACCTTTATTCTTATGCTATGCTAAGCTAAGCTAAGCTAAGCTAAGCTGGTAGAGGTTTTTTTTTTTTTGGCAAAGTACACAAATGATCACTCTACTTCTCGATCTTTTTGGGATTCGTCCTAACCCCACGCCAGCGGTCCTTGAACTTAATTTTTTGACCCATTTAATTTGGTCCTTTCGTCCATTGTCATCTATTGTTTTTCGTTTAATGAAATCACATGCATTTCACATGATTTTGCCCAAGTAATTAGTCAATTAACACAAGTTGTAAAGCACAATTTAAACCAAATAATTATAATAATCCTTTTTTAATATTCATCTCACAATTAACACAACTTATATTTTTTCATCTCACAATTAATTTACTAATTTTATAGTTAATTATATCCTCCTGACTTAATTTTCTGAAAAATTAATCAGATTCTCCATTTTCCCCAGTGGTGGACCTACAAATTAAGGAATGGTCTTCTTCAATGGAAGAGAACTATGTTCGTTCTTGGTGTGATGAGTATACAGACAGCACATGTTCTTTTTCAAAAGTTTGAATTGAAGAGTATATGTACATATGTGTATGTGTGTGTGTGTGTTCTTGGAGGAAGACCAGGACCTAAGGATAGGAAACAAAGTGAAGAGGAATCTCACAATTTTAGGTTATTCGATGGACTAGAATATGTCAACATATTAATTAATGACGCTTCATCTAATGGTGTAAAGAAATACTCGCTCCGTTTAAATAATGAAGCTTCTCTTGCAAGGTTTGCTGCTGCTCTTCCTACAGCAGTATATATCTACTGGTTTGCCCCCATACTCATTCATGTAAACCTCTCTCTCTCTCTCTCTCTCTCTCTCAATATTTTTCTGGGAGTTTACGTATTTCATGGGCATGGCCATGGGGGAACCTCAAGGACAGCCAGAACCAATAATTGGTAAGCAAGCATGAGAAAAATACTTCCTTTTTCTACTTTATATAAATCACATGAAAAATGGCTTCCATGCAATTTTGTTTTTCTTCCTCTATGTGGAGAAAGTTTCCCAACATGCTAATGTAAGTAATGTATTGTGTGTCCTTGAGCTTTTGCTCAACGACTAAGTCTCAATAAAATTTGTTTCTCAAGGGGAAAGAGAAAAATACCTTTTGCTTCGAAAGTTTTATTTTGTTCCAAAATGAGTGTTATTTTCAGTTTCAAACTGATTCATTCATGAGGTATTAATTACCAAAACAAAAATTTGTTTAAACTCACTCATTTTGAAATGAATGGGTGTAATAACATACTCTTCTATTTCTTTTTAAACAGTTCAGGAAGCCAAGGATGGAATCATACCTAAAACACCATTTATCGATCACCAACCACCGGTCTCTAACTTTGCACGATACATACGAACCTCCATCTTTACTGTATTCATTCTCTCCGGCCAAGCAGTTGCCACACTCTTGGGAAGACTGTATTTCGACAAAGGAGGAAACAGCAAATGGATGGCTACACTTATTCAAACTGCAGGATTTCCGGTGCTCCTACCTTTCTTATTCCTCTATCCAACAAAAAAACACACTCCAGAAAACAACCACGCCGGGAAGCCTTCTCTGTCAATCCTAGTCTCACTTTATCTTTTCCTAGGCATTGTCTATGCAGCGAATTGCACGTTCTTTTCTATTGGTCTTGAATACCTTCCAGTTTCTACTGTCTCTCTAATTTCTGCAAGTCAATTGGCCTTCAACGCTTTCTTTTCCTACTTCCTCAATGCCCAGAAGTTTACTCCTCTTATCATTAACTCTTTGGTTCTTCTAACCATGTCATCTACCCTCCTCGTATTCCAAAATGATCAACAAGAGTCACCTACATCGTCTAAAACCAAGTACGCGATTGGGTTCTTGTGCGCTGTCTGTGGGGCCGCTACTGCCGGAGCACTTTTCTCTATAACACAGCTTGCTTTCAGAAAGATCTTGAAAAGGCCAACATTCAAAGCGGTATTCAATTTAATCATCTGCCAAGGGTTAGTCGCAACATTTGTGATTTTGATAGGGCTTTTCGCAAGCAGAGAGTGGAAGACTATAAATGGGGAGATGGAGGCATATAAGCTCGGAAGGGTACCCTATGTGATGACTTTAGTCGGTACAGCAGTGTCGTGGCAGGTTTTCAGTATGGGTATTATTGGGTTAATTTTTGAGGTTTCTTCCTTGTTCTCCAATGTTATTAGTGCTTTGGGTTTGCCAATTGTCCCGGTTTGTGCGATGATTTTTTTCCATGACAAGATGAATGGAGTGAAGGTGGTTGCCATAATCTTGGCAATTTGGGGATTTGCCTCCTACATTTATCAGCACTATCTTGATGAATTGGAGTACAAGACTGAAGCGAAGAAGGTATATGAAGTTTCCCTCACAGATACAGCTTAATTGATGGAGAATAAGTGGAAAGGAGCTTATGTTATATGCACTTAGGAAAAGTAATATTATGTTCACCAAAATTGTTCAGAAAATGTGCACAAAAGTCTGTCTTCTTATGTTATGATTGGTTAGAATATTAGCAATAAGACCCATTTATTGTCTGACCAATCAGAACATGACAAAAGAGATTTACGTGCACGTTTGTGAATACTTTAAATGCACAAAACATAACTTTTTAGAAAAATGGTTTGATCAATTCATACAAAAGTTTCTAATAATAGTCCTCTATGCTCAAAGAAATAAAACGAGAGTATCTAAGGCCCAACTTAACGATTAAACTATCCTTCGAGTAGTTAAGTGTCCTCGATAAATAGTGGTTATATGAATCCCATCAACCTAATGAGGCATATATGAAATCTCTTGGAAGTGCCAAGCATTTACGAACACAAATCCTCTGCCCCTTTTATGTCCCTTTCACATCATTGATCCACCTAATCTCCAATCAATGATACACAACTTCAATTCGGCGACAGTACGTACTCAGCACTGGCAAAAGAAGATTAGTCTTACTGGCAAAAGAAGATTAGTCTTACACCTACTAATGTGGTATGCGGACACCTCGTGGAGCTCAAGAAAACAGAAAATCTCCTTAAGCCTTGTCTTAATATTCCAGACGTCCAGTACCCTTCTTTCTCCAATCTACCAGTCCGCTGGAGTATATGAAAGGAATAACTCTGCCATTCCATCTATTTTATATCTATTATCTTAGCCTTCGGAATCAAATTCTTTATTGGTTGTTGTTAGACTCGAGCTCTTTAATACCTTTTGAAGGGAACTAATTAAAGAAAAAAGCTTATTTTTGGATAAGATGATGCTATATATGTATATGATTCGAGCGGTGGAACAATTCAATCTTTTTCAATGTTGCTGTATGATGAAGAAAAGCTTTTTTCAACTGTCTACCATTTTGGTCGCATGTGAAAAATCCTTGTTTTGAACCATTGTTGTAAGTTTGTTTGTTTGTTTTTTTTTTTTTTTTTTGAGGGAAACCATTGTTGTGAGTTATAAAGTTCAAAAGATTTTTTGTACAAGAAGTAAAGTTGTTTCATGGATATCCATAGCTTTGTCTGATGAATTATTGTGTAATTAAATATGTGGAGGTTTAGGAACTTGAAGTGTAATTCTGAAAACTTTTGTATTTTTAGAGTTGCTCTCAAAGGTGTTTGTTTATTTGTCTCAGTGATGGCAGTGAATGTCTTTCTTGGTGTAAAATGAAAAATATTAAAAAAAAAACAGAGATAAACAGGAAATTCTTGCAAAAAGGATATATCCAATATCAGCAATCAATCAATGAAAGTATCAATAAAATCAGCAAAAAGTGGTTATAGATAGAGATAAACGATAACATATCAAGAAGAAGTACAGTGCAGATCCATGTCATGTTAAAAATAGGTAAAATGAGCAAAAACCCAGCCTAGGTTTGGGAGGATTAAAGGCCGTGTGTTCGGCTTTGTGATTTTGTTGCTTGTTTCGTGAGTTTTTTTTTTTTTTTTCCTTTCTTTTTCCTTGTTTTCACCATCCTTTTATTACTATTATTATTATTATTTCTCTTACTTTTTCGTTCTGAGCGTTAAAAAAATACTTATAAAAGATTCAAAATTCCCAAAAAGAATAAAAATTCACTGAATCATGAAGACAAACACAATCAAAATATGCTTGAGCTAATGAAGAAATGAAATTGAAAAGATGAGAGAAAGAGAGAGTACCGACTGCTCGAGAAAATCCTATATATGCAATAATATAAAATTAAAAAAATTAAAAAAGAAATACTCCCTCTGTTCCTAAATTATTGTCTTCCTTTCCTTTTTCGTCCGTCCCAAAATAATTGTCTTGTTTGAAACTTTCCTTTTTAAAATATCATTTTTACTATTTTACCCTTACTTTTTCTTCCTACTTTAATTATGGGTCACATACACATGGGCATTAAAGAAAACAACACACTATTTCAATACTATTCCAATATTAATAATCAAGTTAATTGAGTTTTCTTAATCTGTGTGCCGGGTCAACCCAGACAATAATTTAGGGACGGAGGGAGTAGTTAAATTGTCTATAGAGATAGAGAGAAAGACATATTAACCCAATTTGTTACATGACAAAATACAAGGACTAATCCTCATACGTAGTTTAAGAATTCATATTCTAGTATTCTGATAAATCTACAAAGCAATGGAATTTAAAAACCATAAGAACTTTGATCAATCGAGTGGAATGACTATTTTGACCTCAATTCGATACTATTAGGACCAAGATTATCATTCCAACGCCTTTCTTGCCCACATCTAAACCAGCCAATCCATTTTATATACCCTTTTCTTTTCTCTCTTTTTCCACTGCGTTTCTCGCTCAATTTTGCTGTACATTCTTCTTCTGAGGGCCTCGCCTGCACGCACAATACAGCTTAAATTCTTTGTCAAAACTTTCACGAGATTTGTCCCATTTTTTAATATATTCAGATCGTCTTTAGTTAAGAGATCAGAAAAAAACGGACGTATATATGTGTCAAACCGTCTATTTTAAAATCAATGAACACACACACACACACATTCAACTTACTTGAATTTGAGGAGGCTCATCCTTTTTCGCATGTTGGGTTACTACTTCACCCTCATCATGCCTTGAACCCTTTGCCACGGCCAAATCATGACAGAGATGCTTAGAAACGTGAGTTGTTGAAGAGCTTGACCTTGATGTGTTCCCTTCATGATCCATTTCTAAGCTTAACTGTAAGTGAAACTATATACGGGCTCAAACTTTTCAAGTAGTCCTTGCGAAGAACCACAATACTCTCCCTCAATTACTGGCTTGTTTCATAAGAACTAATCAAGTAAAACTTCAACACGACACTTAAAACTGAGCTTAGTCTCGTGCATTAAGTCGCTGAATAAAAGGAGAGTTTTTTTAATGAAGAGAGTTTTAACTTTTCATACTGCACATTGATTATATCAAAATCAGATGGATTTATACTGATTAAATCCAAATCAATCTTGTTATCTCGCATTAAAGATAAAAATCGATTAAGAGGCCGGTGATGATGTAACATTGGAATATGAATGGATAGATATATTTGAACCATCGATCTAATGGCTAAGAATAAAACTACAAATGTGGAGATGTTTTTTGTAAAAGTTTCGAGTGAAAACCTGTAGTACTCGATTCTCAAGCATAGCAAGCCGATCCATTAATGTGCCTCTGTGATGAACTTCCTCCAGAGCAGAGGACAAAGTTTTGCACTGATCTTCTTCTTCTTCTTCCGTTTTCTTCACAACAGGATTGCATAAATGTCTTCCCGACGTACTATGCTTCTCTTCAAGTAGCTGTAGCTGCATGACATCAAGTAACATCACATTAGTAGTCAAATGATTTTCATTCCTTCTTTTTCGAAACACGGCCTTGTGAATGCAGAATGCGTAAATCCATTGGTAAGAACAGAAAGATTGTATTACCAGACGATCAAGGCGATCCAATCTTGGAAGAACAGGCAAAGGTGGAGGGAGTTGTGGCATTTCTTTCTGTTCCATAGCTTTCATGAAACCAAACAAAGCCTGCTCTAGAATGTAACTTAAGAGAGTTGAGTATAAATAAATAACTTTCAAGTGGTTGGGTTTGTTAAATCTTCGTGATGAATGAGAGAGGACGACAGATGTGGACAGGCTGCTTTCTAATGTGAGGCTTTAAAAGAAGGATATGGAGGAATTGAAGATACTATATTTAGGCTGGTAAAGACTTTTGACAGAAGATGACAATCAAAGGGTGTTATTGAATGACAACCACCTTGCCATACTTTCTATTGTCACTATTCAAATGGTTCAGTCATCTCTATCTATCATTGTTTATATACTTATCAAGTCTTATCTCCAAATAATTTGCCTCTCTCTCTCTCTCTCACACGCGCACACACGCAGACGAATTGGGAACATATGTAGTTGAAAAAAAGCCGTGTAGTTCCTGTGGTTGGCTGCTCGGATGAAGTCACTGCATCAAAACGGATGTTGCTCTGTAAATATCTTTAATGAAAATGTTAGAACTAAAGAGATTCTGAATTCACACATATAGTTGAAATATAAATAAAAATTTTGTATGTGTGGGCGGTCTCAATGGGTATGTGCGTAATTGCCACGTATAGTTGAAATATAAATAAAAATTTTGGCTTTCCATTTTCTGATGAAATGAAACACATATATTGCAGCCAGGTAACTTTAATCGGCATAATGAAACTATATACATAGACAAGCACGGATATATTGTTATTTATAACCTCATGCAAGTATTAATCAGTGCTCGTGCTCCTTTTGATCAGATACATGATCTAACGGCTTAAGCAAACTATAGGTGATAGCCATTGAAATCCATCCTCCAAGTAGAACCCTAGCTGCAGAAACCCTTAACGATGAGCCACCAAGCCGAGCTCCAATCCCACCGAACAAAACTAATGCTATAGACGTTACTATCACTACGACCATGATCCTAATCGTGTGTTCCCTAACAATCATAGCCGAAACTAATGGAAATAACGACCCACATAGAAATGCCGAGGCTGATGCAGCTGCAGCCTTGTACGGATTTGGGAGTGCATCCTCTCCCACAATTTCCTCCTCTTTCGCTCCTTGTGTGCTACTTGTTCTTGCATCAGTTATCACAACTTTCATCACTGGAGATCTTGCGGGAGATGAGAACACCGCAAAGTTCCGCCCAGGCGTCAGTGTCGGTGACATGGCTAAGTTAGCTCTGACAGTTTGATCGGTGTTGGGGATGATGTCGAGCACTATGTCACCGCCACCTTTTTCGATTTCTGACTTGGGATTTGAACTATACTGTTCAACAACTACACGTTCAATATCCCGTTGGGTAGAGACAGAAACAAACTCCCCAACAGCCATACTACAAGCACCCGCAAGAGCTCCTGCTAGTCCAGAGAGGATCATTGACCATTGATCTTCTTTAGCAGCACCCACACCAAGCATCAGCGATGTGGTTGAAAGTAAGCCATCGTTTGCTCCAAGGATGGCTGCTCGAAGCCATTGAGCTCGTTGCAGTCGATCAACTCTGTCCTCTTTCTTGGCTGTGACAGGAAGCTTGTGGTCAACACAAGTCTCAGATGTTTGAGGATAAACCATGTCTGTATAGATATGAGATGTAAAAAAATTACTGGAGTGTGGCTTCTTGACTTGTGGCACACTCAGAATGCGTGGAAGCATTATATAATATGAAAGCCCCCAATAAGATGGAATCCTAGGAAGCAGAGTTTGGGCTTAGAGGATACCGTGAAAGATTACAAACTCTGGACGTTGATGCCTAAAGAGAAATTTGGAAAAGCCAAAATCTATGTACATCAAGAAAGAATATTAAATTTTTTGTTTAATTAGCTTAGCTGACAACCTCTGGAATTATGTTGTTGAATTCCTTCTTGTCTTCTTCATGCTGAAGCTTATGCCTAACCAGGCTGAGATACTCTCTTCTGCAAAACATCTAGCTCATAATAAAAATTAAAAATAAAGGAAGCAAGTAAAAATCCAATTTACCTAGACGATACACGTTGCAGATGCAAATGTGATTTAACAGGAAAATGACAAAGGATGAAAATAATTAATAAAGAAAGGAGAAATAAATTAGACTTACTGCAAGATGATGTCTCCAAAGCAGTCTCGAAAACGCACTTCATCTTTAAGACTTAATTTCGCTTGGTGGATGCTTGATTCCGAAAAAGAGTATGATATGACAATAATTGATAAATAGAATCTTGAACGGCATGCTCCAGACAACTATAGAGTCCTTGTAATACCTGCATGACAAAATTACAAACACATAATTCAAAAGTTATGTCTTATTTTAAGCGTAATCCAAAATTATTAGGTGAAGTTGAGTTACGACACGTTACACACTCTAGTAAGCTAAGCAATGGTAACTCCAGTACGAATGTTACTATGTCCTATCTGCAAAAAAGATGTCCCAATTAAACTGGACTTCAAGTGTCATTCTCCATCTGTCTTGTGCTTAGAACTGTAACATTAATACCATATATGAACTTATCGAACTAATTCCCTTGCCAATATAAAAGTTAAAGAATAAAAATTGGACTAACCAGCACTAAGGGAAGAAATTCACAACTGTTAGCGAGTTATGTATCAACAAGATCATCCCAAGTTCCAACAGAGCACATTTTGATTCTAAAAAACCAAGTCTACCAATCAAACAAATTCTCAAAATTCTTCCTTTAGTATCACCTATCTTAGTAGAGCTTTATTCTTTGTTTCTGCTTTCTCCTTTAGTTGCATATTCATCAGTAGCTTACGGTAGGATGTTCCTGTTTCAAAAATGTTACATGATGCATTGATACTTAATTACCAACAAACTGCTAGATATAGATATACTCTAAATACAGTCATTTACATAGATAAACTTTTATTTACCTTGGAAAAGTCAGATACACTGTAATTACATAAAGCTAACCCTGGTGTACCGCAATTTAGACAATGACTGTGTACAGAACACCAATTTTCGCTGCATGTGCTGAAGGAGTAGGAGCTCTAGATAACAGTTGATGCTTATTATGCTGCAGATAACAATTGTCAAAATCACTGCTCAAGTTATACCACCAGGAAGATAAACGAACGAATACAAGGGGTTATCAAGCAAAAAGTTGGACAAAGCGATCTTATTGCTGAGAACACACAATATACAGGTCGACTGTATATCTTTTCTTCTAAGCTTTTCATCAATTAAATAGCGCATGATCATTTATAACAGGAAAGTAATTCCATGTCGTACAATGAAGTAACTATATACCTTGCTTGAATAAGCAAAAAAACAAAGTAGAGTGACATTTAATTGGTTATATAAGACCGTTCAAGGTATTCTAGTTCAGGAATAACTGATTACGAATGAACAGCCTAACATGACTAGTACCAATGCAAATTGCCACAACATCAAGGATGTATTTGTCTTCCCAGGCTCTCGGCTGTCATATTCATCCTATTATGAAGGTTTAACATCGAAAAGGAAAAGAACTATTGGTTATGAGCTGAGAGAAAAGCATAAATATCATGCATGCCCAGCTTGTTACAAATATAGCTCATCCTGTCTCCACTCAGACTTGGTAAACACATTTGCAAGTTGTCCGGCAGACTTGACAAACCTCATGTCAAGAATCTTCTGCTTAAGCTTCTCACTGAAGTGACGGTCATTCTTGATGTGTTCATGAAGTTACAGGATTAGACACGATATGGATATCTGTCCAATTATCACACCACAACTGCGTAGCCTTTGAACCACCAAGTCAACCTCGTCAAGTATTTGGCGAGTTCATAGCAACTCACGTGTGGATTGAGCCATGCCTCTATATTCTGGCTATGCACTGTAATCTCGATACCAGAGGTTGCCTCTTCAAGATACCAAGTTGCTTCCAACAAACACAGAATACCCAGTGGTAACTTCCTATCTGAAAGAACAGCTGCCCAATGGGCATCAGAAAATCTCTCAACTCTCGTGTTTCCATGATCTCAGTACACTAACCCACCTCGCGCACTCCCTTAAGATTCTAAAGGTCCTGAGAACAGCCTCCCATTTAGTAGATCGTGGAGATGACATAAAGTGGCCGACTGCAATCACCATGAACATGATGTCTACTAACAACCCAATAGTTCAGATCCCCACCAGCTTATGATTCCTCTCTTTGAAGAACCAATTCTTGGAGACTCTTTCAGGCTTTAGGCAATAAACAATATAGAATGACAAACGAAGATAGAATATCTATATCATGGGTTATATGATCAGTTGCACCAATAAATGACTCAGTTGCAACGAGAGGACGAAAGCATACAGAGAGTAACCTATGCGAGCCAAATTAGTAGCAGAAGAGGAAGACGACGGTTGACAGACCTTATGCTGTTGTATAGTGTGTATTTTATCACCATCTTCCCTTCAGTAGCTGAGATAACTGGGTTGGAGGCTCATCAACGAACTGATTACTAGGTGATTTCCCATGTAGCTTCCAACAGTTAGACTGCAAAGTCGCATCTCCCTACAATTATAACATATTTTGGCATATTGACCTCCTCCATGACCATGAGTATCACCACCACGGATCCCATCGCGACCGCCTACTATCCTCCAAGACCATGAGTATCATCATCACGACCCCCTCTACTAGCTCTTTGGCTGATCAGACTCAATAACGCCACGTACACTCCTGGTGGTGATTAGAGAAGTAAAAAACACAAGAGAACATCTTGAAAAGAGAGCCAACATCTGTGGTGGCAGATAAAATCTGCAAGCAGGTGCTAGCAAATTTTGGCCTCAACCCATCCAGAAAACCCATAACAAGAAGCCACTCGTGATGTTCCTGCATCTGTGGAATATCGTAGGGAATACATTACTCCATTCCTCAAACAACCTCTTTAAATCTGCAAAATATTCCATCAAGCTTCTTATCCGTAAGCATGTAAAAAGTGGAGTAGTCTCCGACCATGATATATTAGCAACAACAACAACCCAAACACCACACTACAAACAATCCTCGAACCACACTAGCACAGAAAGGAATATTAGCCTTCCAAAATCACCTCAAACTGGAGATCCAAACCTAGATTCAGAATGGTAAGGGGTCCTAGTGAGCATAACAAACAAATTCCTGCCAAACTCCGCGGGACGCCCCGGTGCATAGAGTAAACCTCTGCCGATGATGGCACATGGGATGGTTTTACAGTGACAGAAGACAGCGCGGAGTCACTTCAGGCTGCAGAATCTCCTTTCGAGGTGCGTCTTAAAACGGTTGCAGAGGTCCAAACCACATTACTTTTCTCCATGAATAACTAGCAGGCACATCACTCATGGGGCTAGCCTAACTGCAAAATAATGTCACACAGCCTTGGGCGACTCATAATCTTCGTCAACGTACTGGATTGATCGACGCCAACATAAACTGCACTGTGTGTCTCTTCCAAATCACGAAGAGAGACGCAAAAAACAAAGGAGATTATAACCAGTTAACACAAGAATCTTATGAAGCCTCGACCAAAAACTTGTAAGCCATGGGTATTATTATGAAACACAACGATACACTCTTATTCTCTAAGAGTGGGAGACTAAAAACAATGAACAACATTATGTTTTCAAAAGGTCAAGACATCCCTGTCCGCTTTCCAGCCAAAACAAACACCATAAACCAATACATGACCAAACTAAAAGAAACTTAAACAAAAGCTGCAACGTGTTTAAGGGTTCCCTTTTCTGATTGAAATGAAACGATACAATGAAACAAAATGTTAAGGCAAGGTACATCAACCTGTGTGTTGACAAACATGAATGTTTTTATCATTTATAATCTCATGCAAGTACAAATCAGTTTTCATGATCTTTATGATTGGATACTTTATCTAACGGCTTAAGAAAACTATAGGTGATTGCCATTGAAATCCACCCTCCAATCAGAACTCTTGCTGCAGAAACCCTTAAAGGTGAGCCACCAAGCCGAGCTCCAATGCTGCCAAACAAAACTAATGCTACAGATGTTACACCTACTATGACTGCAATCCTAATTGAATTTACACCAACAACCATAGCAGACACTAATGGATATAATGACCCGCAAAGAAATGCCGATGCTGATGCAACTGCAGCCTTGTATGGATTTGGCAGTGCTTCCTCTCCCTTGTCCTCCACTTTGGCTCCTTCTGTTGTATTTGTTCTCGCATCTGTTAGTAGAACTTTCATCACCGGAGATCTTGCTGGAGATGAAACCACTGAGTTCCGCACAGGCATCATACCTGATAATGATATTGGTGATTCATCTCTGCCCTGTATTAATCTTGAAGGAGTAAGCGCCAATGGCATGACCAAGTTAGCTTTAAAGATTCGATCAGGATTCGCGATAATTTCAAGCATGATGTCACCACCACCTGTTTCTATTTGTGGCTTGGGATTTGAACTATACTGTTCATGTATGGCACGTTCAATATCCCGTTGGCTAGAGACAGAAACAAACTCCCCTACAGCCATACTACAAGCACCTGCAAGAGCTCCAGCAACTCCAGAGAGGATCATTGACCATTGATCTTGTTTAGCCGCACCTACACCAAGCATCAGCGATGTAGTTGAAACTAAGCCATCATTTGCTCCAAGGATGGCTGCTCGAAGCCATTGAGCTCGTTGTAGTCGGTTGACTCTATCTTCTTTCTTATCCGTGACAGGAAGCTTGTGGTCAGAAATGATTGAGGAGAAACCATGTCGATTAGATATGAGGTAAAAGATTGGATTGTGGCTTCTTGACTTGTGACACACTCAGAATGTGTGGAAACAATATATAATATGAATGCCCCCAATGAGTTTAAACTTAGGAGATAGCGTGAAAGATTACAAACTTCGGACGTTGAGGCCTAAAAAGAATTGTGTAAAAGACAAAACCTGTGTGTACTAAAGAAACAATTATAAAAGTTTTGTTTATGTTGCTTTGTTGAGAACCTTTGGAATTATTTTGTTGAATTCCCTTCCTGTCTTGTTCAAGCTGGCTGTTGTCCCTAGCCAGGGGTCGATCAGCTTCTAATTACATATCTGCAGATACCGCTCGGTGGAGTTCTCTTATCTGACCCAGATGTGAACCCAAAGTTAACCTGGGGGGGGGGGAGGAAGAGAAAGAAATAAGAAAGGATAAATATAAATTAGAATTACTGCTATGTTGCCACAGAGCCAAATCCCCGCTTCACCGTCAAGACTAATTAGGTAGGTTGGTGCCTGATTCCAATAAAGAATATGATAATGGCAATAAATGATAATAGAATCTTGAAAGGCATGTCTCGGATGACTACAGGCTTCTCCATTAGTATTACCAGTATGATAAAACTTATAACAGATAATCCACAGATTTTGTCTTATTTACGGTCAACCCAAAATCATTTAGTGGATCTGAGATTTGTCATGTTAAACACACTTGGTAACTCCAGCGTGAATGTTACCATGTCCTAGCTGAGACAAAGATGTTCCAATTAAATTAGACCGCCAGTGCCAATCACCAACTGTTATGTGCCTGGATCTGTAAAAACTGATATGAACGTACTGCAGTGATATCCTCGCCAATATAAAAGCAAAAGCGTAATAAATTGGAACTCACCAACAGTAAGGGAAGAAGCTCAGAATCTCGTAGGGTAGATAAAGGAAAACAGAAACACGTGAAGACAAAACAAAATGAGAATAGAAGAAGTGAAAATAAAGAAGTGCTGCTGAACAAAGGACTTGAATTCTCACCATATTTACCATCCTCGGTCGCAGAAGGGGCACTAAGAATGAGTACCTGAAGCAGACATCACCGGCTCCTAGAAGGTAATATACCTGTTGTACACTTCATTGGACAATCAAGTAGCTTAAAGCAATTTCTTTACTGTTGATCAGATGTCTGGATGCAAACTTCTAAACCATGAAAAGATTTCATTAACTAGATGAAGAAAAGTTCCAATTCGCGATGTTTGGCCTCTATATAGCTTTTACAGATATCAAAGTCTCTTGCATAAGCCTACAAATAGCATTATAAGTTGAGTCCAAGATTCTTGCAATGAAACCTCAATATTTGCTCTCTACTCCTTCATTAATGGACAGAACAGTTAGCAAGACTCGTGACTCATATTTCCAAAGCTCCTTTTGTCTGTCTTTTATCTTGAGATACATTTGAACACAAAGGAATGCTTTTGTTCCAGCAGCCACAAGCTTTCCCACATGAAAATTGATTCCAGAAAATGCTAACATCCCAGTGACTTGTGTATCGGCATGACCATTCTAAAACATGTACACTTTGATTCCATAAAATGTGTTTACCAACCAGTCCTCCGATGCACAGTTTGTCCACAATCAAATCGCAAAACTCAGCATAGAAGAACAGTCAAAATCACTGCTCATACTACATCGCTAGGAAGGGAAATGGATGAATAGAAGGGGTTATCAAGCAAAGAGTTGGCCAAAATGATCTCGTTGCTGACGCACATATAATTTTATAGCCTTTCTTCTCAGCTTTTCATGAATTAAATAAAGCATGATCAATGATACAAGAAATATGGTTGTAAATTTCAAATTTTTACAATGAAGTTTTTATGTACCTTGCTTGATGAAGTAAAAACCCAGGTCGAGTAACAATTTATTGGTTGTACAAGATCTTTATATAAAGTCAGACAAGGAATAAATGATTACAAATCAGCAGCTATGCTGCAATTGATACTATAGGTACCCGTCCCTCCTATCTTGTTCCTCTGCCTCCTTATTTGCTGCTTGAACAGATTTGAACCACAAGAATCCCTGTTTTTAATACTCAAGTTAGCTTAAGCATTTAAACAAACACTTTCGAGTCAATGTGTGATGACACTCGCACGACATTAACAGGAATGTGACTCTCTCCCTCAACATATTTTCTTAACCAGAAAGAGAGTGATCATTAGTCATATTCAATAACTCATTCTAACCAGTTCAATATCATTAAGTAGTAAATAGGAAAAGAGATTATTTAGGAGCAACTTACAGAAGTGGGTATTCCAGTAAACGCAAAGAATCCAAGCAATGGAGCGTAAAAGATGCTATCCGAATTCAACAACCCAAAAACCGGCTTTTGATTCATGTACTCAAACACAGACCCAATCTGCACCAAAACCCAAAAATTCTCTTCAAATATAAATCCTTTCATTTGTTATCTTAGAAAAAAGAAAAAAAATACGCACATAAATCACCATAACTTCTCTTTAATCATAAACCAAATTTCATACAACTCAACTCAGCCTTTGTCCCAATCACTTGGGGTCGTCGGCTAATAAACCAAATTTCATCTCATCATAAAAAGATAATAACAATAAATAAATAAACAAACATAAAGACACTTTTTCTTTTTTCTTTTTTCCTTTACTTTTTCAGAGACGCACACTTAAATTCTCTTTAATCATAAACACATTTTCATATCATCACGAAACTATAAAATAAACAGATAAACACGCTGATACACACACTATATAGCACACACGCACAGAATTCAGAAGCTTACAGCGGCAATGGCAGTGATAGCAGAAGCAAGCAAGTACACATAAAAAGGAACCTCAAAGCCTGAGGAAGAGCTTCGTTGGGCTTCATTTCTGGCCCAAGGAGGTGGTTCATCAGAATCGGGCCTAGCCCACGAGGGAATTGCTTCTTCTTCTTCTTCCCCGGACTTGCTCGATTTCTTTGCAGACCCCTCGGTGATGGCAACCACCGTTAGCCGGCGGCAACGGCTGATTTCCTTCTTGTGAAGATGATTTTTGAGGGTCCGCGAGTACCCAGATTGGGAAATTGGAAAAGGTTTCCATGGAATTTTGTGAACTGTGGATCCATGACAGATGGAATTGGAATTGCAGAGAGATAAGGTCACCATTACTGATGGTTTCGTAGTTTAGGCCGCAATCTAAAGTTTGAATTGAGAAATATATTCAAAATGATTGGTTGAGGTTTACCCACAAAATTCTTTTCTTGATAATTACCTACTTATTTTTCATCTTTACATATATTATGTACAGTCCAAACCCTTCTTTACGAAAAATTATTATCACATGTTGTGTAGTATGACATTTTATTTATTTTTAAAAATATACTAAAAATTAGTATCTTTTAATTATGAAATACAGTATATCCGTCAACCAAATATTATTATATAAATAACGCGTTATACTTATAATACTGTAGTAAAATGAAACAATCGTCTCACTGAATTAAATTTACCTTCTTTACGATTTTCTGTTTGGAACACACTGGCACTAATTTAGGTTGCAGAAAGACTACGGAAAACTCAACTAATTATTGAGGGTTTTCAAAAACATTCTTGATATCTTTTGTTAAAGTTATTGTTTAAAGGCTGACTTTGAACATGTCCATGACCGCCCTTGATGGTTGGTTTTTTATCCATTTTCTGGTTCAAAATAAATTTAGAGCTAACGAAGCTAAAGATATATCAAAATACATGGACATTTGATGTACTTTATTCTTATTAAATTGACCCAAAAAAAATATTAAAGGAACTCAATCGAGAAAAAATAAATGGATGGTGGTCTGACTATATTGTCTGTAAAATTTTATATAAGTTCTACAATTTTAGTTCAAAGAAATGTATTTATGTTATGTTATAGTAGTAAGTAGTTTAATTTTCGATCAAGACACCGGGGACACTATTTTATTTTACATGTATACGATGCTTCTTCTATTACAATATATATATATATATATATATATATATATATAAATTTGGTGAAACATACAACCAATATCATATGATGGACATAAATGACATACCAAGCATCGATTTCAACATCACAGAAGCACCTCATCCTAAAGCTAACGAGTGTGTCAGTAAGTTAAGACAACATGGTGCAAGCCACCAAGTCTGCTAACTCAACGTGCTTATGACATGTGGCGAGAGCTCATTGTACACGCCACTTCAGAATGGTCTCTCGATCCAACGTCTTAATTATAAATAAGGGATAATGACACTATTAATCACTTGACTATCGCTGATTTTACCATTAGTCCCTTAACAAAAAAAATTTCATATTTTTATCCATTGACTATGAAAATTAGACACAGTTGGTCCTTTTGGTGAATGACGTTAGTATTTTTTCGTTAAGTCTGTCATGTGCCTCTCACATGACTTTTGTTAAAGGCATTGTTGGAATTTCACGTACCCCTATGACCAGTGAAGTTAATTACAAACACACCCACACACACACACACACACACACTCTCTCTCTCTCTCTCTCACACACAGACACACACACACATCCATTAGCCTCAAGTCCTGTTCCGTCTTCTCCCGCTCTAACTCGACTTCCTTCGACTCACACGGCGGGCGCATCCCTTCTAGAGCTAATCTCACCGGAGCTCCTTCCCCTCCAATCTTCCATTTTTGAAAAAAAAAACAAATTAGGGCATAGAACGAACCTCAGTCCAAATCAACCCAATTCAAAAACCAAATCAAAAAGTGAAACCTAGTTCAACATTTAAACCCAAATCTTCTCAGATCTCTTGGCATTGCCCGTGATCCTCAGATCTGCTCCGCTTGAATTGCCGAGTTTGGATTAGGTAGCAAATCTATCTTTCTTTCTTTTCTAATCTATTTCATCCTTTCTTTTTGCAGTCAAACCCTCCTTCCATCTTCTTGTCCTTTCTGTCACACAAAAACAAAATTTTAAAAAAAAATATTTATGGAAAAGAAATCGCAGAGCTGGGCGTCACCAAGTCAAACCCCTAAACTTCAAAATCTGCACCGCGGCCATCATCATCGGAGTATGCCAACCCTCATAACAATTCCTTTCACCGGTATCCTAATAGTTCGCCGCCATCAACAACGCCCCTGCTTGGACTCTAGATAATGAGCCGACTCCAACAAAACCCTCGTTGCAGTGTTTTTCGCAGACCTTGAACCCTAGTAAATCCATCGATATCGCTTCCTTATCGCCGTTCTTTCCTCTCTCATCTTCTCCGTAGCCAAACCTTTGGCAAAACCCTCAGTGCCGCCGTTTGCATCCTTCATTCTCCTCGATCTGACGACCCATAGTTTAAAAAAAAAAAAAGCAACAAACAAAAACATAAAACAGAACTTCTACATTAATTTTCCAGTCTAATTTTCCCAATCTTGGTCATCGTGTTTGTGTGTGTCTGTGAGAGAGAGAGAGAGAGAGATAGAGAGATAGAGAGAGAGAATGTGTGTGTGGGTGTATTTGTAATTTTTTTACTATTTAATTATTTATTATGAATTTTCGATAATAACCCTTAAAAAATGGCATGTGCAACGCACATGGGTCACTTAACGGAATTTTACTAACGGCATCCATCAAAAGGACTAGCCGCGTGACTTTTTAGTACTCAAGGGATAAAAATATAAAAAAAATTTGTTAAGGGACTACTGGTAAAATCAGTCATAGTTAAGGGACTTGTAGTGTCATTATCCCTATAAATAAAGAAACACATTTGTTGCTTGGCTAAATCAGATACTCCCCCACCCCTCCCCCTCCCCCCTCCTCTCTCTCTCTATATATATATATATATATAGTAAACACATTTTATAGTACATTATTAATTATATTTTTAATTTTTATATTTTATTTATTAAGAATATTTATCAAGAACATAGGGAATATTACTACTGTATTAAGTAATAGCTCATTTTTTGTGCGTTTTGGCCAAAATATAGGAATAAAACATACTTATTTATAAAAATTGTGTTTAAATAGTGCGATAGAAAAAATTACATTTTTAAAACACTGAAATTCTTAACTTTTTTTCAAAACGCATGTTTTAAACCGCTGATAGAAAAAAATAGCTACGTTTTAAAGTGATATCCTAAACATATTTATAAAAAAAAAAAATTTAAATACAGACGCTTCCATTTTAAAAATACTATACCAAAAGAGCTCTAACTTAATTAAACATGTCTAAGGACATTTACGCTTCTCAAGTCTAATTCCCACACGGACTATTTTAGAAAAGAACACCACCCTATTGTTCTTACTGGCTTTCTAATTTTATAGCTCCGACACGAGCACATACATCATATCATTCCTGAGCAAACTTTACTCGGCCCAAATACCAGGCTCTTGCCCGCATACGACGACCGATTTCCATGACGTCATCACCATGTATCTAATACTCTTACATAGAATCTGTTTAGCGCAACGTTTTTAAAACGTAGTATTTAAAAAATGCATCTTTTTTTTGTTTGATATATTAGTTCAAAACGCTGTTTTTTTCTAGCAACGTTCTAAAACCTGCATTTTGAAAAAAAACTGGGAATTCCAGCGTTTTAAAACGTAGTTGCGTTTTGAAAACGCAGTTTTTTTTGCCGCAGCATTGAAATACAATTTTTGCAAATAAACTGCGTTTTATCCCTATATTTTGGCCAAAATGCACGACCAACCGACCTCTTATTATAAACTTGTTGCATGACCCTAATGGAAAAGGACTTGTATATATTCTCTTACTTATCACTCCCTCCGTTTCAGGTAAATAATCAACTTTTAATTTTTTTTAGTTAATTTAATTAAACTTTGATCGATAATTTACATAGATTTATTTGTTTTTACAAAGTTATTAAAGTTGTATTCCATAGTATTATTAATATAGTTTTTAATTAATGAGCTTTTTTTTTCTAAAAATATAAGTAAAATATGTAAAAAAAATATAATTTAATTTAGTCACATGTTAACTTTTAAAAATAAAAAAACTCTTTTCACGAAAGGGTGGAGTATGTATAAACTTGTTGCGTGACCCTAATGGAAAAGGGAAAAAGAAGAAGCCATAATTGAGTGTCTTGAAAGGCTTTAGGGGTGGGGGAAGGTGATTACAATTCCATAATCAACATCATAGTTTGAGATGAGATCTAAATATTACTACTACTACTCCATATCATATCCTTATCATATATATATTCCCAATGATAAATATTCTAATGAAGTACCAATAATCATGACCATGGCCCAATGCCCACCCACACACAAATAAGTAATGCTATGGATACCTAAAGAGTATTAAATTTTTTGTACTAAATGATGTATGAGCTGATGTAGCAGTTGATGTGTTACAAAAAATAAAATTAAAAATTATAACTAATGCATCACATCAGCTAACACATCATTTAGTACAAAAAATTTAATATTTTTTAGGTACTTATAGCATTACTCCACACAAATACATTAATAGATAGACGAGAGAAATCATTTGTGAAAACTGGCAAACTGTAACAATTTTTTAACGGTCTTTTTTTTTTTTTTTTTTAAGCACCGAAAAGGCATTTCATTAGTCAACTAAATACTTGATGTTATCATCCACCAGTACCACATTGGACCTTGGATGCACCAAACTTTACATTTAATCTCACTATTCCATTTTTACTTTACTTTTCCACCAAGTTTCCCTCCCCCGCCATTCTGTATATGCGCATAAATATAATTAAGATGCGTTTGTTATTGTGATTTAGTGACTTAATTTTAATGTCTTTAAATTTTCTTTTGTAATCATTAATAAATAAGAGAGAGGAAGATAAATAGAGAGAGAGAGAGAGAGAATAAAAAAAAAGGGAGAGAAAATCCGAAATTACAAAACCAAAACACTGATCTACTACAAGAGGGACACTAAATCAGTCTTGTAGGAGTGTGTAAGACAAAATGGGAGATGAGAAAATTGTTCCTAAATTGGAAAATTTGAGATCAAAAAAATCATCAGTTGGTTATCAGTTTAGAAATGATTTTTTTAAGTTTTAGTTGAGAAATTCTGTCACAGGTTTCAGTTTCGATTTTTAGTCCTAGTTCCAGTCAATAACTACGTTGTTTCGGTCCTTAAGGAGTGGCCCAGAGGTAGAGCTGGGGCTTCTCATAGTGTGAGGTCTCAAGTTCGATCCCTTCCCACGCCTCCTTAGGACATCAAAAAAAAAAATACTTACATATTTAAAAAAAAAAAAAAACTACGTTGTTTCGGGAATTATATGTGTTTGTATAGATATGTGTGTACATGTGTGTGGGGTGTGTGTGTGTTAAGAAATTAGGGTGTTAACCATCTCAAAAAAATTAATCAACCTAGAAAATCTATGTCATGTGGCACCAACAATAATAATGATGGTAAAAAAAGTACTTTCTACTTGAACGTCTACAAATTCATGCGAGAAAATAGTTTTTGAAAAATTTACTAGAGTGAGGTGAATGAAAAGAAAACAATTGAATATGTCTTTTCTTGCCTGGATTTGATTGACAAGAAAGGTGTGACAAATTAAGTTTTATTTAGAACTTTATTATGATGTAAAATCCTACTCTCTTTATCCCTAAATAAGAATTTTAAAATTGTGTTAATTTGACTTTGTGTAATTTTCCATTAATGCTCCCAAAGTTATAAAAATATTTGTTCTTAAAATTTCAGATGACCTAAATGATCAAATTTTAAAATGCAGGATACAATTTGCGGGCCGAAAAGTTTTTCCTACAAGAAATTAAATAGTTACTAATTAAGTTTTCCCCCATCAAATAAATGCACATATAATTAATGCAAGAAAGGTGTGACTTTTATCATTTTTCTTTACTTTCTCGTACTTTTTCGTATTTTCAAACACAATCTCAAAAAAAAAAAAAAAAAATCTTGTGATATAGTCTTTTGTAAGCGTTCAACTGGTTTGGATATAGCAAAAACTAGTCATGGAAGTATCTTCCCTGCAATTTGCTAGTGTCTCTATGCAAGCATATATAGGCATTGAGCCATATGGGCATATATAACTATTTAAATTGTTTGATCAACTTGTGCATGGGCAAAGCCGCTGCATGTATATATGATCCTTTATTATTTATTTCATTTGAATCATAGTCAATGGAACTACATGCATGGTTTGATTTCGTTTATTAGCTTAAAACCGATGAAATCAGAACCATGCATGCATATATATATATATATGGGGGGAGTATTCAATGGTTACTTCAAAAATATAACCATCAATGGTTACTATCGTATCAACCATTGGATTGAAAATCAATGGCTAAGATTAAATGAGTAGTTGGAAAATGTAATTAATGTAAGTAGGTGAGTCAATTAATGCAAGTAGGTGAGTCATTTAATGCAATTAATCTTAGCCATTGATTTTCAATCCAATGGTTGATACGATAGTAACCATTGATGGTTATATTTTTGAAGTAACCATTGAATACTCCCCCATATGTATATATATATATATATATATATATATATATATAACTCATGGGTGGCCTAATAAGTAATCATCGATAATCTTGAGCCATTGTGTAATTTGATTTGTGTGAATAAAATAAATATTTGAATGGGACTTAGGATTGGTAATTAATAAAATTAATTAATTAGTGCATGTATTTGGTTGTTATTTAAAAGTCCGTCGATATTGTGCTTGGTACGTGTAAACAATAACTTAAATAAAATTAAAGTAAAAACTTTAAATTAATTTATTTTTTGTGTGGGTAAAATGCAAATAATGTGTCGCGTTGCTTATGGCCTGGTGATTTGAGAATTGAAATTCATTTTTCTAATTTTCTCTTTTTCTTTCTTTACTACTAAATTTTTACATAGTATGTAATCTGATTACGAATAAAACTTCAAAATTATAGGAGTAAATCACTATTCCAAAATTCCATCGTTACTTGTTAGCTTAAGTTACGAACATGCTGTATATGCTTCGTCGTGACCTCGGAGTTATCTGCAGGTTCTTTTTTCTTTTCTTGTTACACAAAAAATAAATAAAAATAAAAAAGTATAGGTAGCCGGGCCCCACAATTTTGTTAGTGACAACTGAGCATAAACAACCTTGGGAAATGGGAATGTGGAATGTTGAGGAATGAATGAATGAATGTCTGCCGTTAAAGTAAAGTTGTCCTCCTCATTCTCAACCCCATTGAAATTGCTTTATTAATAGTACTCATTTTACTCCCTCCAACGGTAAATAAATTTGTCTTTTCTTAAATATATATTATATATATAAATATTCTCCAACGGTGTAATTAGAATTAGAATGGCACAACACACCTTTGGGCTACCTACTTTATAAATATTTGCAGTCCAGCCACTTCAAGTTTGAAATTGCTAATCTTGCCACTATACATTAGTTATGCTACAAACGAGCCCATTTTTTGATGAGCGTTAGACTCAATCGTTATGTTTAAGTCAAATAAATACCTATTATGCCTCTGTAAATAGACAATTATAGCATTGTTTAAGTCATATACATCAAACATTCATCTTCTTCTTTGGAGCTCATCTTCATCTTCATCCTTTTTTTTTCTTTGAATCAACAATGTCAAAAATTAGAGTTTTTGTGAATCAACTTTGAACCCAGGACGACGTTAATTCATTCGATTATTTCGTTATTATTATTATTATTATTATTATTTTACAAAAAACCCTAATTTTTTATTTCCCTGTTTATTTCAATTGCCTAATTTTTTATTTTCTACTCCACCTCCACAAAACCCCTAAATTTTAAGTCTTTGAAATTGATTTGGGATGGGGGAGGGGTTAAAATATGCAAGTTTTCAAATGGGGCATTTTCAAAAAGTACTATTTTATGTTTTTAACCTAGTTTTAATGAAGAATGATAACGTCATCGGCTTCAAAAAGTTATTTTTCCTAGGGCTAACTCGTTGATCGGGGTAACTTCCAACGACCTTAGGAGAACACCAGTAGGCTGCCATCGCCGATGGTGGAACTAAAGGGTAAAACCCGACGACAGGATGTTGGGTCGGCTTAGAGGCGGAGAAGTTGAAAAAGGGACGTTGCGTCGCTGCAGCTTTAATTAGGAGCTCAAGATTTCTGCGGTTTGCAGGTGGAGAAATTAATAGGTGAAGGAGGAGGAGAGATTTCTTTTACGGACTTAATAGGATCAAGAATTGTTCTAATCTTCAAGTCTTGATTGGTTCGCTCGTACTCTTAAATGACATTGGCGATATCTGCGTCGTAATTGACAGAGACTAACACGTTTAAGTCTTTTATCAGCAACTTACACCTCAAATTCATGGATGAACCCCAGATTCCCAGAATTTGATGACTAGCTCTGTGTGCAGGAGATTGAACGGTCGACGACGAGAATTCTGGTCATACCGCCTACATACCAAAGTTTGTCGTTGTCGGACGAGGTACAATTCTGCCGCCATAGTTGTAGAGGAACTTGATGGATGTATGGTGCGGTGGACTTGTTATGTGTTTGATTCAACGGTGACTACAATTTGGTGTAGTCGACGGCGGTAGAGTGGGAATGCTGAGTGGTGCTTGGGAAATTGAGAGAGATGAGCGATTGGGTGTGTGTTAGGGTTGTAGGTATTTTTTTTTTTCAATTTACAAGGAAAAATTAGGTATTTGACTTAAACTTAATGGTTAAGTCTAACGCCTGTCAAAATTGGGCTCGTTTGCAGCATAACTAGAATAACAATTTTAAACTTTCAGCGCCCGATTTGCAAGTTTTTGAAATGTAGGGTGGCCCAAAGGTGTGTTTTGCCTAATTAGAATTATACTCCCTTATATTTCATTTTCCTACTTAGATTCTGCAGTTGTACCAGTTTAAGTTATGCAAAATCTAAACAATCGAATTGGGATGTTCAAGAAAGTAGTTGGTGTAATTAATTACGTTGTAGTAGTTAATGTACTAAGTAAATTATTGTTTTATCTTTAAATAATTATTAATGAGGTGGTTGGATGTTAAAAAATTTAATTTAAATTTAGGGTAATTTGATCGTATAAATTATAAAATTACTTTAACGCCCTTAATATTAATGACCAAATTTACTTAATTTCTTTTTTGGACGTCCCAATTCGGACCGTTTAGATTACAATAATTTTTAGCTTTCTATGTGTAAGATTTGATGAAAAATTGTTTACTTGATCGATATTTGTAAAATTATGTTTAAAATTTAGATTTTATATATTTTCACATTTACGTTAACAGTAATAAATGTTTAATTATCATTTGAGACACTTTTATTAACATAAAAATAATAATTTCTTCTAAAATTTATTATATACTACTTCTGTAGATTCAAAAAATTAAGATAGAAGGCAATTCTACAAAGCACAAAACAAACATGCTCTATAAAATTAACCTAACTAATTTCCATGAAGAACTATCAACTAAAAAGAACCAGAGTATCAATCCTTCACAAAATAAATTTGGGTCTTGTTAACTTGTACCCTAAGGGCACATGTTAATGAGCATTTAATATGGTAGCTTATGCTTATTTTCACAATAACCACCCCGTCAACTACCCTAATTTCACATTAACCACCCTACCAACTATATTAACCACCCTACTAACTACTATATTAAATGCTCCTTAACATGTGTTGTGTCCTTAAGACATAAGTTAACAATACCCAAAAAAATTTAATGAAGAAGCCAAATTGTAGCCATGATTAAATGAATCCATGCATATTGCCTTATGATGGAATTAGGTTACAAAAAGTTAAATTGATGATAAACATCATTAATTAATACCTAATTTTATAATTATGTCATGGTTAACATTAAGCAATCATTGTTAACAGATCGGGAGCTTTGGATGCTCTTTGTCTCTCTCCTAACTAAATCTAATTTACAATAACATTTAAATCAACTATCGTCACAATTAGTAAGTATCCGTAATATCTTCTTTTCTCCTTTGTAACGACGACAACACATTAACAACAATTTTATCTTTTGCAGTTGAGAAAGTTGTTCCAGTCGAGACATTGGCAAGAGGCACGCCTAAAATATTGCCAACAAGGAAAGAGAAAGTGACTATAGGGAACCCTTGACACTCATCATTTTTTGCCTTTGAGAAATAAAAAGTCTGAAACCGATAAACGGTGTGTCTTAATTTTTTCCTTTGAGATATAAGAATGTCACTAGCCAAAAGCTCTAGAACCTAATATATAAGCGACAGTCCATGAATAATGTTGGTGCTTAATTATAATTAGCATGTCACAAGCTGTAACCATATAAATTTTCCCACATAGTTGGATAGAGTATTACAAAAAGAGAGAGAGAGGAAATTAGCTTATTAGTATTTTTAACTTACATAATGAAGTCTCTGCCACCTTATTTTATAGTGATAAGAGTTGTGCATCTGGCGTGCACTTGAATCGTAACAATCTCTCAAAAGGGTAAGTCGCGAGTGTTATCTGGCAACAATTTTTCTAGGCTATATTTGTACAACAGAAAGTATAGGAAGTGAAAGAAAAAAATGGGGGGGGGGGCGCAATTAACACCTCTCTTTTCTCCAAATACACTCCCAAAATTTAATTACAAAAATGACATTTTGTAAAAAGACCTCAAAACCCTTTACTTTTTTTCCCCCTTCCCTTCTTCCCCTCCCAGGCCCCAGGCCCTTCTCTCTTGTTCATCTTCCCCTCCCCTCGCTGTAGCGATCTCTGTTTTACAAACTCCCCCTTTCTAATTTTTTTTCCTTTCTTTCTTTCATCACCTCCCCTCTCCCTTCTCTCCTTCTTCCCCTCTCCTCTCCCATTATTTTTTTCCCTTTGAGATCACACTACCAAAACACACCCCTTCTTAAAAAAAAAATTTGCGATTTTTTCGTTCGGCCATGGTTGACCGAACAATCGAGTGTTGTTCGGTTAGCCCTAATTGATGTTCGGTTAGGGCTAACTGAACAACACTCGGTTGTTCGAGTTGTTCGGTCAACCATGTCCGAACGGAAAAATCACCGAATTTTTTTCAAAGAGTTTTAAAAAGGAGGAGTGAGAAGAAAAAAAAAAGAGGGAATGAGGTAGGGGAACACAGATTGATGTAGAGGGGAAGGGTAGGTCGGAGAAGAAAAAAAAAAGAAGGAAGGAGGGAGAATGGGGAGACTTACTTTGCCGGAGTTGAAGGAGACGAGGGACCATGAGTTTGGGGGTGGGTTTTTTGCCGTGAGGGAGGGAAGCAGAGAAGGAGGGAGAAGGGGGTTTCGCCGTGAGGGGAGGGAGGGAGGGTGGGAAGGAGGGAGAAAGGGGGTTTCACCTGGAGGGAGGGGGTGGGTGTGGATTAGGTTTAGATGAAAAGAAAAATAAAAATAAATTATTTAGGAAGGGGTAAAATAAGAAATACTCTTATATGGATGGTGTATTAATAAATTAAGTTAATGTAAAATTTTTAAGGTATGTATTTTAGGAGAATGTGTGTATTAAGAGAGAAAGGGGGGCGGGGTGCAACCCTTCTCAACTCCTTTCGCTTTTAGCCTAGTGATGACGTTGATCTAGTGAGACCCTATTTCATTAGGTGATGACAATTTATTAATTACTTTTATTTCAATCTCAACTTGTTTTACTTTAAACAGTTGTACAAACTATCTCCATCATTAATAAATACTCGTACTCGTCACCAGCTGATGACCACATAAGAGTATTTGGGCGTATGCACATATATATATATATATATATATATATATATATATATATATATATATATAGAGAGAGATAGTTATCCAAAGAAATCTCATTAGTACAGTTGATCAATTACTGATGCTTACATAACCATGACATTAGAATAATAATAATAATAATAAAATATAGAATCATGCATTTATAGAAACACTTAGATTAAGAAAAAGTAGAAATTATCAAGAAGACTTATGCAATCTGAATTGTGTATTGATTTGTGGTCACTCACTTAGCCGCCTTCTTAAAAAAAAAACTGGCCATTTTTCTGTTCGATCACGGTTGATCGAACAATCGAGTGTTGTTTGGTTAGCCCTAATTAATGGTCGATTAGGGCTAATTGAACAACACTCAGTTGTTCGGTCAACCATGTTCAAACGGAGAAATCGCCGAATTTTTTTGAAAGGATTTCAAAGAGGAAGGTGGAGAAGAAAAAAAAAAAGAATGAGGGAATGAGGGAGGGGAACACAGATTGATGCAGAGAGGAAGGGTAGGTCGGAGAAGAAAAAAAAGGGAAGGAGGGAGAATGGGGAGACTTACCTTGCCGGAGTTGAGGGAGACGAGGGACCGTGAGTTTGGGGGTGGGTTTTCTGCCGTGGGGGAGGGAGGGAGGGAGAAGGGGGTTTCTGCTGTGAGGGGGAGGGAGGGGGTGGGTGTGGATTAGGTTTAGATGAAAATAAAAATAAAAATAAAAATAAATTATTTAGGAAGATGTAAAATAAAAAATATATAGATAATGTATTAATAAATTAGGTTGATGTAAAAATTTTAAGGTACGTGTGTTAAGAGAATGAGTGTATTAAGAGAGAAAGGGGGTGTTAACAGTCTTCCCCAAAAAATAAAGGTTATTTAAATTGCTTGAATCTAAAGCTCTGTCTGCTATGCATGACCGACGCACCGAGACCCACCACAAATTAGTCAAAATTTCATAAAAAGTTGGTGCATAATAATAATAAACGACCATTTATATGACAAATTTTATATCTACTTAATGTAAAATATATCACGGTATCAAAAGAATTCAATAACCACTATTATCATTTTCCTTGCAGAAAAATCTAATTTACTGTAAATCGCATCCAGCACTTTTAGTAGGTGGAAAATTATTAGTTTATTTTTCTTTTTTCGCTTTCACGTTAACTAAACATATCAAGATATAGTGACTTTCTACTCTAGTCATTCTCATTTTCTTAACTACTTCACTTTATTATAGAAAATTGTTTTCCGCATAAGTTTCAAACACGGAGCCCTAGCGATGCAAATTTTATGGACATTAATTCAAAATTACAATTGTACCCTTACAAAATAAATAAATTTACATACATTGTCCATCTCAGGGCCACGTGTTGTCTTGCTATTATTTTGGTAATTTCTGTCGCATCATTATTAGTCACAAAGACTTCCATTTAGTACCCCAGAAAGCAAAAGTGAGAAAATAATTGGGAGATATTTTAAGTTAAAATAGTTTAAGCTACTCCGTACTCAATATTAGAGCTAGCATTTGACTGTCATCTTCTTATTCTCCTTTAAAAAATATCTGAGGGGGCATGTTCGTTCACACATGCAACATGTGTCATGATCATATTGATCATAATATTTCTCTTAAAAAAATAAAAATTAAAAATTAAAAAACCCCTTTGCATTGATTGATAATACAGTATTATAAATCTCGAGGAAAGATCATATATATATATATATATATATATATATATATTCAAGGGTCATATATTAGAGATGTTAAACGGGATAGCCCTAGTGGTTTCGGACAAGTCCTAACGAGTTGTAGCCCTAACGGACTGCGGGTTAAACGGTCTAATTTTTTCGGACCACTAATATTGCAGACCTAACCCTAACCCTAGCGGGTTTCGGGCTAAATGAGCCACTATCGGGCTACGAATAAAGATATAATATAACAATATTTTGAAATAGTGAATCGATAAATCATTCATAACTTTGAGAGTTTCTTATGTTTTTCAAAAAAAATATAAATTAGACATTTTTTTATATCGATGTGTTATAATTTCCAACTTGTTATTCTCAAAATAAATAATGTAATAGCTCTACTTAGCAGTTCTTTCCAAAATTTTTGTTTATTATTCAGTATTTATTCACAAGTACACTAAGAAAACCTGTAGTGCAAAGGATAAATGTGTTTGACTTTGAATTAAAGGTTGTTGGTTTTATTCTCATGGTGGTTGTTTTACATATCTCCTAAACTTTTTACGGCCTAATTAATATTATGTGGGCTGGCGGCCCAACCCTAAAGCCTGACGGGCTAGCCCTAATGGGCCGCGGGTTAAATGGGTCAACCCTAAAAAGCCCTAATTTTAAACTGGCCAAAAATATTGAACACTAACCCTATTTTTTTCGATTTAAACGGGCCAACCCTACGGACCATGGCCCTTTTAACATCTCTATCATATATGATGCATGTTCACCTTGCAGATATAGCTAGGCACATCCTATGTGAGCTTCATTTTTATAAGTAACTAATTTAATGCATATGACAATAAAAGAATATCAACTTCTCCAATTAATTCTATGGGTTCAAGAACATGGACATTACCATAGCTAGTGTTTAAGAATGATCGAATTGACCGATCTATTGATCTTTTTCCGTACAAATAGTTTAGTATTTTATTTTTCGATATTTTACTTATAAAAACTATCAAATTAACAGATTTATGAGTTATAAAGATACTAAAATATCCAACTTTTACGTGACACTATCTGGTGCCCGGAAGAAAGGAATCATCAACCCCGAGCTTGGAGTATAACCCGAAGCCCGGGCACGTTCACCCTCCGCCTATTCCCGACCTCCCCGAGGAGCTCGGGATAACCCTCACGCCTTCGCTTTGAACATAAAAGAGCTCGCATGGTTCTTAACTCGAGTTACAACACTAAGACCTCAAGGTCTCCACCCCGGGAAGCAAAGAAAGTTAACAAAAGCTGCCGCATTCAATGCCCACGTGCTACTACGTCATCCCGGGGCCACCATCTAGCACCTCATTGGATGAAAGAGTTACTTGCCCTCTAAGCAAAGCTGCATCTAGAAGGTCAAGGTCACTTCCAGAGAAGTTCTATCCTCTGCACCAGAGCAGGTCACTTCCATATTAAAGCTTATCAATGCATATTGCGGCTGCCATAAATGGGCACATGGCTGCTCACCCCAGGTCGACACCTGGCAGTCCCACTTGCCTCAGACCAACATTCCACCATTATAAATACAAGGTGATAGCCTTCATTTATGGTCTAAGTTAAAATTAACACACACAACTACAAACTCTCCAAAGCATTCAGTGCATTCACTCCCAAAGAGCAGTCTGAATCCTCACCGGAGACCATTAACCTTATCATAAACTGATTCTCTCACCGGAGGGCTTTAGCTGGACCAACGTCCAGCTCCCTAACGGTGCTTCTTTCCATCTCAGGTATCTACCGGAGGACAAGTCCCACTTACACTTGTGCCTATTGAGAGCCTGGGCATCCTGACCAAAGACTAGCTGCATACGTGGACATCGACAGATCACCAGAACCCATTTTGGCGTGATCAAGTTACATATATGTATAGATCTTTTTGAACTGAAGGTTGATCTACTAGTTATGCATATGCATTAATCTTTTGCACCGAAGGTTGAAAGATTAATACATCTGCATAACTTAGACCCCCAATTGCAACGAGAACATAACTTTAGACCCTAATGTGTAAAAATTGAAGCAACAAACCCCAAGCACAACAGTAAGCAAATCACAAGGTGGTAAAGTGAAATTAACCCAAAAGTTCATCTCCTAAAAAAATGCGACAAATATATATATATATATATATATATATATATATATTAAGACAACCATAAAAGGAAGAGAAACTACTATTTGGAGACGGAATGAGTAATATTTTCTATTATTTATAATTTTTAGTGTATATATTTTCATTTTAGATAAAGAGTTTATTATTTTATTTTTAGATATTTTATTTAAAAAATTCACTTTTAAAAATTATGATTTTAATTTTCATAACGTTTCATTATTACTTTTTATTTGTGTTGTAAATATTTTAGTTATGTTTAGATATTTTTTAATTATAACTAATTTTAATAATATTTATATATTTATTAATTATTAAAATATTTAAATATAAATTATTTAGGTGTAACGGAAAGATGGGAGTAAAACATTTTCTACTGATAAAAATGAATTGTAACTTTTCGCTTTGTATTTGCAGTGCAAAGTGCACAGTGTAACTTATGCTTTTCAACTTTACCACAACGGCTTGCAAAAGTGCATAAAACAGTAAAATAAAAACTTTATTACAGAGAATGTCAGAAGAAATAAATAAATAGTATGAAGTTCATTTAAAGATCAAATATAAATAATGACATAAAAAATAAGTAAGTTTTATGGTAAGGAGCTCAGAGTGGTAGGGTAGGGTGGGCTATATCCTCTTTTACTTCCTGAAATTCCATCAAGAGAAATGATGACAGAATTTCCAGATACCTATACTTATCAGAATATTCACACCATTAAATACTTTGAAAAGTTTACTAGTTCTAAATATTCCAAATTAGGACATCTTTAGAGTAGTTGTGTGTTATTAATTAAGTTAGATTTAAGTGTAATTAATGAATAAACGAAATAAATTATTATTTGCCTCTTATAACAATTGAGTCAATCAAATTAGGTTCAGGGTTGGCTCAACACTTATGGAGGCCTAAAGAGATCATTTTAAAGTGAGATCTAAAACAAATAATTTTTTTATTAAATTATTATATTTTTATTAAAAGTTTATCTTTCGGGGATGCGAAATCATTTATTAAATTATTGTAATCGATTTTATTTAATAATTCTTTTTCAATCGATAATAAAGCTAGTCCACTTAATTTTTTTTTTTTTTAGACATTGTCGATCGATCTTTGATATGATTCTATTAATTTTAGTTTTGAAAAACTTCATTTTGCTGAAACAACAACTATGAGAATCGTTAATATTATTTTATAAGCAATATACGCATTTGGAAACGAATTAAGTCTTATCATATAATTAAATATGTAAATTGGTGTATCATTTTTCACTTGTATAATTTCTCTTAAAATTTTAGTTATGCAAATAAATCTAATCCATCAATATTAAAGTTGTCATTATATTTTAATGAAAATTCAAAGTTAAGGGGATTTTCTTTTAAATTTTCATTATCCAATGGCCTTAATTTCTCAATGATAAATAGAAAATCAAAAAGATCTTGATGCATTTTAAAGTGTTCAAATCTACTTTGAAATGAAGTAATTGTTTTTATCTATAGTTATGAACAAAAAGGATTCAACTTTAAATGATTTTTAAGAACATCTTACAACTTCATTCTCAATAATTTTATCAAATTGTTTCTTTCTACGAAAAGTACATTTTTTTTTTTACGAAACTTAGGTTCTATATTCACTTCTATAGCAAATTTTTGGTAGAAATTATAGCATTTTAAAATCCGTTTTCCCTATCTTTTTTAATAAATGAAATAAGACAATTCAATTGTTGTATAGCAACATCGACACATATCTTTTGATTGCATATTTTTACTAACCGAGTTTACCGAAATTAAATAATATTTCATACCAAATAGTCATGCCTAATAAAAACTTGAACTTTTTTAATCTTATAAGTTGTTAAACTATTAATGAGTGGGTGACGAAAACTATGAGTTACTCTTAACATTAAATTTTTTTTTTTAAATATGAGGCCTAATATTTTTTTGAGACCTAAAGCAAGAGCTTTGGTTGCTTTACCCTTGGGCCGGCCTTGATTAGGTTTAGGAATAATTTGGTTTTATAAAATATAAAATTATTTCAATGTTCTAAATATAAACGATAAAAAATTACTTAATTACCTTTTTAGATGTCCCAATTCTGGTCATTTAGCATCTGAACAATAAATCAACTTATATAAAGGTGATATTTAATGGAAGACTTTGAGATCAATAATGACATTTGAAACTCAAAAGGACTATATCGTACATAGCGTATAAGGCTCATTGAGTTAATGAGTTGGGTCCCCAATGCCAATGGATCAGGTGTGGGTAAATTCATTTCCAAAAATTTGACTCAAATTTGGAACATATTGCAGCGAAAATCAGATTTATCTTTTAATTTTATTATGATTTTTGTTTTAAGGGGACATAGAAAGGGATCAAATCCCTAATTTTATCACTTGGCCACCCTTTAAGGATAAAATCAAATTTATCTGTTCTAAAGAAACATCTTTGTTTCTTTCGTCTCAATATTAGTATTCATTTTTTTTTCTTAAAATGAGTGTCTATTTTATAATAAAATTACTAAGTTTATTTTTACTAACTATCATGTTGGTGCATGCAATTATAATGTTACAAGATTAAGACAAAAACTTATATAAGTCCGTCTTACAATAAAATGATTCCACATGACTAATGTAGTATTAATATAGTGAATTAGTTAAAGCGATTCCGTCTTACGGTAAAACAGTTTCAAGAGACCTACTCTAAGATTAATGACAAAAATATTTATGTATATGTCTTATTAAAAGAATTTGAAAATTAATTTCTTTAAATTTTTTGGGATATATTTATTTTTATGTCACCTCGTGGCTCGTGAGTTTGCTTTTGCTTATTTTGGGGAGTTGGTTTTGGTTATTTGTGTCAAATTATCCCCAAAGACAAAAAGAATTACTAAATGATAAATATTCCCCAAATTGGAAGCAATCATCACTCTTCACGTTTCATTTGAGCCTTTTTTCTTGGCGTTCCAATTACTACATTAATTCATTCATTAATTTTCATTCCCCCTCACAGTATACCTGTGATTGAGCAATCCACCCCCACACATTTTTCCTTTTTCTCTCTCTCTCTCTCTCTCTCTCTCTCTCTCTGTGCAGTTTGCAGTTGAAATCTGCAAGACTGCTAAATGGGTTCTTCAAGAACTGCCACTAACTATACTATTCTTTATTTATTCATGTGTGTTTTCTTTGCAGAGATTATTAGCATATGTTCTTCTTCTAAGGTAACTATGTTTTGTAAGTGTATGTGTGTGTGTGTGTGTGTGTAATGCAACTTTGACTGTGTGAGTGTGTGTATGTTAGTATGATGTTTTTCCTCATTATCTTTTCTGGGTTACTATTATTAAAAAAAAAACAAATTTGGTGAGACTTTCCATTTGTGTAAAAGTGGGTATCTTGAGGATGGTGTGTTTTGGGTGCAGGTGTATGTTGTGTATATGGGTAGCAATAGAGATGGTGATGACCCAGATGAGATTTTGAGACAAAATCATCAAATGCTTACTTCCATTCACCAAGGAAGGTTAAAATCAATCCCCATCTTAAATTTCTTGTGCATTTTACTTTTTAATTTTGATTTTCATCTTTTATTGAGAATTTGATTAATGGGTTTTTGTTTATTCAATGATTTGAGTGTTCCTGATTGTTGATATAGTGTGGAAGAAGCCAAGGCATCTCATTTGTACAGTTACAGACATGGTTTCAGAGGATTTGCTGCAAAGTTAACAGAGGACCAAGCCTCTCAAATGGCCAGTAAGTCTCTCTCTCTCTCATTGCTTGTTTGGAACGCAACAATTGCGATTTTTCATTTTGTTAATAGAATGAGATTTGTGCCGAAATGGCATGGAATGGAGCAACCATATATTGTTGCGTACCATAAGAGCAGGAGTGTTTGCTGTAATTTTTTGACAATGATTTAGACAGGGGATGGGTGTATGAAGTATGAACATTATTAATGTTGCCATTAGTAGTGTTGACTAATGTTAGTAAAAAAATTATGAACAGGGATGCCAGGAGTTGTATCAGTGTTTCGGAACACCAGGAGAAGACTGCACACAACTCATTCATGGGATTTCATGGGGCTTGTTGGGCAAGAGACCATGGAAATCCCTGGCTTTTCTACCAAGAACCAAGTTAATGTCATCATTGGTTTCATTGATACAGGTAAATCTCCCTTTCCTTCATTTTTTTTTCCGAGGAAGTGTGGGAAGGGATCTAAGTATAGACACTTGGTCTATCCCTGATTCCTCCAACTTTTCAATTATGCTTTCTTTCCCCCTTTTTTTTGGTGGGTAAAGCAAAGTTGTACATTAAATGGTTAATAACTGAACACATGAAGCACCCCCTTCCATTTATTATACTAGTTCAAAACAAAGAATGCTCTCTCTCTCTCTCTCTCTCTCTCTCTCTAGGACCAGGAAGACAGAACATACTTAATAGTGGCCAACCAATTCCTATTTTTTGCATATTTCCTGTTGGGCAAACAGTTAAACAGTGTCAGACTTCAACTAATGCCAACTTTCTTTGTAAATGCTCTGATGAGTGATAAGTAGAGTGGGCTTTCTCATAAGTACTTATTCTTGAAACAAATGGGGTTATTTGCTTTTATTGTGCAATCCTAATTTTGCCCATTTGTTTGCCCTTTTTATCCCATCTTTGCTAATGTTTATGCAAATGGGCTAAAGGCATAAGTCATCATGGTTGATTATTTGGAGAAACCCGCAACATTTGAGCTATGTATTTGTACAATTGTACTCGTACATACCACATGGAACAATTAAGAATTTAGGATTATTGAGTTGATTCTAAAGCGCAATTTAAAACAGGAATTTGGCCAGAATCACCAAGTTTTGGTGATGCCGACATGCCTCCAGTGCCAGCTGGATGGAAAGGGCAATGCCAAACAGGGGAAGCATTCAATATTTCACATTGCAACAGGTTGGTGTAATATTCACCTCGTCTCACCAATAATTCGTTAACGTTCTATGATTGGGTTTGGACACTTTTAAGTTAAAATTTGTCTTTATCCAGGAAAGTGATTGGAGCAAGATATTATTTGAGTGGCTACCAGGCTGAACAAGAAGATGATGATCCAGTAGATCCAGTATACAAAGTGTCATTCAGATCCCCTAGGGACAGCTCTGGTCACGGGAGCCACACTGCCTCCACTGCCGCCGGCCGCTACGTGACGAATATGAATTATAAGGGTTTGGCAGGTGGAGGAGCAAGGGGTGGCGCACCCATGGCTAGAATTGCAGTCTACAAGACTTGTTGGGACATGGGTTGCTATGACGTGGACATACTGGCTGCTTTTGATGATGCAATTCGAGACGGGGTCCACATCGTGTCGCTATCTTTAGGTCCTGACGCTCCTCAGGGAGATTATTTTAGTGATGCCATCTCCATTGGGTCCTTCCATGCTGTTAGCCGCGGTGTAGTTGTAGTTTCATCGGTTGGAAATGAAGGCAATCAGGGTTCTGCCACAAATCTTGCTCCATGGCTTATCACTGTTGCAGCAAGTTCGACAGACCGGGATTTCACGTCGGATGTTATACTGGGAAATAGAGCTTACTTTCAGGTAAATTCATTTCATATAGAAAAAATTTATGCCGGATTTCCGTCTAGAATTAACGTTTTAAGAAAGATCAAACATTTAGGACTCTGTCTTGATGCACGAGGACCCCAACGGACCCGAACAGGCTCTCTAGTTGCCGGGGTAAAACAGAACTCCGAACATTAGATGCTTTCAAAACCCTGCAATATCAGGAACCTCATACGCCGACTGTCCTCATCTTAAATTTTTTTTAAAAAAATCTTTTTGTATATTACTTCATTAGTGATCTCTTTATACTTGGGAAAGAGTTCTTGAATGGTGCGATGGACCTCAGACCCTTATAATTCTGACTGATGTAAATATAGGGCGAAAGTCTGAGTTCACTACAAATGAATGCATCCACCAGGATTATATCGGCTTCTGAAGCATACGGAGGCAACTTCACTCCTTATCAATCCAGGTGAAGCAAAAGGTACTTTGCTGTGGGTAGAATCTAGATGTTTTATGCACAAAGTTGAAATTTTGAATTCTGTTTCCTCCTTTTCCATATAGTTACTGTTTGGAGAGTTCGTTGAATAGAACAAAGGCTACAGGGAAGGTGTTGGTATGTCGACATGCAGAGAGTTCGACAGAGTCAAAGCTGGCTAAGAGTGTGGTAGTCAAAGAAGCTGGGGGAGTTGGAATGATTCTTATAGATGAGGAAGATAAGGATGTTGCCATTCCATTTGTGATTCCGGCTGCTATTGTTGGAAAAAGGATTGGAAACAGGATTCTATCTTACGTTAATCGCACACGGTTTGTTTTTTCACTTGGTGATGATGAGATACTGTTTGCTAGATTTGATTTTTCGTCGGATTTTAAAGTGCTCTTTCATGTGAACAGCGTGGCAACCTCGAGGATTTTTTCTTCAAAGACTGTCTTGGGATCTCAACCTGCTCCTCGAGTAGCTTCATTCTCTTCGAAAGGCCCCAATGCCTTAACGCCGGAAATTTTAAAGGTAACATTTGCACCGCTTTTTAACTAAGTTTATTGCTTGTGTTCGGACTATGGAAAACAGTGCATGACTAGACCCTTCCCAGGTGCACAATAGCAGGAGCCTCGTGCACTAGGCTGTCCTTTTTTCTATATCATACTCAGTTCCTCATTTCCTGCCTTGTAGCCTGACGTCGCAGCTCCAGGATTGAATATCCTTGCAGCCTGGTCTCCGGCAGTAGGAAGAATGAACTCCAACATTCTATCAGGAACTTCCATGGCGTGCCCACATGTGACTGGAATTGTGGCCTTGATCAGAGCCGTGCATCCTTCTTGGTCCCCCTCTGCAATCAAATCTGCAATAATGACAAGCGGTAAACTTCACGAATTATTAAACAAGCTGATTCTATCGTGTGTGTGTGTTTTTTTTTTCCTTCTTTTTAATTAAGACTGGATAGCTCAAAGTGTTGATTTCCTAAACATTTCTCTCAAAGAATCTGACATGAAACAAAATGCAGCTACGGTCTTGGACAAGAATCGCAAACTGATCACTGTGTCACCGGAAGGAAGAAGGGGGAATGCCTTTGATTATGGTTCTGGCTTTATAAATCCTAGAAGAGTCCTTGATCCCGGTCTTATCTATGATGCAAAGCCAGCAGACTACAAGGCCTTTCTTTGCTCCATCGGTTACGACGACAAATCACTGCATCTGATCACCAGAGATAACAGCACCTGTGAAGAAAACCAAACATTCACAACAGCATCTAGCCTCAACTATCCGGCTATCATAGTACCCAATCTTAAGGGGAACTTCTCAGTTACTCGAACCTTGACAAATGTTGGGAAGCCAATGAGTATTTTCAAAGCAGTGGTCTCTGCTCCAATGGGAATTAAAATTACCATCATGCCCCGGAGATTAATCTTCAGGAATTATGGCCAGAAAATCAACTTCAGGGTGACTTTGACAATTTCTGCACCGTCACGGGGCTACGTGTTTGGCTCATTATCTTGGAGTAATAGAAGATTACGAGTGACTACCCCTCTGGTTGTTCGCGTTGCACCATCCAACTTGGGTTTAATGATATAACAGTGAAGAAACTGAAAAAAATGTATAAATTTTGGGAGCTCTTGTGAAGTGGCAGTGCAGATTGGCAAACACAGAAGTTGCTCTCGGTAGTTAGAAGAACAAATACATGACCGTTGAATATATACACAAGTGTTTTAATTTGTTTCTACTTATGCAGTTGTATTGAACCTATTTTTTGAATTTTTATTTTTTATTTCTATATCATTACTCCCTCCGTCCCTAAATTATTGTCTGGGTTGACCTGACACATGAATTAAGAAAACTCAATTGACTTGATTATTAATATTGAAATAGTATTGAAAAAGTGTGTTGTTTCTTTTAATGCCCATGTGTATGTGGCCCATAATTAAAGTAGGAAGAAAAAGTAAGGGTAAAATAGTAAAAGTGATGTTCTAAAAAGGAAAGTTTTAAACAAGACAATTATTTTGGGACGGACGAAAAAGGAAAGGAAGACAATAATTTAGGGACGGAGGGAGTATTATTTTTTTGCTTCTCTTTTCCAGATACAATGTTGCATAACATTACATATGTCCATAGTGTTGTTTAATGATCTATAAGCTGTTATGGCACCTTATGATGCACCTCAATGTTTGTACACCTTCATGTCTCATCTTGCTTTCGTTTGCTTATGATACACCGAAATGCATGTACCTTCATATCGTTATGATACACCAAAATGCATATACCTTCGAGATCGTTATGATACACCTAAATGCTTGTACCGATCTTTCATTTGCTTTGATAGTCTCTATTCCAACTGAATGGTGAGAATGGTGCATCATGTACTGCTTAATACCCTATGACATAGGGTTGTACTTGTGTGTCTATTTGTGTGTGAGTTCGTTGTGATAACTGAGATTACTCAAGCTCCGCTGGCCTATTTTATACCTCAAGCCTGTTGGAGCAAAGTCAAGAGCTGTAGACGAGCTGAACTCGAACCTGCTTTTAATTAAACAGCCCTACGCCTATACATGTCGATGGCCCCAATTTAGTGCAACCATCTAACCTGAAAGTGCAAAACTGCATATATATATATATATATATATATATATATATATATATATATATATACTCCCTCCGTTTCAGGCAAAGAGTCCACTTTTTTTTTTATAAAAGTCAACATAAGACAAAATCAAATAAAAAATTTATATACTTTACTTATGTTTTAAGAAATAAAATTTCATTAATAAAAAACTATCTTAATAATACTATGGATTACAACTTTAACAACTTTGTAAAAACCACTAGATTTATGTTAATTATTGGTCAAACTTTAGTTTAATTGACTAAAAAAAGTCAAAAGTGGACTCTTTGCCTGAAACGGAGGGAGTATATTCAATGTTCACTATATTTCATAAAGTCACATTGGTATGACATGAAATGGATATGTAACTTGTGGTACATAATACAACTGTAAACTTCTTCACAAGTTCAGTTTACTTACCAGCAAAACCTAATCAAACCTCCTAATTCACCCCTATATTCGAGAATTACAATTTTAGGGTTAAGGTAAACTCATGCCAAGGGGCTTAAATTCTGAGGGGTTGACAAGGCCTTCCAACACCACAAGCTCATCCAAGATTGTGAGCTTCTCCTCCTCGAGGGACTTAACCTCGTCTTCAACCATTCTCAACTCTCTTCCCAATCCAAAGCTTTCTTCCTCCAAAAGTAAATACTTCCGTCTCAGTGCCCTGTACTCATTTCCTGATGTAGAAGAGTCCGGTAATGAATCTGATGTTGACCTTTCTGGTTGTTGGAACAATTGGGGTACTTCGTTTGTCAGGCCTCTTTTGGATGACTTCTGCCCCATTTGAGTTGGTTGGAGACGGGTTAGTTCATGTATTCTTTTCACATTGTCCCCATGAGTTTGAAGCTTGGGGACCTTTTGGGTTGAGGATTTCTTTTTTCGTGGCTTAGGAATTGTGTCCTCAGAAAGCAGCATTCTCTGGTCTTGCATTTCCCTAAGTTCCATAAAGATTGCTCTGTACATAATAGATTCTGAAACCGTAAGCCACTAATCCCACAAATAAAAGGAAGCTCGAAAAGAAATGTTGCAGATAACTAAAAGGGATTCACATGATGGCAAGAACACAGGGAGCAATGCTAGGGTAATAAACTTACCTGCATTCTACACCCATTAGAACAACTTTAAAGGTTTTCCCCAATTAGAAAACAGGGCCATGGTAATGCCATGGTTCCCATAAGACCTACTGCACCAGTGCCTAGTTGTAAGACTCTTGAGGACAACCAACATTTACAGATCCATCTCCTTAACCTAGGCTAACTACAAAGTCATCTCATGCTGCATATCCAAACAGAGCAGAAAATTTAAGAGCACATCAGCATCAACCAGACTAGAAATAGGGGAAAGGGAAGATGAACACTAACATGGACAACTGTAATAAAGAAAGATATGAAAGACTGGTGTGCGCGATGACCTTTCTTTGAACTGAATCGAATGGCAGAAAGGGACTCATGTAGCCAACCCCAAGTGATTGAGAAAAAGGCTGACTTGAGTTGAGTTGTATGCAAAGAAGTTTGTCTTCGTTCTTTTCATATTGCGTTCAGTACTTTAACAATAACCAAGAATGAATATTTTATCAAGGGAGCATAAACACAACGTGACAACAAAGCTAGACACACATACACACAAACACAAATGCTACTCCCTTCAGCACATGCTAACTGAAAAGATTGGGCGAACACAGCAGATTACTAGAGCATTTCACTTAAATCAAAGAGAAACCACAAAACAGTCTCCCATTTGAGGAATCCATGACAGTGACCTTTTCCAAATCTCCAAATTTCCCAAAAGCACATGTTAGCATTTTCATACATCGAGCAATTGAGACTGCTAAGATCTGGTTTTCATGTAAAATGCATGTGATTATAGCAGAAAATCAGTTTGACACCCCCCGCCTTTCATCATAATTCAGAACCTGAAAAAACTGCAGCTCTGAGTTTGACAACAGAACGTCCAAGCTGGTAGACATCGCCAGCAGTCTTTAGTTAATATGTAGACAGTTTAGCATGCTTCCCAAAAGAAAATAGAACAGAATCATCTTTAACCTTGGTGCAAGAAGGGAAAAACTAAGAAGATAAGAAGAATGGAAAACAGTCTGAAGAATCCCAACGACAATATTAGATAAAACGAAGAATCTAAAAAAATGGATCAAATCATTCCTCTAGTTCAGGGAGTCGATCTTAGCCTGAAACAGAAACTAACATGGTCTTGAGTCAATATGAACCTTAAAAAGAGCTAGCTTTAAAGTCATTAAAAGATTCTTGTAAGAAATCAAATTTAATATTTGATGAACACAAGGACTGGAACAATCATTACTAACCTTGTTTTCTTAGATGATGCTTTTACCTTGACTATGAATAGTTCTAAACCATTCGCTATAATCCACCTCTCTAGACCCAATCAGAAATCCCGAAGAGAGGAAGACCTATCACCATGAATAGAGAGGAAAGGAAATCAGCAGACCCAAGCTTAGACAACAGCAAGAACTGAAGATTCTCCTTAAGATACAAGAGAGACTTTTGAACAACTCAGTACTATTAAATAACCAAAGGTTTATAACCCCACAACCCAGTAGTATTTAGTTACATTCAGAATCAAGAAACACAGCTCTTAAGCAACATCACCCCAGAACTTACAACAGTGAAATACATCTTGAAACGCAACTTTATTGCCTTGAAACTAATACAAAAGTAATTTGGCATGCAAGATACACCCATGAAAATCCTTATATTATCCTAGCTACGGCCTAGACTACGTACAAGACTAGGTTTGGTCCACACAAGGGAGATGACCCGTGTCTATTAGAACTGATTTGACGCGTTCAATAGTCCCAGAGCACCACGACTAATAGCAGCACGCTATAGTGCCAAATTGGCTTAAAAAGTGAGGTCTACTTTGAGTCCTCTTTGTACCACTTTGGCATTATAGCGAGCCATTGTTACCTTGTTGGTGGAGCCATGGAATATTTTCTCAACGTGAAGGATACTTAGCTACATGAAATGCTTCATTTACTACATCAATTTTACAAGTTTCAATGTCAGCTATTTACTTCATCAATTTCCCATGTTTCAATGCCGCCAAGTTGAGGGTAATTGTAGAGACAAGACTTACTATTAATTGGTACTTAAAATGTACCTCAGAATTAATTTGCCGTGTTACAGTAGCTTTTCTTTCTCAAACTAGTAAGGGCTCGTCACAATTAAACCCTAAATTACACCTAAAATCAGGTGCAACAAGCAGGAACATAAACAAAAAAAGAATTAAGTTCAATAAAATAAAACGATCAAAACAAAGCCTTAAAAAAGATCAGAATTGTTGAATACCAAAGCTTCTTACCAAGTAGTTAATTATAACAGAAGAAGAAGAGGTTGGCCAGTATTGAACCCCTCGATCGATCAACTGCGGAAGCCACCGTCTAAATTTATGGTAGGAGACGCAGTATCCAGTGGCCAGCGCCGGCGCCGGAACACGTAGGATTGGGGATTCGAGAGAGATAAAACTGAAATTGATTTCTTTGATTCAACGCGATTTGGGTACTTTTGGGGTTCAGAGAGAGAGAGAGAGAGAGAATTTCCCGTTTCTTTCCCCGTCTCCTTTTCAGTCAAGGGTCCATTTGAGTGTTTGGTCTTAGAAGCTTGTCCAAGTTCGAAATTATTGAGTATCAGTCGTTTTTTCTTTTTCCTTTTTTTTTTATTTATTTTTTATTTTTTATAAGTTCTCTTAACAAATTTCAGGTGGTGCCGTGGTGGTGTCATGGTGTGTGACACATTTACTTAGCATATATGTTTACACGTATTCTAAAAATCGTTAGGTGAGTGCTAAGCATTTTATTCATACAAAAGTTATTGTAACAATAATAAATAATTAAATAACTAAATAAACTAAAATTAATGATCAAATTACAATATTAAAAGTTAAAAATTAAAGGCATATCTCTCTCACTCTAGCTTTTTCTCTCTCTCTCACAGTCTCACTCTCGCTCTATCTTTTTCTCTCACAGTCTCACTCTCGCTCTCTCTTTCTCGCTCACTCTCACTCTCTCCTTCGCTCAACGGAGTTCTCCCTCTTTTTCATCAGCAGGGTGTTAGGCGGCGCCTAGGCTGAGACGGCGGCGATTTATCACGTTGGCGATTTTTTGGCCGATTTGACCATTTTCTCGGCGTTTGGGGAACGCTGCCTAGGCTGAGTTTTCAAACACTAATGTTTATATATATATATATATATATATATATATATATATTTATGAGATTGTCATAATGTAATATTACATTACATCAGTAAGGTAAGATAACGTGGTGTGACAGTCTGTAGGTCCCGGTTTCCAAATAGATAGAGCTCAAAAATAGGTTAGAAGAGGGGTGAATAGCCTATCTACCAAACTTACAATTTCTTTTTGAAACTTAAAGTTAAGCAGACTCTTAACTGATCTAAGAAGACATACTGACTAATCAGCATGAGCGAAGAATAGAAGTTGATCAGTTAATGTGTCAGTCAGCTGATAGGATCAGCTGACCGTTGGCAAGCTTTCAACTAAAACAGAGTATTCACACTGAATGAACAATATGAACAGCGGAAGTTCAAATATCAGTTGATTTATGAGTCAGCTGATGATTTTATCAGTCGACTGATAATTGAGTAACTAACAAAATGTAAAACATGTTAACGGGATTAAGTTCCTCAATACTTGTTGATACTCCTAAGATAGGTAGACATGAAATAGTAAAGCACGTAAGTTCAGTTCACAAATATGAGTAATTTGCTTAAAGTAATAAAGTAGGCAATGAGCTCTAGCTCAACTGGTACCGCTCACTTCTCTTAACGAAGAGGTTGAGTGTTCAAGTCTCACCAGAGACGACACTCTGGTACTAAAATTGTCGGGTATTCAAGCTTCGCCAGAGGCACCGGTGTTGTTCAAGCCTTACCAAAGGCCCATTTAGTACTTCTCACTTCTCTTAACAGAGATGTTGAGTGTTCAAACCCTACACCATAGCCACCCTGGTACGCAAAGAGGTCGGGTGTTTAATCAATTTGTTCTAGCCACACCAAAAGGCATCATAGAGTCATTGTAGCCTTTCAAGGCATTAAATAATAATAATAAAGGTTGGGGTAAGGTCTATGTCCCCTCCAACCTTTTAAAATAAATAAATAAATAAATAAAGTATGCAATGATATTTAAAGCAATGAAACACATGATTGAATTCAACAGTTGACTGGAGAACAATTACTGCATAAAATATTTCATATAACAGAATTTAGTCAAGTTATACATGTTTAGCTAATCTTGCCTAAGCACTTATTACAGAAAGTAAATTAATCTAATAAAGAAAAACTTACAGGCAGTCTATTCCTAATGGGTTGCAAATTGAGATATAGATGATTATTTTATCCATTTGCAATTTCACTTGCTATTTTCTCCAGTACCACCATCTAGAAACGTTTTGGAAAATTGTTTCTGATGATTGGAGATTCAAGCAAGTGAGATGAGTTAGAATATGAAAAGCGATGTTCAAACTAAACCCTTTTGGGGATATCCCGACTCATACGAGGTTGTGTAATTAAACTCACACCACTCATTACAAAGATTAGTAAGACTGCGTGTGTGAGTGAGATTTGGAGTTGAAACCTAGACTCTAGGCTATAAGCTATCTTTTTTTTTTTTTTTAATTTAAAAGAAAACCAAGATTCACTAAACCAGCAATATAAAATAATACAAACACCCTAACAAAATTGTTACTTTTTTAACAATCTGATTCTTTCCCATGCCAAATGGGAAAGGAAACTATAGGACGGAACAAAAGTATTAAACAAAAATACCAAGACAGTCATTTTTAGACAATTGCGTTGGCAGCACTAGCAATCCTGGGCCATAGATCAGCACACTCCTTCTCAATTGGACCAGTTATAGCAGACCCTTTCATTTCCCCTTTCGGATTCACGTAACACCAGCATTATCTTCAAAGTACATGAAGACACCGTCCTTTCGGCGCCAAGGTTTGCGCTGCCTTACAATGACAGCCGGCATCACCTTCTTACGAAGATCTGGTTTCCCCTTCTTCACAGTAGCCATCACCATATCACCAACACATGTCGACGGCAACCTGTTCAACCTTCCCTTGATTCCCTTGACTGATATTATGTAAAGATTCTTTGCCCCGGTGTTGTCTGCACAGTTGACCGTCGCCGCCACCGGCAAACCAAGGGACATCCGAAACTTGTTCCCGGCCGATCCTCCACGCCCTCGCTTCGACATTTTGGCTTTGCAGGCTATAAGCTATCAGATTTGATCTCTTGAGCCATTTTCTTCCTTCTCTCTTTCTTCTCTTCATACACTTGATGTGTGAAATCTTCATCCTTCAGACTTTTGAGAGGCTGATGGAGATAAGCTTCAAGGGCAATCGGTAGATGACTGATTTGGCTCACTTGAATAGACTCTAAACTTCATAAGTGCATCACACTTTTACACCACTGTGTTTCTCTTTGTTGTTTTCACAGTACTTCCACACAACCACCACATATAGCTCGAGTAGATGTTTGAGGTATTTATAAGTAAAGAGACGGGTATAGCCGTTGAGAGGTATTTGAATTCAACCGTTGGAAGTTGTCTTCTAGTGGTTGAACTTCAATGTCTTGAAGGTTGTGTCCGGATTATGTGCCTTTTGAAGATGACAGTAAAATCTTCTTTAAAGAAGATATTTACGTGTCTGAAAAGCTTTCAGAGAGTTGTCACATCATAAAGTACTTTATGGCAGGGGCCACGTGAAGAACAGTACTTGAGATCAAGTTTGTGTAAGAGATATATTTTTAGAGAACCTAAAAATATATTTCTTTTTGAAAGATAGGACTTGATTGCTGATGTGAGTTCTAAGACATCGTTTTGGTCATCGTAGAGCTTTGTCTTGGATCTTCAGTTGGTGATGCAGTTTCTTAAATCCTTTAGCTTTGTTCAGTCGGTTGATGCTTGGAGTCCTAAAGAGATCAGTAGTAGGAGTCTTGAGTCTTTGGTATTACTCTATTTAGTTTTCTTGTCATAGTGAGTCGGGATGGTCTAAGGCCAAAATAACTGAGTATGTAGCACGCAGGCTACTAATTAAATCTAAACAAATTATCCTAACCTAGACAAGTTATGGTTTATGGTTACAAGCGAATCTTTAAGTAAATAAGGAATATTCACTTTGGAGATATTATAATGAGTGAATAGGTGAATATTCCCAATAATTTCCTCCTATTTGCTTGTGACCATTACCAATAACTTTAGCACATAGAGCTGACGTTGATCTTAGTAATAACGTGTTTTGTGAGATTAACTCTTTTATGAACAAACACGTCCTAAGTCAAACTTACATTATAGCACAGTGCTTTCTAATGCTAAGTACTTACAAAATAGAAAAGCAGGCAAAGGTACAAAGCAGAAGAGTATAGTTTATATGACTTAGTAAGATATATAGTATTTAAATAGCATATAAATCATTTAAACTGAATGTTTAAAATCCATGCAGAGAAGTGTATATGAAAATAATAAGCATGACTTTAAACATAATCACTGTCTTTCAAACCAGAGGTTTAATCGTATAGGGTTTGTTAAAACAGTAATACTAAGTGACCAAAACCTATATATAAAAGAAAAGTATCAAAATATGTTTTTATCCTCCTGACTGATTTCATCATGTCTTTTCTATTGAGTTAGTCAGTCCTATCTTCAGTCTCCTTCTTATCATTTCCTTCCTTAACCTCATTTACATTTTCCTCCTTAATATTCTCCTCCTCTTGAATGTTATTCTTCTCCTTAACCTCATTCTCATTTTCTTTATTATCCTCATTCTTGTTCTCTTCCTTAACCTCATCCTCAATCTTGTTCTCCTCTTAAATGGGCACAAGCACATAGGAGGCAGTAGTAGAGGCAAAAGAAGAGTCAATAGAGGAAGTGGACATCGAAGAACTTGAAGAGGCAACTGATTCTGTATTCCTTGTGGGAACCTAGTCAATGAAAGTGTGGACATCATTTCTAAGATCCTGGAGTCGTTGTCGTAGCCGTCTACCAATGCGAGGACGTCTCCTTGCTGGATGAAGCCTTGTTGCCAACGGAGCTATCATTCGTTCTACACATTCAGTATGACTGATTGGACGAAATGAAGAGTTTGGTGCATTTGTATCCCTTGTCTATATAATATGAAAATGTGAGAGATACAGGACAACAGAACAAGTATATATTTAATCAACATATCAGTTTGATAAATATGGACATATTAAGAACTGACATGAAAACCGTTGTTTGTTGAATCAGATTGAGCTTAGAGATAGAAGTGTAAAATTAGCTCTTAAGAGAGAGACATACCATTTGTGAAGAGATGTAATGTGATCTGCTGAAGAGTGATATTTTTTAAAGAGTCTGATTTTATGATTAAGAATGATGAGGAGTAAAAAGCATGAATAACCCATTTTATACATCAGAGAGTGTCTCTTTGAATTATGAGAATGTGAAGAGTTTATGTGTGAGTTATTCAATGCTATTTTATGATTTAATGGAGAAGATGGATTTGAAATATGATAAGACATCTCTTGGGTTTTTGAAATTAGTTCCAAGAGTTTTCTTTCCCCTATTGCCACCTCAAGATTAATCATGCCATAAGATAATATTAATGTTAAAAACATATACGGCATAAAAATCAGCTATAAATACTTTTCATATGATATTAAGCAAGTAATGTATGGCAAATTACAAAAGAATTTTAAAATACTTTTAAACAAGGTCTCCACTACATCCTAAGTTAAGGTCATCTATAACCTCCTAGTCGTTCCTGCTGAAGAGATTGCGAGTGATCAGCAGGTCGTTAGAGACAAGAAGTTTTTCTTCAGGTTGGACAGTGGTACGTATAAACTGAAACGAGCATAGGAAATAGGAGATGATTCTCCCGTACTGCCTGATCGCAAGCTGTGACGAACTGCCTCTTAGAACGGCTTGACTGATGAATGAGAAGAGAACTCCAAACCAATTTAGGACTTGAGTTTCAAGAACAGCAACAACGAGGTTGCGTTGTCTTTGAGTGAATATATTTGACCCATGAGCTTTGAAAAGAAAACATAGGTCAATGATTTCACTTACACAGTACATGTCCAACGGATATCGGTCTCTTTTTATTGCACTATGTTCTTCTCTTGGGTAATCACCAGTTCATCTAAGCCATGACTTGTTGACAATGGTGTCATTGATGGAGAGGGGTCCAATGTTAGGAAGATTAAAAGCCCGTGAGATATTCTCAGCATCAAAGATGATCCTAGTACCCCTAATCTCACCAAAGAGACGGGATCCATTGTCAGGCAACATCATCCCTAAGTAGAATTCATCAACCAACTTGAGGCTGTAGAAATCTTCTTGAAAACAAAATAGAGGGATGAGTCCAGATATATGAAAGAGGTTATAGATATCACTCCCGACTTCATTATCTGAAAGAAAATTTTCTGCATCTATAGTATGACCTAAAATGTAGATTTTAGACCTAAATCTGATCATGAATCTATCAATAATAAGCGGTTGATCAACTGACAAGTATCTTCAGGATGGTTGCTTCCTGAGGATTCCATTTAAGAAGATGAAGAGATAGATGTACTTTAGAGGAAACCGAAAGGGTTTTGTAATATGCTAAGCTTATGAGAAGAATTTATAAAGAGGTTAGGTACAAGTTTACTATTCTGAAAAGTTATTGCGCCTTTTCAAGATAGTCAACACAAGAGTTTTTAAAGGATACGTCTTTTGAGGAAACTCCTGTTTGTAACTGTTTAGAAGAGGTCTTATTTATGACGCACGAATATTCAGAGAAGTAGTTGATAAAGCAAATAAATGCATTATCTGAATGAGTGGACTTATGAAGATATATGTAGATAGGAATTAGAGAGTCTATCATCAACCGTAAAACTGAATCACTTGATCAGTTTGATGAAAAGATTTTGATGAGTTGGATCAGGTGATTAGAAGAAGTGGGCTTATGAGAGAGTGGATGTTTATTAAATAAGAGTAATGATCAAGCAATAAATCTCTCAGCCAATGAAACTTAGTGATAAATTTCAGAACATATGGACTTATAAGAATTTGAAGAGGGTTCAACCTAAATTTCCTCCTAGCCACTGAGATGGACTTACAAAGGTTCGATTAATATATCATTAAAAACCTCCTTATGCCATAAGTTGGACTTACGAAGGTATGTTTAATAAAAAGCGAAGAGTTCATACATCGGCCAAGTAAAACCTGATGACAAGTTTTACGTGGGTAGACTTACAAGTGTTTGATATAGATAGCGATGAGACGTATCACTATGCCACATAACAAGGATATGATCAATCAGTGATTCATCAGTTGAAGTTTTGACTGAAGAGCTGACTGATTACAACTGATCATGTCAGCTTGTATAGCCGACTAATCATTTAGCTGAGTTGACTTAGGTGAAAATTGTGACTGATTTTGAGAAATATTATTCAATCAGAGTGAAAATCAGTATTGAATGTCAATCGTGACCCAGAAAGGAATAAAAAAATAGTTGGTCACGACTGAAGTTTTAAAACCAAACAGATGACATCAGTATAGAGTTAGTAGATGACTGATGACGTATTCAGTCAGTGTCACTAGAAGATAGTAAACTTAACTTTGAATGACTGACTGATGAACAGTCAGTTTTTAAAAGAAAGGTATATTTAGTTGACTAGTCTTCTTGAGTCTGCTGATCTCCTTTAGCTGACCTTGTGACAGATGAAATTTGATAGATTAAGAAAGTGACGTTTTGATTAAAACAATAATAAGAAGTCACTTTTCAACAAAGTATCAAGTGGATCGATGAAATCCCATAACAATTAATAGAGCTGGAAGTAAAAAAAAAATTACTTACCTGGTTTGGGAATTTCATTGTATATATTAATAGATATTGAGTTTATCAACAGAGTTTGATGACTGCTGATACACATTTATACCTGGATCTGTTAATTTTTTTTTTTAAAGAATGACTGATGATTGATGACTGACTGATGTTTTTCGGTTAGTGATTTGTTGATGTAGATCAGCAATCTTTCTTCAAAGTCTGTTTACGAGCTCCTCCTCAGCTTTAGCATGTCTTTGTATATTTCTCTTTTCATGAAATGCACGATTGAACTTTGATTTATTTTGCCTTACCATCAGCAGAGGTAACATTCTGCCTTGCCATCAGCGGAATTAGATTGTCTTTGTATAGATCCTTCATAGTGTTTTCCGGTAAGTCAAGAGATATCTATCACATACTTATGAACTTGCAAGAATATGGTTAAGTCGTAAAAGTATAGATGGAAATAAAAAAATTCGACTAATTTTGACAAGAGAATACAATTTCATTGAAGAGAATTTTGAGAACTTATTTATATTGAGATCTATCTGAGAGAGTTATGAAGATTATTATGCAAGTACTACTAGTTAGAAAGCTACACCTTTCCTTTAATATGTAGTACCCAAGTTTATAAAGAATTTCTTGTATGAGCACCACCACCACTACACAAGTTTTACGTGACTACATGCCGCACAATAATTCTAATATGCACCCAAGTATGTATTCTCTTTTTAGAAAAATTAAGATCTCAATAGTGTCTTTAATGTATGTATTAACAAGTCAAGATCAGTGATTATAGACAAGTCTATCCATAAAATTATAGAATGATATGACTTAGCATTTGAACATTATAACAGCAGTTTCTAATCAAATGAGTCTTTGAAGAACCAGTAATTTTTAGAAACCAAATGAAGGTGAAGATATAAAGATTTTTTAAAACAATAATCCTTCATTAACTGCTAGTAATTGATCCCACAGTAAATCATCAGACTTACCTCAATTACTAAGGATAAGATATCAACTTAATAAAACATTTTGACAAAGTTGAGTATCACAAAGAGAAAGTTCTTATATGAGATATAAAATGCATACTCAAGGAAACTAAAGATTCCATTACTAAATTTGTCGACTGATTTTCTTTTGATTTTAAGACAAAACATTTTGCTTGAAAACTTAGTAAACAGTTTTATCATAGGAATTAGTGAGAGTCAGTGTGTTCAACTGGTTTGAAGTGATCTTATGATACGGACAGCTGAATGATAACTTATGCCTTTTTAGAGTGATCAGACAAAAATTCAATATAAATTTAATTTATTCATCATTGCATTCCTTGAAGAGATATTACATCATAGTACAGAATACAAACAAAATATGAATAAATTCTTCTAAGATAGATAGGGCATTTACAAATGATCTAATCCGAGAGATAAATCTAATTTAATCCTTAGAACTAATCTTCTTCTTCCAAACTACACCCTCTTTTGGGTCTTCCCCCTTATATGACGGTTCAGACATGGATCTGCAATGATCTCACCACAAATATGAGATCATTGTGTAGGAATGGGAGTGGGAGTTCAGATCCTAAAGGTCTCACCACTGTGGTGAGAACATTTCACGTGAAGAGCAAATGACATAGGAGGTGTAGTAGCGACCCTCAGGGGATTTTGCAACAAGCAAGTTCCCCATGTCCTTCACTTCACCATGAACTGGTGATGACGGAAGTGATGGTGGCTCGTAAGATACTTCTTGCGCTCCTGAGATCGCCACAAGATACTTCTTGCGTTCTTGGAACAGGTAGATCTTGAAGCAGGCATGTGTCCATTTGACATAGTGCCTTGATGAGCAAGAATGTTTACGAGGGGCAAGCTTGGACATTGTGGTCAAGAGACGAAGATAAAGTCTAGGAATAGAAAAGATTTAGAAGTGGATGAAGTACTAAGAACAGATCATGGAAATTTGTTCATCTTAGGAGGTTTCGGAGTAGTGTATTGTAAGAATTTGAAATAAGAAATGGGTTCCTTAAATACACGTTTTTGGAAAGATGGACAGTTAAGAATATTTAAGATAAAGATGTCCGACTTTCGAGGTTCATGAATGTGCTTCTTGGAAATATAAAAAGTTGTTTTTAGCAGGGTAAAGGTATTCAGATCTGGTCCATGTCTAGGAAATATCAACAAATAGATTTTCTGAAAGATTTTAGAGATCTTTGTTGATGTACGTTTGAAAAACAATATCATAGTGAATGTTCATGTCAAAAAAAATATCCTTGAGTATCAAAGTCTTGATAATATATTGACTGATTTTTAAAGATATTATTAAAGGTGGTTTAGTCAGGGTCATGATAATTGAATAAGCAATCTAGATACACAGGTTTTAGAGGGGTCATTAGCGAGATAAATTTAAATATTGTAGCTAATGATTCATGACACAAATATCAATAATTTTAATCATATTATATTAAAATTTCTGACAGATCAAGAATTTAAATATAATCACATACTTTGCACACGTAGTTGACTTACCTGTACTAGCTTGTATGTGAAAACTAAGCTTACCGAAGAAATGCAAAGTTATTTAGTTCACCTTTGTCTCTCGAGGCTTTGAAGTCTTGGTGGAGGCTTTTGTGGAAGACTTAGTGATTCAGCTTCTTGGCTCATGAGAGTCAGTAGTGGCAAAGAGCTTTGATTGCTTCATCTTTGAACTGTCTTTGAGGTTCAACAATCTTCCTTAATAATCAGCGGGTCATCGAGAATTTGAGAAGTAGCACATTTTGATCTGTGTGACAGATGTCTGATGTTTTAGGTTTAGCTAATCTCTGATAGATAGATAGATAAAAAAAATCAGTAACACTTTTGAAGTCTTTATCAGAGTTTTAATGATAATCAATAAAATGGCTAAAAAGAGTAGAGATTAAGAATATATCCTGATGTATTTGAATGTCAATTCGTCGAGGAATTTTTTAACTCAAGAAGGATTTTGTAGAGTACCCAATCTGATAACCTAGTCATTATGAGAAAGAATTATCACTCCATTTTTCTTGTTAAGCGAAAGATAGACTTCCTTTATATCTTACATATGTCATTCACCTAAAAGACATAATAGTCTTTGCTGAGAACTTTTTAGAAATATTTAATGTAAACGAAAATGTAAACGACTTCTCTATAGATGAAAATAAAGACATAGCAATTATATCAGCCAGTAATATGTAAAGAGAAGACTTAAGAGTATTTTTGAAAAACTTTTGGATTTCTTCCTTTATTCAATCCTTATATCACTTGAAATACTTATCCTCCATACTCTTGATTGAATGTGAATTTCATCAGTAGTAAAGATTTTCTTTCAGCAAGGAACCTCATGTTCCCATAATCCACAAGAAAACTGTATTTGATTAATAAGAAGTTATAAGCAGTTTTCTTATGAAATGTCTTCAAAAAATAATTTTGAAAATATTATGAATTTGAGAGTAGAAATCATTTTCAATCAAAGCATCTTTAAATTGAACTCTGGACCTCTCTCAAGCTGTTAAGCTTGGAAACAAAATGTTTTGACAGAGACTTGCTCTGATACTAAGTGTAGGTCCCGGTTTCCAAATGGATAGAGCTCAGAAATAGGCTAGATGGGGGGTGAATAGCCTATCTATCAAACTTAAAATTTCTTTTTGAAACTTAAAGTTAAGCAGACTTTTGACTGATCTAAGAAGACATACTGATTCATCAGCAGAAGGGAAGAATAGAAGTTGATCGGTTAATGTCTCAGTCAGCTGATAGGATAGCTTTCAACTAAAACAGAGTATTCATACTGAATGAACATATGGGCAGCGAAAGTTCAAATATCAGTTAATTTATGAGTCAGCTGATGTTTTTATCAGTCGACTGATAATTGAGTAACTAACAAGATGTAAAACATGTTAACGGGATTAAGTTATTTAATGCTTGCTGATGCTCCTAAGATATGTAGACATGAAATAATAAAGCAAGGAAGTTTAGTTCACAAGTAGGAGTAATTTGCTTAAAGTAATAAAGTAGGCAATGGTATTTAAAGCAATAAAACAAAGGATTGAATTCAACAATTGACTGGAGAACAGTTACTATATAAAATATTTCATACAACAGAATTCAGTCAAGTTATACATGTTTAGTTAATCTTGCCCAAGTACTTATTACAAAAAGTAAATTAATTTAATAAAGAAAAACTTACAGGCAGTCTATTACTAATGGGTTACAAATGGAGATATAAATGATTATTTTATCCATTTGCGATTTTACTTGCTATCTTCTCCAGTACCCTCATCGAGAAACGTTTGGGAAAACTGTTTCTGATGATTAGAGATTCAAGCAAGTCAGATAAGTTAGAATATTAGAAGCGATGTTCAAAGTAAAAGGTTCGAACATCCCTTTTGGGGATATCCTAACTCATACTAGGTTGTGTAATCAAACTCACACCAGTCATTACAAAGATTAGTAAGACTACGTGTGTGAGTGTGATTTGGAGTTGAAACCTAGACTCTAGACTATAAGCTATCAGATTTGATCTCTTGAGCCATTTTTCCTTCTTCTCTCTTTCTTCTCTTCATACACTTGGTGTGTGAAATCTTCATCCTTCAGACTTTTAAGAGGCCGGTGGAGATGAGCTTCAAGGGCAATTGGTAGACGACTGATTTGACTCGTTTGAATAGACTCTAACTTCACAAGTGCATTACTCTTGTACACCACTATGTTTCTCTTTGTTGTTTTCACAGTACTTCCACACAACCACCACATATAGCTCGAGCAGATATTTGGGGTATTTATAGGTAGAGAGACGGGTGTAGCCGTTGAAAGGTGTTTGAATTCAACCGTTGGAATTTATCTTATAGTGGTTGAACTTCAATGTCTTGAAGGTTGTGTCCGGATTATGTGGCTTTTGAAGATGACAGTAAAATATTCTTTAAAGAAGATATTTACGTGTCTGAAAAGCTTTCAGAGAGTTTTCACATCATAAAGTACTTTATGGCAGGGGCCACGTGAAAATCAGTACTTGAGATCAAGTTTGTGTAAGAGATATATTTTTAGAGAACCTAAAAATATATTTCTTTTTGAACGATAGGACTTAATTGCTGATGTGAGTTCCGAGACATCGTTTTGGTCATCAGCTGCTGAGGGTTAGTAGAGCTTTGTTTTGGATCTTTAGTTGGTGACACGGTTTCTTAAATCCTTTAGCTTTGTTCAGTCTGATGCTTGGTGTCCTAAAGAGATCAGTAGCAGTCTTGAGTTTTTGGTATTACTCTATTTAGTTTTCCTGTCATAGTGAGTCGAGATGGTCTAAGGCCAAAATAACTGAGCATGTAGCACGCAGGCTACTAATTAAATCTAAACAAATTATCTTAACCTAGACAAGTTATGGTTTATGGTTACAAGCAAATCTTTAAGTAAATAAGGAATATTCACTTTGGAGATATTATAATGAGTGAATATGTAAATATTCCCAACAATGTCCCATATAAATTGTCACATTGATGTGGTGTGATGCATCAACTATATGTCTATACTTGAGAAGATAGATGTGAAGTCTCATGTAATTACCCTAGATCTAGGAGGTCTGGCTTTATTGTGATTGGATGCGACCTAATGTGATAGTCGCACATAAATTTTCATATTCTTGGACTATCTAGTGACAGATTAATTTGTGACTAAATTGGTTAGAACCAATTAACTAACCAACTAAAAAAATATATATATCTTAATTGAGACAAGACGAATTTTGAGTGTTTCTCCTGAGTTTTTTAATTGGTAAAAGTTAACATGTGTCTCAAAAACTACATTTTAAATATTTATTTGTAGTATGTTCTCTTTCAAAAATTATCAAAGTGGTATTGAAACTTGTAAATGTGTAATCATCAAAACATAAATCACAAAAGATATGGCAAAGGCTATTTTGTGGGTAGTCCCACTTTGCTTTTCTCTTTTCTATTTCTTTAATTTTATTTATTTAATTATTTATTTTAGATCATGGAGTATATATAAGAGGCCCATCAATAATGGTTGCTATTGGTTTGGGCTTGAGAAAGGTACTGTAATATGGACCAGGTTCTCTAAAGTATGGGCTTCTGCCTCAAAATGGTTTTGGGTTTCTTGAATGGACACAAAACCTTGTAGATTAAATAGAATGGGCTTTCCTTTTTTTTTTTCTCAGTAACAGCAAGTGAAATTAATTTTGAAAATGAAGATAGTTTCACCTCATTTTCTTTCTTTTCTTGCCGTTGTCCCAAACAAGAACATACGGAAGAATGGAATGATCAATTTATTTTGCAGAGTTCTAAAGTATGGATGAAAATGTTTTCATTATCAATCTCAATCTCCTTAGAATATCATTCAATTAACCATTGTATTCCAACCATTTTTCGCTCTGAAACCAAACCTAAGAATCGGTGATTACTTGATGGGTTTTGATTTACTCGATCGCCATGAAAGTTGAAAAAAAGTGGTCATAAATACATAAAACGTTTGAATTTCTTAATTATGTTATCATAGACAAAAAAAGAAAAGAAAAATAAAGTATGGTTTTGTACGAGAAGAAGCTTTATTTATCATAAAAATAGACAAAATGCCCTTTAAGTTGAAAAATGATAACCAAATAAACATTCATCCACGGTGGAGCAAAACAGTGTTACCAAACAGCAATTATTGTGCTAACATGATCATTTCCCTCGAAATAACCTATGTTATGTTTCGATGTTTAATTCTTAAGTTTGGAAGTGGATTTGGAAGAAAAAATTGAGTTTTGTGGAGCTCAAATTGTTCTTTCAATTTTAATTTTTAAACCTGGAATTGAGCGGCCAAACGCCAAATGTTTCTTTCTTAATTTGCGTGCTCAATATTTTTGAAGGCATCACAAGAAACCGAACAAATGTACACATTCTAAAATTTTAGGTAATAGCAACAAAAAAAAATTTAATAATAAGAATAATATTATTTTTTTTTCCCGTTCTATATAAAACATCTATCATTCTATTTTGAGATGTTTCACTTAAATAATTCACTTTAAAAAAATTAGGGTTAATGACACTACTAGTCCCTCGACTATGACCGATTCCACCATTAGTCCCTTAACAAATTTTTTTCAAATTTTTGTCCCTTGACTATGAAAAGTAGACACGGTTGGTCCTTTTGGTGGATGCCATTAGTATTTTTCCGTTAAGTCTGTCTTGCACGTGAGAGGCACATGACAGACTTAACGGAAAAATATTAACGGCATCCACCAAAAGGACCAACCGTGTCTAATTTTCATAGTCAAGGGACAAAAATTTAAAAAAAAATTGTTAAGGGATTAATGGTGGAATCGGCCATAGTAGTAGTGTCATTAACCCAAAAAATTATGTCTTCAATTTTCATAATCTTTTAATTTTTCTCTTTGCATGTAATATAAACATTTTGTATACAATTCAACATGTTTTTTCAATTATAACTAAATGTAAATATAATAATATATTTTTTAATTATTAAACTTGTTGAACGTAATTTTTTAATTATTAAACTTGTTTTTTTAATTATTATAACTAAATGTAAATATAATAATATATTTTTTCTCTTTGCATGTAATTTTTTTTAAATGTCCATGTGCATGTGGCCTATAATTAAAGTAAGAAAAAAAAAGGGTAAATTGGTAAAAACGTTGTCCTAAAAGAAAAATTTTCAAACATGATAATTATTTTGGGACGGACGAAAAAAAAAAAGACAATAATTTAGGGACGGAGGGAGTATACTGTGAGATGAAAAAGCAATAAGTTTCATGATTTGACACTACTAAAAATATAGCTCAAAGATATTAAGGGTATATTTGGGAACCATAATGTCATAGTTTGAAATTAGAATTGAAAGTACAATTTGAAGTCTGTAAAACTCAAATTGTTCATCTAATTTCAATTTCAAAGCACGGCAGCCAATGATAACCTAAAGAAAAACTAGTTAAAATTATACGTATAATTCTTCAAAACTTGTACTCCACTCTGTATAAAGCTTTTATTTTTATTTTATAATAAGGGGAGGAGAGTAATGACTAATGAAGAAAGTCAACATCCACCCAGGCCCTAGGGAATTTATGCACTTTATAAGCAGCGACATTGTACGGAGGCTTATCCTAGTGGATTTCGGGCTAAACGGGTCACTATCGGGCCACGATTAAAGATATAATATAACAATATTTTGAAATGGTTAATCGATAAACCATTCATAACTTTGATAGTTTCTTATGTTTTTAAAAGAAATATAAACTAGACATTTTTTTACATCAATGTCTTATAATTTCCAACGTGTTATTCTCATAATAAATAATGTAATAGCTTTACTTAGCAGTTATTTCCAAAAAATTTGTTTATATTTCAGTATTTATTCACAAGTACACAAAGAAAACCTGTAGTGCAAATGATAAATGTGTTTGACTTTGGATTAAAGGTTATTGATTTTATTTTCATGGTGGTTAGTTTCCATATCTCCTAAACTTTTTACTGCCTAATTAATATTACGCGGGCTGGCGGGCCAACCCTGAAACCTGACGGGCCAGCCCTAACGGGCCGCGGGTTAAACGGGCTAGCCCTAAAAAGTCCTGATTTTAAACGGGCCAAAAATATTGAACCCTAACCCTATTTTTTTCGGTTTAAACGGGTCAACTCTACGGGCCGTAGCCTTTTTAACATCTCTAGACTCAGTGCCATGCCATCTGGATTTTGTTTTTATTAGAAAATTAAGATTAAAAAGCAATAGCGATAAATAAACTTTTTGTCCAACTTTCTTATTCTAAATAAATAATTCACCTTTTTTTTATAATTTAATATATAATTAAATTAGATCAAACTTTACTTATATTTATTAAAAAAAAATTATACTTGATCCAAACTATTAAAAAAAAGATTTTATATCTCTATTATATCTTATTTTTTAATAAACATACTTTACTTATGTTTATTAAAGCAGTTTAATACTTTACTTAATCAAAATTAATCTCTATTAATTTATTACTGTAAAATTTTACATACTTTGCTAGATTGGAATAAAAAAATTTATTAAAAAAAGATTTTATATCTCTATTATTTTACTTTAAGATTTGGACATATCAACTGCGACATTTACGTAGCTCTCATTACGTAACTTTTTGCTTACTGTCCGAACAATTTGTTAGGTGACCTTTTGCTAAGTTTGTACTGTCCAAACAATTTGTTACGTGACTTTTCCTTGCTAAATTTGTACTGTCTAAACAACACTCTTTGTTATGTGATTTTTTGCTAAGTTTGTTTTACTTCCCAAACAATTTGGAAGAAAATATAAGAATATATAGAAAAAAATATATAAAAAATTCCTCAAGTCATTATATATGGAGAGTTATATGGACAAGTAATTAAATTACTCCCACCTATAAAAACTTACAAAGTTTTTTATAAATTTATTCACATGCATTCATTGCCTAATATCTAGATTTTTATTTATATATTATATATTATTTAGATTTTTATTTGTTCTCTTAACAAATTTTTAATATATAGTTAATGTGCATGATCAATTTTTTAAGTGATTACAAACTTTGATACATTTCTTCAACAAAAAAAAAAAAAAAAAAACTTTGAGACACTAAAAAAAAAAAAAAAAAAAAAAAGTTGGCAGATATATACGCGACACTGAGGGAGTATTTGGATGTACAATATTTTTTGTTTCTTTTTCCAGCTTGCTTGAAAATTTAAATTCACATAAAAAGGTTTTCATAATATATTTAAGGGGTTTGCTAATAGGTCAGTCGTCAATGGATTCAATATGCGCGCAACAGATATAAGTATCTTCGAAATAATTTGATACTCCCTCTGTTTCAAAAAGATTGACGTTTTGGAGTTGTGCACACATATTAAGAAATTTTATAAGTTAACAAATATACCCTTATTAAATATCTTTAATTTTTGTGCTAGGAGTAGTTGAAAAGATAAATTAGAAGGAGATAGCCATTGGGAGAAGATAAAGTATTTAATAAAGAGATGATCAATTATTGGAACTTGTGAGAAGACAAGGGTAAATTAGGCAAAACATACATTGGAAACCTAAAACGACAATCTTTTTTAAACAAATTTTTAGAGCTAAAACGATAAATATTTTGAAACAGTACAAAATTTCATATTGTTCGTCAGATCCGATTTGTTAACCCGATAGATCTAATTATATTAATTAATTCAATTGTGAATCTCTTATTAGTCCATATATCCAACTAAATATCTTATTCGATCAAAATTTTTCAAGAAAAATATATGAAACGAGTCTATTTTGTGATTCTTATCTTAGTATCTTTAATTTAAAGGATGAATATGGTGAAATGATATTAATTGGTTAGACTTGTGAAAGCGTAGAATACAAGTAATGAAAAAGAATATATAGATCTATATATGTTAGAAATTAATGGAAGAAGCTTGTGCGAAATCGACACTCGAAGAAAAATAGAATTAGGAAATTACATGAAATTATCTTTAATTGTCTACATGGAAAATAATATACAACAAGTTTGACATACGTAAGAGCAACAAATTATCTTTAATTGTCTACACGGATAATAATATACAACAGAACCTGTAAATTAACATCTTCTTTAATCAACAATAATTGGAACATTTGAAAAATATATTAAAAAATTAGTTTGATGAAGACCATAAATTTTGATCATATATTTATATAAACAAGACCATGTTCTAGACTCTTATTTTTATTTTTCCAGAAAATATGAAAGTATTGGGAAAAACATCATTAGGATTGTTCAATAAAAGGCAACTCACCAAAGTTCTGGGAATTTTTGGTTCTCATAAATTTGACTTGAATTCGTTGATCTTGACCATTCTTTTGGCCAACGTACTATTTCTTGGCAACCGAGTGGTAGTGCTTGAAATTTCTATTTTCGTAATATCAAGATTATCAAGTTTGAATTTTGAATATCTAGATTATCAGGTGTGAATTTTGAAACCCTTCCAGGAATTGGAAAAATTAGTACCTAATAGCCTTACAATTATGTTAAATACTCCATCCGGTCCAGATAAAGAGTTCACTATTCTATTTTCAGTTATTTCACTTTGAAAGTGTTAGAAAAATAGTTACAATAGTTCGGAAATTACAAAAACTGGAATACTACAAAAAATTACAAAATAGGAAATGAACAATAATTTAAAAGTCTTCGTGTCGAGAATCTCAGGTCTCATACAACGGAACAACCGGAGTTGGCTCAACACTTGAGTTTCCGACGAATTGATTTGTGCTTGGACAGAATCACCAACCACTCCCCTACGGGCGGGCGTGTGAAAGAGAGCATCTATGTTATACAAGCTTACCCCTTGCAAGAAAAGAGCTTGTATATAAACTAACTTGGTTTTTCCTTTGTTTCCAATATGGAACAAACACACTTATCAAACTTCAACCCACGTACTTTAGGCCTTAATAACTCCATCATCCAAACATTATTTTGAACAAATAAATATATGATTTCAAGATTCTCACGGAGTAGAACACATTTTCACAATTATCTTTGTCATTTGACAAACGAGTAGTTGAGAACAATTCTGTCATAGTCGCACAATTTCCTTCACATTTTAAACAATTTTCCAGAAGAAAGTTTCTTTAACTTTTAACTTTAACATTCACATATGAGTCCTTAAGGGGTGGTCCAGTGGTAGAGTTGAGGCTTTACAAAGTGTGAGGTATCAGGTTCGATCCCTTGTCACTCCCCCTTATGACATCAAAAAAATAATAATAATAATAATAAATATATATATATTATAAAAAAAATTCACATATGACAGAAACATCTTGAGTATGCTCAAATATTTTTTTAATTATGTCTAATTTTAATAATATTTATATCTATATATCTCGTTAATTATTAAATTTTTTAAACGTCATATTTTGGTGAAATGAAAGGAATAATATTTTAAGATATTGAGCAAAAGAAGAATATATGGTAGTAGTAATTAATAAGAGGATATAAAGAGAAGTTATTGAACTGTAAATGGGTAAATAAGTCCAAAAAATGTTTTGATACTTTAGAGATTGGATAAAATGCACCAAATAACCCTATACTTTTTCGTAACTACAAAAACCGTCCATGCACTTTTCTATTGCATTTTTTCCGTTTCTGTACAATTTTTATCACCCCCACCATCCACTTTTTCCATTAAGTCGGGTCAACTCCAACATGTGTTGATCACATGACCTAATGGTTGTTTAACGAGCCCGTCGAGCCGAGTTATTCGTTACTCAACTTGAATTACTCGCATTGTATTCGACTTGTTCCTATATTTTAGTTGAATTTGGTAAGATTTCAATATTCGTTTAAAATTTGAGTCAACTAGACGAGTTTAACTAATATTCCCTCCGTCCTTAAATTATTGTCTTGTTTTTTTTTTTTTTACCGTTCCTAAATAATTATTTTGTTTGAAAAAAAATTTTAGGACATTACTTTTATTATTTTACTCTTACTATTCTTTCTACTTTAATTATGAATCACATACATATAAGTATTAAAAAAAACTACGCATTTTACTAATTTTAATAATTAAATTAATTATTTTTTTTTAATCTATATATCAAATTAAATAAAATAATAATTTAAGTACGGACGAATATTTAATAACTCGGACCGACGTAATTTTTTTTTAGAAGAGAGTGAGAGTAGCTGCATCTGCATGTGATGTTACAATTATTGGTCCTATGATTTTGCTTTATTCAGTGCTTTACAGTTAAGAGTAGTCTGTCTGTCTATGCCTCAAACAAATACGGAGTAGATGATTTTGCAAGTTCCCCAAGAGAATGTTTTTAAAAATAAAAACTCCACATAAGCAAGCATGCATGCTTCAATATTCTTTCAACTTTTTCTTTTGTGTCCTTTACATTGCAAAGCCTCTCTCTCTCTCTCTCTCTCTCTCTCTCTCTCTCTCTCTCTCTCACAAAAACAGTAACACACATAGGATCAGTACATGTATATGTGCATAGAATCCTATTCAATTAGATATGTCATATTTTAAGACCCTTTCCCATTTTCGTCTTATTTCACCAGTGCTTACTTTAAATAAACTATCATATTTCACTGGTGGTTACTTTAAATAAACTATCTAACCTTCGTATTTTTGTTTTAAATCATTTTGAAATTGAAAAAATTACATACAGTACAAAAATAAAAATAATATGTTAAAACTTAGATTTTTGGCCTGTTCGAACAACATGTGGTAAATAGGCTATAATTTTTTGTAGATAATTCGGAATTTAAATTCGTTTAATATTGTGTAAACTAGACATCTAGGGCTTTTCAATCATACTTTATTTGCTATTTTTGGATGTCTAAAATATTCCCTGTAAACTGTTAAAGTTGACCCAAAATTCTACGAAACTATATCGTAAGTTACTATTCTTTTAAATAGTGAAAATTGATATCTTTAAATTTATTATTTAATTATGGTTAGTTTTTAATAAGGTATAATATTCCCTAATTAAATATAGTTAGTGTTAATGGTGATTAGTTAGTATTAAGTGAGGTTAATTAATATTTAAAGGTCATTAAAAACTCACCAACGGGAGTGAGCCACATCAAAAATAAACTCACCCTAGAATGACACCTCGTACTTGGAAATTTTGACCAAGGCAAGACCACCACTTTTGCTGGAGAATTTATGCTCAATTCAGCAATCATAATTTGTTCCTCCTTCTCCTACTTTGCCGAGAGAGAGAGAGAGAGAGATATGAGAACAAAAAGTGCACCGCCTCCAATTGTGCAATGAAATGTCTTTATGCCTTTTCACGAAACCCCAACCCACACAAACTATCATCTCCCTTCCTCTCCCAAAAGCCGTGGCTTGCCATTTCTTTGTACGTGATCAGTTTGATTATCGCTCTTTCGAGCTTTTAACGAACAAATATTGTAAGATCGACTTGCTTAACTAGTAGATCATTATCATCAGTAAACTTCGCATTTTAATTGGTAGTATTGCAATATTGGCAAGTTACTACTTTTAGCCCATAATATAATATTATCCCGTTTTAATTTTAATACGATCCATGCTAGTAAACTAGTTAATTACGATGAAATAGGATATGTTTCATGCATGTATAATGGTAACTAGCTTAAGTTTGTTAAATAATGATTCTACTTGTTAAGTAGCTTAATGAGACAATGAAATTGACGTACTACGAACATAAGCTAAAATACCGACGTTTGGAATCGTCGTGATTTGACTCCACAAAGTCTATCGTTAATATAGTTTGATTGTGTTGAGACGTAAGATTAATTCCTACGATTGTCAATAGGAATTTTGGGCAGAATTACCTCTACAGAAATTAGTTATTTATGACATGTTTAATAAGTAATTGTGAGTCAATTATGGATTTACCCAGTCTAGCGGCAATTACGTGTAAACCAATTATAAATATTGAGGCCATGTAAAGTATCGCAACAAGTGTTAAACCGTGAGCTAGTTAACTATGATCTAGTATTATCACAAGCATTAACTAGTGAATCGGGATATTGCGACATTGGTTAATAATGCGACATTGGTCTATATTATGATATTGGACCATATTGCGACATTGGTCTATATTATGATATTAGTCTATATTGCGACATTGGTCTATATTATGAGATTGGTCTATATTGCAACATTGGTCTATAATGCGACATTGGTCTATATTATGATATTGGACCATACTGCGACATTGGTCTACATTACGATGCCGGTCTATAATGTGACAATGGTCTATATACGACCGGAAGAGGCTGCAGTGGTCTTAACGCAGTTGGCTGAGGCTGCGGTGGTCTTAGTGCGTGCACTACTGTTCAGGCGACTGAACTGTGATTGTTATGTTGCGCATACAGTTATCCAGTTACACGGTTACATAGTAACTAGTGATCTAGTAATTCAGTCCATCTTGTTATACAGTTATACGGTTACTTAGTAACCAGTGATCCAGTTACACGGCGGTCTGATTATATGGTGAGCTAGTTGTATGGTAATCTAGTTACCCCGTGATTGGTATACAGTTTGAATATGTGTTGCTTATACATAGTGACGTCCTATTATGATTGATAATAAGTGTGTGATCTGTGATGCAGTTGTGCATGCTTGCATATCATGTAGTTACATGGTAGTAACTTATTGAGTCTTTGACTCACCCCTTCCCTTGTTTTTCTTTAATTCGCAGGAGCCAGAAAAGTTGAGTTGGTGAGGCCGGTTACAGTACGTGGGGACTCACACGTAGTTTTTGGGTAGTTCCTCTTTTGTTGAACCATATGTATATATATAATATCTTATAAGAACAATGTAAAATAGTGTAAACTCTAAGTTGCGTGATTGTAAACAGTATGTAAGAGTGAACCTTTGTTTAACTAGTTAGTTTCGAGTGTGTTAGCTCGTTGAGATGTGTATTATGTTTTGGTTGTTTGGTTGTGCTTGTTGAGCTCACTTATACAGGATTTATGTTGGATATGATGCAGTGTATCACGTCCCTATTTGGGGTTCAACGAAGGAGCTCAAATGAGGGTGTGACACATATCACATGTACTATATACAAATGATAAATTGATAAGTACTCCCTCCATTACACTCCATTAATTCTAGTCACATAGTTAAAACGTCTAATATTCTCTCTCCCCTTAAATTATTATTTTGTTTAATTCGGTACAAAAAAAAAAAAGTTGACTTGATTATTAATATTGATATAGTGTGTAGTTTTCTTTAATGCTCATGTGTATGTGGCAAATAATTAAAGTGGGAGGAAAAAGTAAGGGTAAAATGGTAAAAATAACATCCTAAAAACGAAACTTTTAAACATGACAATTATTTTGGGACGTAAAAAAAAAAATAATAAGACAATAATTTAGGGACAGAGAGAGTATATAAGTAGTATTAGAGTTGGTCATAATTACAAAATGCTAGAGCTTAACCAAAATGTTTATAATATATGTAGAGGGTAAAGTAAAAATGTTTATGAAAATTGTAGGCATAATTTTTTAAAGTGAATTCTTTAAATAGAACATCTCAAAATAGAATAGTGAATTCTTTACCTGAAACCGAGGAAAGTACTCCATCCGTTTTTAAATAATCGTATTGTTTGACTGAGCACATGGATTAAGAAAAAAACTAATTGACTCTATTATAAATATTGATATAGTATGCATTTTTCTTTAAAATCCTTGTGCATATAATCATAATTAAATTAGGAAAAAAATAATGATAAAATAATAAAAATATTTTTCTAAAAAAAAATTTAGAAAAATAATAATTTTTTTAAAATGAACAAAAAAAAATTAATAATTATTTAGGAAAGGAGGAAAGAGTATTGAAGATGAGTTTGGAATAATTGCTTTTGGATAAAATAAAAGGCGACAAGCAAGTAGATGCATAAAATGATATGTGAACGGCAGGCATGGCTTCTTTTCTCAAAGATAAACTTAGTAACAATCATTTAATGTCAAAAGGAGATTGAATTCAAAAAACTTTTCAAAGATAAGTACGGACTATAATCTTTTCCACACGCTTTGAGCCATTTCTTTGTATTTTCTTTTTAATTACCCTTTTGGCTTTTGCTACTTTTATTTCCAACACAAATTCTAGAATTAGGAAAAAGTAATATGTGCCGTGACAATGTTCTTTTATTTGTTAGTATAACGTACTTGTGCGTATCACATGTATTTGGATCTTACGATCTAGCTGTCAATTTCTGTCAAACAAAAAAAAAAAAATTTATATTCCCTCCGTTTCACCTAAATAATTTATACTTAAAAAATTTAATTATTAAGAAATATGTAAGTATTATCAGAGTTGGTTATAATTACAAAAATGCTTAAGTATATTTAAGATGTTTATATCACATTTAGAAGATAGAGTTGAAAAGATTATGCAGAGTTACGGCATAATTTTAGAAAGTGAACTCTTAACATGAAACATCTCAAAATAGTATAGTGCACTCTTTGCCTAGAACGAAAGGAGTATACTCCATCCATTCTAAATAAGTATTCATACTTTTTATTTTGGGATGTCTTAACTAATATATTTTAAAAACTTTTGAGGTACAAATTCTCTACCATTAATGCTATGAATTTTACCGTTACAACACATTTTACAACCCATCATCAATTACGTTTTTTAATTCCTATGCTTTGTCAACAAGGAACATTTATCGGGATGGATGAAGTATTATATAATCTCCCCATCCCAAAATAATTGTCTTGTTTGAAAGTTTCCTTTTTAGAATAACACTTTATCCAATGCTATCATCTAGTTTTTCCTTTGTAGCATACTTAAACAAGAAGACTTTTTTCATATGTGGCAAAAAAAAATTTAAAAGATAAAGAGTACATTTTTTCAGACGTGTTATTGCTTTATAATTAATTATAAAAATGTCAGTATTTACCTAATGTTTTCATTGAACGAGTGATGCGGAACATGTAAACATGCAAGTGAACGATGTGTATTATAGTTGGATTCAAACAAGTCAATCAAAGCGCAGGACAAAGATGAAGCCAATTACTTTCACATTTGCATCAGTTACGCCCATAAAATAATACTCTCTTTGTTGCAAAATAAGTGTCTCTAATTTTATTTTGAAATGTCTCAAATTAAGTGTTATTATTATTATATTTTTTGAAAGATTATTAAATTAATAAAATACCCTTATTCATTCTGAGTTAATTAAGAATAAGCACTACACTAAAGGATTTTTTAAAGGTCAACTAATTTTTTAAAACCCATTTACTCAATAGGACCATTAGACAATAATTCACGTTTTTAAGATTGTTAATAAATATTTCAACAACCAATATTTAATATTAAAAATTCTATTTGTACTCTCTATTTAGTAAATTAATGTACATTATTTACCTCGTAAATACTCAACTTGGTTAATAATAAATGTGCATTAGACTTCTAAGTGACCAAAAGCTTTTAGACCATTAAATGAAAAAAATAGGCCAATACAATTGTTGGCAAAGAGAGTACTTATTTTGGGATGGAGGGAGTAAATGTTGATTTATGTGTTTCATTTCCTCTTTGCATGTTACTCCCGCCGTTCCAGACTTCCATGCAAGAAGTCTACGATTTTATTTTGAAATGTTTAAATTAAAATTGTCACTTTTAAAAATTATGTATGCAGTCTTCATAAGTTTTCAACATTACCCTCATGTAAGATAAACATGTTAACTATGGTTAAGTATATTATTGTAATTATGACTAACTCTAATAATATATATGAGTAAGTTTCTTGGGAGACTGTCTTACGAATCTAAATTCGTAAGATGAAGCCCCACTTTCTCACAGTTCAGTCGACCAACACCCAGTGGGTTGGATCAGGAAGATCCGTCATACAAAAAATATTTATAAGACGATATTTTCTAAGTTATATATATATATATATATATATATATAAAAGAAGAAAATGAATATCAACCTATTGAAAACCAACCTACAATAAGAAAAATAAATCTCAAAATTCTCTTACAATCAATGCATCAACAAGTCAAGAAGAGTGGCTCAATAATATAATTAAAATTTGGCGTAAGAAACTCGTGGTTAATTATTGATTGAATTGATAATATTAAAGAAAGACTTGAGGTCAATTTTAAGGCCAAAATCAACCCCCATACCTCATGGATTTTGCACCCTAAACCGCTTCCTCGTTCTCTTCTCCATGTGATGTCGCATATCTATATTGTAATAATAATATTCACGCCGTCCCTTAATTATTGTTTTGTTTGATCTGGTACAAAGATTAAGAAAAAATAATTGATTTAATTATTAATATTAATATAATGTGTAATTTTCTTTAATGCACAAGTGTATATGGTCCATAATTAAAGTAGAAAAAAAAATAAGGATAAAATAGTAAAAATAATGTCCTAAATTTTTTTTTGTAAACAAGACAATTATTTTAGAATAAATAAAAAAAATAATAATAATTTAAGGACGAAGGGAGTAATAAAGTATGTAATCGTACTATAGAAATGGCGTAATTAAATTAACAAGTGGAGTAAATATTACAATATCTCGCGTTAAGGGTTGAAATTGTGATGTAATGCACGGGGAAAGTCCATGCATTAACAATTTAACATGTAGGGTATGTTTAGCATGTTGGTTTAAGGTTGGTTTTTGAGTTTTAGGTTTTCATTTTGTAATGATTGAACAAAAAGTAAGAAAGAGATAGAGATAAGCTGGTGAGATTAAAGAGAGACAAAGTCAAAGATCAAAAATTAAATTTTAAACTCGTTAAATCGTGTAAGGAGAACAAACCCGTAATATTTTCAATTTTGTATTTTGACTAATACTAAGTAGTAGTTATTTAGCGCTGGCACATGTAGGGGTGAAGGTGGTTCGGTTTGAGCCAAAACTGTAAATCGAACCATCCCCTAACGGTTTCACATATTTCAAACCGAACAGAATCGCCATAAACTTCAAACCGAACCGAACCGAACCGATCTGTTTGGTTCGGTTCCGCTGTTTAATTATTTAAATATTCTAAAAAAGAAAAAACTTTTAAATATAAAAAAAAATACGTTTAACACAAACTAAATAATTAAAAGTCAAAAAAATAACTTTAAAATTACAATAATTCAATCAAAATATTGGCAAACAATAATAATTTTCTTATTAAATTCAATTACTAATTATTAATTACTAAATAATATATAAAATTAAAAATTAAATGGTGGTGGTTCGGTTCGATTCGATTTGGCACCAAAAACCGCAAACCGAACCGAACTGCTCGGTTTATAAAATTTTCAAAATAAATCGAACCGTTCTAACCCAAAACTGAACCGAACTGGCCAATTCGGTTCGATTCGATTCGATTCGGCGGTTCAGACTTACGCCCCTAGGCACATGTTATAGGCAAATAATAATAATAATGATAATAATAATAATATAAAAGAAAAAAATGACTTTTAATCAGTGAGAAAATTTGAGACCCCCAAATTACCTAAATTAAAGCCGCTTAAACTAAGAAAATTTGCATTATATAAAGTGAGAAAATAGTAACTTTGCTAATTACTTTGTCATTAGGAAAAGAGAAAACTCACTTGTGTTAACACGATTTCTGTTGCTAATTACTTTGTCAATAACAACGAACCTAGTTATGATTAACAAACCCATTTTGTAAGTTAGCAATTAGTTACAGATAGCTACAAAGTATTGGACTAATGGCATATACAATCCTTAAAGAGAAGGTCTCCTGTGAGATCGTTTTACGGATTCAAATTCATAAGATTGAGTCTCACTCTCTAATAGCTTAGCACACCAACACATGGTAGGTTAGGTTAGGAAGATCCGTCTTACAGAAATTTTTATAAAACAAACTTTTCTAAATTTTTGTCATCCTTAAATTCTCGGTGTAAATGATACGTATCGATAATTAAGAGGAGACAAATGACAAATGTAGTGGTAGATAGAATCATGAATGATTGAGAAAGAATGCAATGGACATATATAGTAGTTTATTTAGGCCCTTAGACTTTTTGAAATGCTCCAAAGAGTAGGTAGTTGCATGTGCTATGAACGCAATGTATGGCAATGATAAAATTAGGTCCTAATTGAGGGAAAATAATCTATTTGCTAGTAGTGTAAAAGTTAGGGTGAGAAATTCAAGCAAAAAGAATATATAGGATCACTTTGTATTATACCCGTTTTTTTAAAAGAGTATTCTGTTTAATTTGATATACAAATTAAGAAAAAGTAGTGTGCTTCTCAAAACTAGGTTAGATTGCGATTCTGGATTTCATTATGTTTTCCTCCCAAAGTCCAAATTTGTCTTTGCCAAGTAAATCAAGCTAGAAAAGACCTATGATTGGGGGGGGGGGCATTTTTGTGTTTTTTTGTTACCGTACAGTTGACCCCCTTCTGATTTTATATTATTGGCAATTAAGTCCCTGACATCCAAGGATATACTGACACAACCCACTGTGCTTAGTGTGCGATATATATATATATATATATATATATATATATATATATATATATATATATATTGCAACGGAGGGATCGGAGTATATCAATGACAATTTTGATACTTTAGTACGATTTTTCTGGTAATACGTACTTTCCACATGACAAGAACTTAATAAATAAATAAATTTTATAACCTTTTTAATTCCCATTTATTATACATAATAAATATATAAATAAAATGAACTTAAGCAGAAAAATATTTTTTTGTATAAAGGATTCATTGTCTAAAATTGGATAAATATTGTTTCAACAACAAAAAAATGTTCTTCTTTCCTCATCGTGATACGACTTTATTATTATTATTATTATTATTATTATTATTATTATTATTCTTTTGCATTCGTACCATATTTTTTATATCAATATAGGATTTTCAAAAATTATAAAAAGTTATTCTCTTGAAGACATATATTTACAGGATAAACATTTTTTTTTGAATATCAAGAATAATATAAAATCAAGAAATCATACTTGAGAACAATATAAAATCAAGAAATCATACTTAGTCTTCATGTATAAAAAAAAAAAAAAGGTTCCAGAATATTTCAATTGTTAAGTAGCTCCAAAATTTGAGTGTTCTTTTATTAAAAATTAGGATTTTTATTATTTTTAAATTTTCTTCTATAAATTTAAAATATTTAATTACTGCTCATATTTTTTTAATTCAGGAACTTACATGTTTTTTTATTCGTGTTCTTACTTGTAAACAATTCTTAGTATTTAAATCTTAAAATTCTTGACAAGTCATAATAGAAACCATCATATTTCGGAGACATTCACTTACTTAATTTAGCATGTCCTATAGGTAATCCGTTAAGACATTAATTAGTTAATTTAAACTTGCATTAACAGGTCATAATGGATAAAACTTTTCTAATGTACCCTTTATCATGCACATAACATTAAGGGGTAAACTTATTGATTAAAGTTTGATCGGCGATTCACATAAATTTATTTATTTTTACAAAATTATAAGAGTTGTAACCGATAGTATTCTTAATATAATTTTAGTGAATGAGATTTTATTTCTAAAAACATAATTATATGTTAAATTTTGATTTGATTTAGTCATATATGTAGACTTTTAAGAAAAGAAACTGGACTCTTTATTAGAAACAGAGAATGTATTGACACAAAAATTGTACGTTACAACAGTTTGCACCGTATGCTTGAGACTAGTCTGAGACATAATTCCCGGTAATTTCTCACTAATCCATGTGATTAGGTTCACTTCAAGTTCTTTTGTTTATTATTAGTCAAAAGGCTTAACTAATCCAACGTTTATCAAATATTCACAATATTAATTTAAAAAATTGTGACTAACATAATTATTCAACATAATCAAATTATAAATTAATCATTGTCATTAGGTTTGAGCTTATCCATTTCCTTTACATATATAAAAATATAATAAGATCACAAAGAAGTGATGCACATATTTCTTAAACCACAAGGAACCATCTGCAAGAAGATGAAAGAGATGGGAATTTTCTCATTGGAAAATGATCTTCAAATTTTAAAATATCATCATAGGAATCTCAAAAGAATGTTGGAGTTGTCTAATATTTTGTTCGTTTCACGTAAAGAGTCTACTTTTAGTTTTTTGAGTCAATTTAATTAAAGTTTGACCGATAATTTACATATATTTATCTGTTTTTACAAACTTATGAAAGTTGTAATCTATAGTATTATTAATGTAATTTTTTAATTAATAAAAATTTTATTTCTTAAAATATAAGTAAAGTATGTAAAATTTTAACTAAATATTTATTATCACTTTAGAGAAAATCCAAATATATATATATATATATATATATATATATATATATAACATCTTAGGAAACCTAGTCTTTTTTAACTAAAACACAGTGCAGAAAGTATCGTATATAAATAAAATTAAAGTGTAATTAGATCGAGTACCTTGGTTGAAGTATGACTTAATTAATTCTCAAACTGATTCTGAAAAGAGTTTTTAAGTAACTGAGCCGAGATTTAGCGGTTGATTTTGTAATACAAAAATACATTTGTGAATTATTGAACCAAGCTTATTAATCTAACGAGATTAAAAACTTGTTCAAGTTTATTTGATAATCCCACAAACTCAATATCAATCAATCGAGCTTTTATCCTTTAGATAATAATCATATTGATCTATCAGGCTTGTCAATACATTAAAAGAAAAACAGTTTCTAGGAATATATGTGTAAATGTTCTCCATACAAAATTGAAATTAATTACGATCTATTGAGTGTTTTTTTATTTATTATTATTATGGTAAAATATTTGATTTTCTTTAGAATCTTTCCCCCTTTCCTATAAAAATGAACTTCTAATAAATCTACCTTATTTACGAGGTTAAAAACTGTGCGTGCTCTCACTGTTTTGCGAGTTCAATGTACTTGCAAATTATAAAAACTACCATCAAATATGAAATCATTTACAAACTAATCTTTCTGTTTTTTTTCATTGGTAAAGTAGTCAGCTCGAACGAATCAAATTAACAATGCACTTTTCAAATTCGATCTACACATTTAAAAATAAGTATTGGCTTCAAAAACAAAAGTAATTTTCAACTTCTTCGACCTCCACTTAGCTCCAAGTAACATACATTTTCTTTTTGTTTAAAGAAACGTGTGCAATGGCAATCGAATGAAGTCAATTCAATTTAGCAAAGCTTCATTTATTTAATAAAATAATGGAGTAGAGTACTACCTAGTACTAATATTGATGAACTTAATGAACAACAAATTGAAAGTTCCTAGCAACAACCCTAGCTAGTGAGAGTGACCCCACTTCCAATCAATCCCATTTTCAAAAAGAAAATTCATATTCAAACTTCATATCTTAATCCCTCCCTTCCCTTCCCTTCCCTTCCCTTCCCTCCATTTAAGGCATTTCTTACCCCACTACTCTTTCCATTCCACCAAAGCTCACACCGCCACCGCCACTCAGCCGCCACAAATCCCAAAACCCACCACCAATTATAAAAATCGCCGCCCTCGCCCTGTTTGTTTGAAGTACATGATATGGGCGTATTGACGGCTAGAATTAGCTCCATTTTAATCCTCCTCTCTCTCGCCGCCGCCGCCACCGCTGGAACCCAGAAGCTGAAAACTTATGAACATTTATACGATTCCTTCAAGCTCGCCGACGAAACGTACTATAGGAGCATCTTCCAGTTCGAAGCTGAAGCGAAAATTAACAACGATGCTCTCCAGGTGACCCCCGACACCGGCGGAACGGCAGTGTTCAGCCTCTTCAACCGCTCTGGCCGGGTCCTACTCCAGCAATCCTTCAAGCTCTGGGACGGCAACCTCAATTCAGACAATACCACAAGAGTTGCTTCTTTCAGAACGTCTTTCTTGGTAAACATTTATCCCCAAAACAACAGTACCGTTGGCGAAGGTTTGTCATTCGTCATTGCCCCCAACCTCACCCTCCCTCCCAACAGCTCCGGCGAGTTCCTCGGCCTTACCAATGCCTTCACCGACGGAAACGCCACCAACCAAATTATCGCCGTCGAGCTGGACACATTCAAACAAGAGTTTGACCCTGATGGCGACCATGTGGGCCTCAATATCAATAGCGTTAGATCCGTCAAGGCGGAGCCATTAGCGCCTCACAACATTCAATTGGCAACACCTGGTCCTCCTCGATTTCATAACGTTTGGGTCAATTACTATGGAATCGAGAAGGTTATTCGAGTTTACGTGGCGCAGCAGGCTGGAAGGGACGACCCCACCCCGCCAATGCCAACTACTCCTATGATTGAATATGATCTAGATCTCCGGCAATATGTGGCGCAAGAATCTTATTTCGGGTTCTCGGCCTCAACAGGAAATGATACTGTGGAGTTAAACTGTGTTAGACGGTGGAATTTAACGGTGGAATATTTTCCCGGGGAAAGAAGTCCTGCAATCAGAATTGGGCTCGGAGTTGGGATTCCGGTGGTGGTGATATTACTAGCGGCCATGGCGGCGTTGGGGTATTACATACACAAGAGAAGGAAAGTTGTTCGATCTCAATCAAACATATTGAGCCGGTTAAGGACCTTGCCAGGGATGCCAAGGGAGTTTGAGTATAAAGAGTTGAAGAAGGCTACTAATAATTTCGATGAGAAAAGGAAATTGGGACAAGGAGGGTATGGGGTTGTGTACAGGGGAATTTTGCCGGATGAGGGTTTGGAGTTTGCAGTCAAGTGTTTTTCTAGGGAAAGTTTGAAGGGTGAGACTGATTTCTTGGCCGAGCTTACCATTATTAACCGGCTTCGGCACAAACATCTCGTCCGATTGCTCGGTATGTCTTTTTCTCTCTGTTGCTTGTTACTCCTATTGAGTTACCTTTATTTGACTGATGCTAATTTTGGTTTATTAGGCTTTGATAGTTATATTTTTGAATTTTGATAGAGAATCAATGAATTCGATTCTTGTACGTGTTTAGTTACGAAGAAGTTGTTGTTGTCGTTGTTGATGCTGTACGAGTAGCAATTGGTTTCACGATTTGCATATGATTACTGTAGTCTAAGTGTGATAGCTAGCTAGTCTCAACTTTGATCACGATAATAATTACAAAAATACTGTAATACAACCAATATGATTACAAAACAAGTTAAGGGTAAAAATGAATGATTATGAAAATCATAAGCATAACTTTTTAAAAATTGACTATTTAAGTAAAATATCTCAAAATAGTATAGTAGATTCTTTGCCTGGAACGGAGGAAGGAGTAGCATTTAAGACGGGTCAACCCCGATTAGGAATTTAGGATAGGGGGAAGTGATTTGAGTTGGAGAAAACCTTAAATGGCAAAAGATGAAATGATAAAAATTGACTTGCTTGATGTGATTTAAATCTTTAGGGTCAAAAAAACTCTGCTCCATATGAATGAACAGGAGGATTATTTGAAATAACAGGCCAAGAATCATGAGCCTCAATAGACTATCTGTAAATACCCTTCCCTATCAGAGGCCGACCAATCCACCGGTCCGGTCCCCCCTTGATCATCCTTGTGGTCCTTCCTGTCAGCCGTCCTAGTCGTATGTCCTTTGTTGTGTTCTTGATCTTCTTTTGCATAATTGGGAGATAAGATTGGTGACTATGGCATGCATCGTATGCAAGCACCTCATTGACAGCATACCAAGAAAGATCCAAGAAATTTTAGTTAAGCTTGGCCTTCCTTATGCAATGTCAACGCTTAAATCCCAAGTTTAACCTGCAAAACAATATTCATAAATCTTGAATATTAGGTTTTGATGTTGACATTGACAATTCTTTAAATTTTGATATCAAATTAATTGTCATTTTCTAATGACTTCTATATGCTGTTAAACAAATAGCTGCATTGTCAACATGGCCAACTTTTCAAAAATCTATGGTGCCAATGTCTTAATAAAAAACACTACAAGAAAGAGTGGAAGCTTTGAATTAGGATATTAAAAGTTATTATTATTATTATTTGGCAAGTAGATGATAGGGCTTTAGTTAGGTCAAAAGAATCCAAAGAAGAATTAAAATCTACTTAGCTTGAACTATAGATGTTGACCAATTCAAGATTCTAACTACCAGAATTCATGTATGGATATCAAATGGGTGGTACATCATCTTGTTATATTATTTGACAAGTAGATGATAAAAAATACAATCAAACTATTTACAAGGTGACAAAAAAAATTACTTCTGTTAAAAAAATTAATAAAAGTGTTAACGTGGATGTAAGAATAGGTAAAAATTAGCCAACATGGCACATCAGTTTGTCCCATGGCATTAATCAAACTCACACTGACCTTCAGCATCATACCACGTACATACCTTGCTACTTTTTGCCTACGCGTACATCTACGTCAACACTTCCATTAGTTAGTTTTTTTGCCATCTTATGAATAGTTTGATTTTTATTTTTATTTTTTTGTTTTTTTGTCATTTTGAGAGTTGAATAGTATAGTAGGATCCTTAAGCAAAGTTTGATGGTTAATTTTGACAATAACCATTTCCAGTAAATACAAAAGATTAAAAAAAAAAATGCTACAACGTTTACTGTATCATTGAAACACTGCAGTTGGTTATTAATGAAAACATCCTTTATATAATTTGTATAATCATTTCTGTGCATATGCAGGATGGTGCCACAAGAACGGGAAGCTCCTACTGGTGTATGAATACATGCCGAAAGGCAGCCTAGATATGCACCTTTTTGCCACCCAAAACACGGTTCCACTAAGCTGGATTCTACGATACAAGATCATATCAGGGGTAGCATCCGCTGTCCATTACCTCCACTATGAATACGACCAGAAGGTAGTCCACCGCGACATTAAGGCAAGCAACATTATGCTCGACTCCAATTTCAATGCCCGCCTTGGTGACTTTGGCCTTGCACGAGCCTTAGACAATGAGAAAACCTCGTATGCAGAGGCCGAGGGCGTTTTGGGCACGATTGGCTACATCGCTCCCGAGTGTTTCCACACAGGCAAGGCTACGCAACACTCGGATGTTTACGCTTTTGGGGCAGTCTTGATGGAAGTGGTCTGCGGTCAAAAGCCCGGGATGAAAATAGGTGGGTTTCAGTACTTGGTAGACTGGGTTTGGTCCTTGTACCGTGAGGGTCGTATACTCGATGCAGTCGATGAGAGGCTTATGAATGACTACGTGGCGGAGGAGGCCGAGAGGCTTTTGCTGTTAGGGTTGGCATGTTCCCACCCTATAGCTAGCGAGAGGCCTAAAACGCAGGTGATTGTGCAAATCATATCGGGTTCGGTTCCCGTGCCAAGTGTTCCGCCATTCAAGCCAGCTTTCATTTGGCCTGCTATGATGCCAATAGGGGATCTTACGGAGGCCACTTCGATTGATACAACCTCGCTTTCGACATCGCATTTAGGCTCCGATTGGACCCCACATTATCTCAGCCGAGAAAATTATTCCGGGTACACTGATCGCTCCATGGTGTAGTTTCTTTTTACCTTTGGTGAATTTTTTTATTATTTTTCCTCTTTTGTTTTCCTTTTACTTATATGTAGAGATCTTTTTCCTCTTCATTTCTTTTTGAAAGGTTTTCACTCTTGATATTGTTAAAAGGGGAAAGCTTTGCTGTAAAAAACGGTTGGCGGTGTTATTATGAAATCTTGTTCCTGTAACTGATTTCTTAAATATGCTGCAGTAGTTGAACAGCCTGTTGACTGAATGTATATGTAATTTTAATCTGGAGTTCATATGCAATTTTATCACCCTTCTGTTTTTGTTAATTCCAACTAGTTTAGTTGACTCAAGATTTGATCACCACTATTACAAATTCCAAACACCCATTACATACCCACCACCATTTCACCGCCGCTCCACTGTCCCATGCCACCACCACATAGGAAGAACAAAAATAAATTACCCACCACTCATAGTGCCCCACCACCACTATCACTGCAGCCGCACAGCCAAAAACCCATCACACATCAAATCTCCACCACCATTTTGGCATTGCCAATTTAAAACCACCGCTGTCTTGAAATTACATGATATGGGAGCATTGACGGCAAGAATTAGCTTCATTGTCATCCTCCTTTCTCTTGTTGCTGAGGCCGCCTGGCCTAGAGTCTGAAAACTTATAGGCATAGCTACAATTTTTTCAACGACACCAACCACAGACAACTTCAAGTTTGAAGTGGAATAAAAAATCAGCAATGATGCCCTCCAGGCAACCCCTGACCCTCGCAACTCCCTAGTGTACAGCTTCAACAACAGGTCCGGCCGGATCCTACTAAACCGACCATCAATCTCTGGGACAGCAACTTCTTTGCTGGCAAACCAGAGTGGCAAAAGAATCGTATTTCTGGTTCTCGGCCTCAACAGGAATTAATGGGGAGTTAAATAGTCTGCCCAGGTGGAATTTAACGGTCGGTTATTCTCCCGGGGGGAGGGGGGAAAGGTTATTCAAGTCAGTCAAGCCATTCAATGAGACTGATTTCTTGGCTGAGCTTACCATTATCATCCGACTCCGGCAAAAAACATCTCATCCGATTGCTAGGTAATTATATTTCTCTCTCATTCTTAATTATGTTGAATTAAGCTAATTCCAGTTATAGTATGTTGTTGAATCTTGATACAGATGAAATCGACTTGTTTACTTGCGTACTCAAATGTACGGAATTGGTGTTAACAAACTAGTAGTAAATGATTTCGAACCTGTATATGGCTGTTGTACTGTGACATGTAGTTTCAACTTTGATCTCGATAGGAATAGAAACACATAGCATTTAAGATGAGTCAAACCTCTATTGGAGCCAACCTTTATTGGCAAAAAGTAAACAAGGTTCGTGAAAAGAACAGGGTTAGGATCAGCTCAAAGTTTTGACTTTCGACTGTCTTATTTCACCAGGTATAAATTTTGGTATGTTCGTATATTGAGTTAGATCATTCGTATGTTAGATAAATGTTAACATCGAAGATGGCCACCTGTCGTGGTTCTTTACTGCTCTGTTTATTCGGGTCAGACTCCAAGCACATAGCTAAGAAAATGTGCCTTAATAGACCATCTGTGATACCCTTATCAGACCCGACCAACCCATCGACCCCCTTGATCGTCCTTGTGGTCCTTCTTCTAAAAAGATCCAGTCATTTCTCCTTTGTTGTGTTTTTCTTGGAAAATCGGGAGATAAGATTGGTGACCAAGGAAAAAAACCCACATTAGAAGCAAACATAGTAATTGACAACATACGAAGAAGAACGAGTCAAGAAGTTGCAGTTAAGCTCACCCTTCTTTTCCGTATGCTCTGTCAACGATTTCATTTTGCTTAAATTCCAAGTTTATTAGCGAAATAATATCAATAACTCATGAATGATGTTGACATTGACATTTATTCTTTAATAAATTCTGATATTCAATAGTCATTTTCTCTTGAATTCTAAACCATTATCTCCATTGTTAACAAGCAGGCCGACTATTCAAAAGACTATGCTTGTCTTAATCAAAAATAACTACAAGAAAGGGTGAACGCTTTGAACTAGGAAAAAATAATACGGAGTAATACTAATAATTATGTCATTTAAGTGAGATGCAACTGATAAATATAAGAAAAATAAATAAATAAAGTTCTGAAATATAAAATGGCAGTGAAAACACTGCAGTTGCTTATTAATGAAACAATGCTTGTCGAATTTGTCTAATTGTGTTTCTGAAAGTGCAGGATGGTGTCACAAGAACAGGAAGCTCCTATTAGTTTATGAATACGTGCCAAGAGGCAGCCTTCATATGCACCTTTTTGCCACCCAAAACAAAGTCCCACTAAGCTGGATCCTGCTATACAAGATCATATGACCAGAAGGCGGTCCACCCCGATATTAATGGGAGCAACATTATGCTTGACTCCAATTTCAACACTCGCCTTGGCGACTTCGGCCTCGCCCGGGCCCTAGACAACGAGAAAACCTCGTACACGGAGGCCGAGGGCATCCTAGGCACGGTCAGTTACATTGCTCCAGGGTGTTTCCTCGGGCAAGGCTACGCAACACTCGGATGTTTACGCATTTGGGGCGGTCTTGATGGAAGTCGTTTTTGGGCGTAGGCCCGGATGAAAATAGGTGGATTTCAGCACTTAGTAGACTGGGGTGGTTCTTGTGTTGTGAGGGTCGTATAGGCTTACGACTGACTATGTGGCTGAGGGCTGAGAGGCTTTTGCTACTGGGGTTGGCCTGTTTTTGAAGAGTAACTTTTAATAGTTGCTGATTCCAACTACTCTTATTGGCTTGGGCACCTCGTAGGTGCCTGGGTAGTACTTCTGGTCTGGAATGCCAGGCATTGATTGTCTAAACTATAGTGAACTCCTTATAAGTTGGGCAATGGGGCGACAGGCCGAGCGTTTGAACTGTTGCCTAGTGGCCTTCTAGATATCATTCAGACCCAATAGCCAATTGTGCAACTGCCCAAACTCTTTCTACGGGAAGCCACCTGGTCACCTAGTAAGCACTCGGCAGCAGTTTGAGTCTGGAATGCCTAGCCATTGACTGATTGAACTATTATATTGGTACATGTTAGTATTAGGGCAATTAAAGAACGACAAACCTAGAGCTAAAGCATTATCTAGTGGCTTTCTATATATCATTTGGGTGCAATAGGCAGTCAAAGTGCTCAAACTCCTAAATCCTAATTGACTAGTCCCTGCTCAAACATCTATGTACAAACTCGTAAGCGACTAATTTGCTCTCTGAACGTCTCTGGGTGGCTGCCTACATTTATACTTAGGATATTAAAATATTGATCGACAAGTGACCCGCTTGAGCGTCTATGTAGTCTCTGTCTACAGCAGCCTAGTTTGTTTTAGTAACCATGACTCTCTCAGTATGAGTGCCATGACATGTAACCCCCTTCCAGTGACAAAATTTGTGTTTTGACTACGCCAACATCCCTCACATTCTCAATTCTCCAAGGATGTTCTATAGTTGATGACAGCCCCTATAGAAAGGTTTTGTGAACTTTCACAACGATTGAGCTTCAATGGCAATTTGGCAAGTGACTTCAATACGCACATGACTTCAATATGCGTGATTTGTTTTTGTATGCTGCTCGACCTTTTGACATGGTTGTTAATTAAACCACATCTAGGCAACCTCGAAATTAACCACAGCACAACGTTAGAAGTCCCAAGATTGGTTGCAAGTGTAAGTTTCATGCTACATATATGATTGAACGCATTGGATAATTATAACTACTGAAAATACACAATTAAGCATGTGATGACTAGGAATTCTTGCGCTAATCGAAAACTTCTACCATAATACTACCAAATGATGCTTATTTTTCACGAGTTGGCACGTACAAGAGCAAGAGCTTCACCTGCATGCAACTTGTTCAAAATCCTCATCTTTCTGTAGTCTTCGTAAGTGAAAGGAACATATAAACGGGGATGGGCAGAGTCCACTAGTTCTAGTGGGGGTTCCACCTCCTCTTTCGGTCCCAAAAGGAATGAAGCAATTGACACCCGTATCGTTGCTTCCTTGCACTGTACTCTATGCTTCACGTTGCAAAATCTTCCATTACTCCATGCCTTGAAATGCGATCAACAAGTAAGAAGTTACCAAGGTCAATCATAAAGGAACCAATCAAGCTCACTTCAGAACAACTATGCAAAAGAGAATTGTGAGAACTCTTCATAATACATGTATCAATCACTATGTGAGAGTCCAAAAAGATTTTACCAATGTTGACTTCATTCCAAGGCATGGATTGCAGGGTTCCCAACAATTCAGAGTTTGCAAATGGTCTAATATATGCAGTCTTACCTGTTCAAGTAGAGAGACTGTTTCTGTAGTTTGAATCTATGACCTTCAAGTCACAAGAAGCAACCCCTAATGTCTATTATGTTTTCAGTAAGCTACATTATGACCAAATGATGCATAACACCACATTACTCACCGTGGCAATGTCTCCGAGATTGACGAGGAGGGTGCCTGGCCAAGGATCCACCGGAACAAACTCATCAGACTTGTTCATGACTTCAAGACCACCAACTCCTTCATCATCCTGAAGTATGGTGAGGAAGCCAGAGTCTGTGTGTATTTGTACACCTGAGGAGCCTACACTTTCTGGGGTAAAATTGTACTTGTTTATCCTAAACTGGCAAGGCCACTCCTCAAATGAAACACCTTCCAATCCTAACCCTTCTGCTAATTTGCTCCCAATATCCATAAAAAGCTTGTGCACAGCTGCAGCATACCTCACAATTGTCTCTCTGTAAAATTGTATCATTTCAATAGGAAGTCAATTATCTTGGCATTTTAAAGAAAATTCGAGGGAGACACATCAAATGTTCAATATGAAAAGCAGTTATATCGTGCAAGGTAAATAAAATTTAGGAATTTGCCAGATTACAGCTTTCTTTTTGCATGTTATAACCATACTTTCCTTTATTATCGATAAGTATAGCTACAAATCTAGTCAAACCACTATAGATTTGAATGAGGGCAATCTTATCCAAGAAAGTAATGCTAGAAAAAATTATGATAAAATGGAACGAAGGAACATGAAGTAATTTTCCTGTCAGTGCTCGACTGACATGAAAAGTACCCCATTCTGCAAAATCATCATATTAAGAAAGCAATTTTGGAAGAAAAAAAATTCTAGTGTGAAAACTTGCGATAGTTTCTAAGGTAGAAATTCTAACCTTTTGTGTTATATAACGAAACAACTTCCATGTACTGCAGGAAGAAAAGCAGTTAAACTTCTCAGTTCTCCTTTTCTTTCGAGTGATGTTAGGGACACAAAAAATTCATAATAGTTTGGTCATAAATCATTGTTGGCAATGGTTAACTGAATATATAACGAGACAACAGTAATCATCAATAGTGATTTTGTGGCCAGACTTTCGCAACTTTTTTTTTTTGCCAGAAACATTAATATTTTCTTTCTCATAATTCTTAAAAAAAAAAAATTTCTTTCTCAAAATTCTTGAGACACAAACCTATTGCCACTGTTTGGATCAAGAAATTAGGAGCTCTTTTGTGGATTTTGGACTTTCTCTCTATCTATAATCTATTTCTTAAGTACCTTTTTTCAATCATTACAAGAAAAATCTAAAAACTAAAACAAAAAGTCCTCAAACGAAACGAAACCCAGCAGGTAGATGAATGAGGCTAAATAAAAAAAATAATTAATAATTCGGTCTTGAGCGATGTTTCCCAAAGTCTGAACATTAAGCTAAATAAATCGCTCTACATAGGAACTCACCAGTAGTCAAGTTGAGCCAACTCATTGGGTTAAATCAAACTTCATTTTAAACCCGTTTAAATTATAAACTGAACTCAGAAGAAAAAAAATGTAGATAAATTTAAAATCTCGACCCGACTCAACTAGGTGCAACACTGCAAGCATGCGGTTGACGCTTGCTGTAGCTGGTTGGTTGATCTATCATTTTTGTTATCTCTACTACTATTATAAAGAAAGTGAAGCTCCATCAAGCTTTTTGGTTTTACCTAAGTTACCCTTATTCCTAACTACTACTTAATACATACTATATATTATACTCCCTCTTGTAAGAAAGATTGTTTTCCTTGTTTAATCTTCTGACTTTCATCAGCCATATATACAAGAGATTTTCCGTTACATTGAGAGAATTCTAGCCTAACATTAAGCTTTCCAAATATACAAAAGATTCTCCAAAAATATTCACATATATTCTATATTCACATATATTCTATTACTCCCCCGCAGTCGAAACGAGAGGTGCATGGACGTTAAGACTGTTTCGAAAATCTTCAAAGAGAACCAACGGTGGTAGACCCTTTGTGAAGATGTCCGCAATCTGATGGCGTGATGGGATATGTGAGACGCGTACTTGACCGCGAGCAACCTTTTCGCGAACAAAATGAATATCCATTTCAACATGTTTAGTTCGTTGATGTTGAACTGGGTTTCCAGAGAGATATATGGCGCTAATGCTATCACAAAAAACCAAGGTAGCTCGGGAAACAGGATGGTGAAGTTCGAGAAGAAGGTTACGTAACCAACAAGATTCAGACACAACATTGGCGACCCCTCGATACTCAGCCTCGGCACTAGATCGAGATAAAGTAGCTTGGCGTTTTGATGACCAAGAAATCAAATTATCTCCAAGGAACACACAGTAACCAGAGGTTGAACGGCGAGTGTCGGGGCAGCCACCCCAATCTGCGTCAGTGTAAGAGACAAGAGTGGCCACGGAAGAAGGGTAGAGATGCAAGCCATGATGGAGAGTGCCCCGAATATAGCGAACAATGCGCTTGAGAGCTTGCATGTGTTCTTCCATCGGGTTATGCATGAAGAGGCAAACTTGTTGGACAGCATAGAGATGTCGGGTCTTGTGAAAGTGAGATACTGCAAGGCACCGGCTAAGCTGCGATAATGGGAGGGGTCAGCATATGGGGTGCTAGATACGGCACTGAGCTTGGGCTTGGTATCGACTGGTGTTGGGCTGGACTTGCAAGAGGACATGCCAACTCGTTCGATGATCTCTTCTGCATACTTTTTCTGAGATAGAAATAGTCCACCTGTGTGTCGGGTGACTGCTATCCCCAAGAAATAGTGTAGGGGCCCTAAATCTTTCATTGCAAATTCAGAGCTGAGAAGAGATATGAGATACTTGCGAAGATTGTCAGAAGAAGTTGTCAAAATAATATCGTCGACATATAGAAGAAGATAAGCCATATCATTACCTTTCCGGTAAATGAAGAGAGAATTATCCGACCGACTGTTGGAAAAACCAATATGAGTGACATAGTCGGCAAACCTCTTGTACCGGGCTCGAGGAGCCTGCTTGAGCCCGTACAAAGATTTTTTAAGTAAACAGACATGATGAGGATATGTTTTGTCCCGAAAGCCCAATGGTTGATGCATGTAAACAGTTTCATTTAGGTCCCCGTGTAAGAAAGCATTTTTTACGTCAAGTTGGTGAATAGGCCATGCTTTGGATAGAGCCAAACTGAGGACTGTGCGAATAGTTGCCGGTTTGACCACTGGACTAAAAGTGTCTCCACAATCGACCCCAACCTGTTGAGTTTTTCCATCACCTACAAGACGGGCTTTATGCCTCTCAAATGATCCGTCAGAATTTTCTTTATGTCTAAAAATCCACATGGAACGAATGACATTAACATTGGGCGGACGAGGTACCAAATCCCACGTCTTATTTGTAATAAGAGCATTGTATTCATCGTTCATGGCCATTTTCCAATTCGGGTCATTAAGGGCAGCTACTGGTACGAGGGAGAGGAGATTTAAAAAGTTGAGAGAGAAGGCCATACTTAGGGTTGGGTTTAAATATGCCAAGTTGACTTCGAGTGAGGGGTCGTTGGGCGTTGGCTGGAGGGGGGGCCGCCTGGGGTGGAGGGGGAGCCGATGGAGGTGGGGAGGTAGCCGTTTGGGCTGGAGGTAAGGTGGAGGGCCCAGAGTAAGTATTGGGAACATGAGGAGAAGAGACTGGGCTACTATGTACGGGGCTCGGACAGGGTGGACTGTTTGAAGCTGGGCTTGTTGGAGAGGTCAAATGATGGACAAGATAAGGAGATAGGCCATGGTCCAGAAAATCATATGTGGATTTGGAACATGCATGTGTGTTGGCGAAAGGGAATTTTTGCTCATCAAAAAGGACGTGGCGACATATAATGATTTTATTAGAAGATAAATCAAAACATTTGTAACCACGATGATGGGGGGGTAGCCCAAAAACACACATGGAGTGGAGCGGGCTTGTAATTTGTTAATGGTGGTGGAGGGGAAGAGAGGGTAGCACAGACATCCGAAAACTCGTAAATGGGAGTATGAGGGTTCTTGGTGATAAAGGAGTTTGAGAGGGGATTGATATGAGAATTGTTTAATGGGAAGGATGTTTAGAATGTATGTAGCCATTTGTAATGCATGATGCCAAAAAGTGGAGGGTAAAGAGGCATGAGCAAGAGAAGTACGAACAATGTTATTAATGGTTCGTATTTTTCGTTCGGCTTTTCCATTTTGTGATGAGGTGTGAGGACAAGAGAAACGAAATGAGAGACCATTGACATTACAAAAATCCCAAAATTGTTTATTATTAAAGATCGCCCTGACTATCACATCGCATTAGATGTGTCCCCGTCCTCAAATCCTTCACAGAAAATCCAAAAGGGTCAAATTCAATAGAGACAGAATTATCAGAAGTAAATTTTCTAACCGAAATTAAATTTTTAATAAGATTAGGAGCATGAAGAACATTGTTTAACGAGAAAGGTGGGTTTGGGGAAGACAAGGTAGTATGACCATAACCACGAATTGGAATGGAATGTCCACTTCCGACAATAATACCACGAGTGTTGCTCAAATTAAAATAGGACGTGAGATTACCTTGGTCGGATGTCATGTGAGATGTAGCTCCGGTATCCATGTGCCGCCTTGGAGCCGGAGGCGAGCCTGCGTATGCATCGCGGCTTCGATATCGGTTGGAGAAGGGCGGGCCGAATAAGCTTCTGGGCTTCTTGGCCTGGGGCCAAGGAGGCTAGCTTGCTGAATATTGGGGCGTGTCCAAGGGGCTGTTGGGTAAGGAGAAGGAGGAATGGCCCATGGGAGAAAGGAAAATGGCCACTGTTGGTGTCCAGGGGTCATCCTAGTCGGCCAGGTTTGTGGAGATTTGGGGTGCGGTGTTCTGCCACCTCTGCGACCACCATTCCCTGAACGTCCCCTGCCACCATTTCGACCACCACCACGATTCTTAACTCCAGAAGTGCGAGTCTCACCTTTCGGTTGTACCCAGTGAGGAGTTTTGAGAGTCAACATCCGTATTTTGATCAATTTCCTGGCTAGCATGGCACGGGAGCGAATGCTGGAGCGTTTGCGAGGCCGCCTCTTCAAGGGCGAGCATGAGCGTGCTTGATAAAATGCGGGAGTGGATTACTCTGACGGATAAGAGTTCCTACCCCACTGTAAGCTTCAGTAAGGCCGGCGACCATTTGAAGCACTAGGCGATTGTTGGAGACCGGAGCCCCCACATTCTTCAGTTGATCGGCCAAAATTTTGAGTTTCTGACAGTATGCAGAGGTATTGGGAAAGTCCTCCAAGTTGGTGTGAGAGAATTCCTGCTCGAGGGTGACGGCACGAGAATGTTTGTTGTATTGGAATATATCACGCAAGCGATTCCAAGCCTCCATTGCCGTTGCACCAGGTTCAAAAATGGTATGTAACAGATCATTGGATATGGTGGTGTATATCCACTGAAGAACTGTAGAATCAAGAGTTGCCCATAACTCCTTTTCTTCGTCGGTGGTAGGCGTTTTGGATGTACCTTCAGCCGGTGGGATAATATGGTCGATGATGCGGCAAGAGCGTGCGTGAATTTTGAAGAGCTCCGCCCAGGTCGTGTACTGGACGTTCTCCAGTTCAAGGGTAATGGAGATATGATTCTTGATGTTAGACACAGCAAGAGCAGGATGGAATTTAGAAGTAGACGTGGTGGTTGACAAGAAAAGGAAGAAGAAGAAAGCTGGGTTGCGGCGGAAGAAGATGAAGAAAAAAATTGAGTCGCGGCGGAAGAGAGGAGCGTACTCTTACAGCTTTGATACCATGTAAGAAAGATTGTTTTCCTTATTTAATCTTCTGACTTTCATCAGCCATATATACAAGAGATTTTCCGTTACATTGAGAGAATTCTAGCCTAACATTAAGCTTTCCAAATATACAAAAGATTCTCCAAAAATATTCACATATATTCTATTACCTCTGTCCATAAATTATAGTCTTGCTTCTCATTTTTGTCCGTCCCAAAATACTTTCTCCGTTCTCGGCAAAGAGTCTAATATACTATTTTGGTACGTTTCAATTAAGGAGTTCACTTTCAAAAAATTATGCTTTTAATTTTTATAATTTTGCATCTTTACCCTCTACTTGTGTTGTAATCATCTTAGTTGTAGTTAAGTATTTTTGTAATTATATCAACTCCAATGAGATTAATATATTCATTAATAAGTAGACTTTTTAAAGGTAGACTCTTTGGATGGAACAGAGGGAGTAATTGTCTTGTTTGAAAGTTTCATTTTTAGGATAACACTTTTACCATTATACCCTTACTTTTTCTTTCTACTTTAATTATGGGTCACATGCACATGGACATTAAAGAAAATTACACATTAAACCGATATTAATAATTAAGTCAATTGTGTTTTCTTAATCCGTGTGCCGGGTGAAATAAGACAATAATTTACGGACAGAGGGAGTAACAAATTATAACAAATAAAGTCGGTTTGTTATTTCCAAATTTCAATTCTACCCTTTACTCTATTCAATACTACCTCCGTCCCAAATAATTGTGGTTTTAGCAATTTGCACACAAATTAAGGAAGTTTACATAAAGACCGATTTACCCTTATTTTAGTTTATAGATAAGTTAGATGAGTAACTTTTTTCCTTTCCTCTTAATAACCGTCTTTAATGAGAGTAATAAATAAGGGCAGTTTTGTAAAATATGGGTAAGTGTTTCTTGAAATCGTATAATAACAATTATTTTGAAATAAATTTTTTTTGCAAAAACGATAATTATTTTGGGACGGAGTTGGTAACTATTAGTTAGTTTAAATTTAAAATTGTCTCCTACATTAATAACTACGCACTTTTTTTACCAACTGCTACCTCCGTCCCAAAATAATTATCGTTTTAACAAAGTTTTTTTGTTTCAAAACAATTGTCTTTATAGGATTTCAATAACCATTTACCTATATTTTGTCAAAATTTCCCTTATTTATTACTCTCGTTAAAGAGGGTTGGTAGGAGAAATATAAAGATACTACTTACCTATAATAATTGAACTTAAATATGGGTAGATTAGTCTTTTTAAAAACTTTCTTAATTTGTGTGTAAATTGCTAAACGATAATTGCTTTAGGACGGAGGTAGTATCAATAAATATTAAAATTCACTAAATAATAAATAAATAAAATAAAATAAATAAAAAATAATCATGCACAAGCATAGAGTGTGACAATTTACTTTTGATAAGGTTACAATTTATTTCTTAAATAAAGAACAGAAAAAAAAAAAAAAGTTACCTTTGATGAGGAGAAGCATTTAACTGGCAACAGAAATCCTCAACAGCTTGAGTAGAGGCCATGTCGTAGAGACCAAGCGCCTCATATAGTGGGTTGATTACGTTGGGGGCCACATACCCACTTCCGGCAATGATATCAACATTCCGGCGCTTGATTTCAGCCGGAAGGTCAAGGAGTGACCGGACCACCGCCTTCATATCCGACATTAATGACGGATGGAGGATGTTGTGGTGGTTAATAACCCTGAAACAACCCCATTCTTGACAGGCCTTTATGAGCTCCACTGACTTTGCCGGAAAGTCTTGCAGATCAATCACTGGAATACTACAGCCGATGGCCATTTTACGTTAATAATGGGTAAATTTGGGTTCTTGGATAGAGAGATTTGTTCGAGTATATAAGTGAGGTAATGGTTGGACTCACTTGGAGGGTGTAATTATTGATCCAGATTTAATTCCCACTCTTGGAGGAGACATTAGGCATAGCTCCATGGAATATGACGAAATCTATTGCTGTTTTTAGTAGCTTTGTCGTGGAGGCAATGTAAATTTTGACCCAATAATTTTTTCTGCATTCCTTCCACGTAAATAGAACATTATTTTATTTTGAGATATTTTATATAAAAAATATATTTAAAATAATTAAGACTATAATTTTATATAAATTTTTTAATTTTACTCTACACATATGTTATAAACATAGACTATTATTAAATATTTTTGTAATTATAACTAACTTTAATTTATTTATATATCTCTTAATTATTAAATTTTTCAAACATAAATTTTTGGGCGAAATGGAGGGAGTATTTATTTATTTGGGGCAAATGTTTGTATTTGATCTTCTAACTTTTTCCTTTAGAGTTGAAGTTGATATCTGATCAAATAAGCTAACAATTTATAAATTACTTCCTCAGTCTCATTTTTATTGGCCTATTTTTCCCTTTTAAATGTTTCAAAGTTTTTTGTCATTTAAAATTTTAATGCATATTGATTATTCTCTCTGTTTCGGATAAATATTTCTCGTTGACAAAATATTTGAATTAAGAAACGTAATTAAAGATGGGTTGTAAAATGTATTCTGACGATAATACACAGACATTAATTGAGTTATACTACACTAAATAAGCGAGTTTCTCTAGGATGTGTTATATTGATATTAAATGAAGTTTTAAGAGTATATTGAGAAGAATGGTAGATAATTTGTACATTAAATGTCTTTGGTAACATTAGTTGGGACATCTCAATATAGAAAGTAGGAGCATTTATCCGGGACAGTAAGGGTGGCAATTGAGTGTATTTGAATAAGTTTGGATAAAACCATTAACTACCCAATAAGGTTAATGGGTAATTTTGAGTATTATCCAATAACACTCATTAAACATTAATAGGTATAATTGGATCATACTAAATTCTATTCATTAATAAATGGGTATTATCCGGATATACCCAATAAACTTGAACACTTTTATAATAGAAAAATGATATAAAAGAAATATATAAGGGCGAAATTCAGGCCGGTACCTTTTAGACAATTTTCAACCGCTAAAATCAACTATAATTGTTTCAAACCGAAAAATGACATTTTTGTTGCGAAATGTCGTCTCCGCCCTTAAAAAATATGGAACATCACGTTTTGCATCGCGATGCACAAATTTTGTGCATCGCGATGCACAATTGTCTCCCTACCTCTAAATTTGCTGCTTCTACTTTTTATTTTAAAGGCGGTGGCAAGGGAAAAGGAAAGAGAAAGGGGGAAACTACAGAGAAAGGGGGAAACTACTACAATTCCATCACCATCATCGTCATGTCTTCTTTTACTCTCTAACTTTTTCCATTGTTCTCTTTATGCTGGAATACCGTGGGCACAATACTGCAACTCCATCACCATCATCATCATGTCTTCCAAATCCAAGTAAGTTCTCTTTCTCCCCACTGGATCTGGTTTTCTTCAAGTAAGTTCTCCCGATCGTCTCTTTTTCTTTGCTATATGTTTGCTTCTTCTTTCTCTCTTTATTATTATTACCTGGGTAATTTAGGAACAATTGACCAATTTATCACTTAAAATGAATTTAAGCGGTTGAAAACAATTATAGTGGACTTAAGCGGTTGAAAATCTAGGAAAGGGGACCGACCCGCAATTTTTCCTATATATAAATCGTAAGGCTTACATTTTAAAGTGTAATAGAATACCCAGAATAATTAGTTCATATATTAAAGGAGCAAATTCGGGCTGGTCCCTTTAGACAATTTTCATTATCTAAATTCCACCATAGTTGTTTTCAACTGAAAAAGGACATTTTTTGCAAAATGTCATCTATGCCTTCTTAAAACATGGAACAGTGCATGCTATGCATTGCAAAAACAAAAAACAATGCATCGCAACACAACATGATGCACATAAAATACGAAACGACAAATTGTGCATCGCAAAACAAAAAATGATACATCGCAACACAAGACAATGCACAAATTACATTTTTCCACTTGCGATGCATAACTTTCTAACACGTACGATACGATACACGTACGCATTACATCGGCTATCAGACCACAAAAGCAAACTAACCCTCTTCACTTTAAAAACACAACAATCTTCACTTCAAACGGAGCAAAAAATCATAAAACACTTCAAACATTTTGCAAAAACTTTTGAAAACATTATGATATTCTATTGGTTATATTCCAAATGGTTGCTGCATCGTCATTCAGAGACGTCTTCAACCTCCAACAAGTTTGTAAGATGTTCTACGTACGATGCCTGAATATCTGGTTAGTATTGCTGAATACATTTTAGTGTTTTAAAAACAGAGCAAAAATGTCATTGAATAGCGTTAGTACCAACAGTATCCATCCGCTGCACAAATATTTTTTCAATAAATCAATAGGTTGTGTAACATCTACTGTACTTACGGTTGGTACGTGGAGTTGGATTTGAGTTCCAAGAAGCACTCACACATATTTTTTTAGCAAAATCTTCATGAAAAAGTTTGGATCCAGAATTTTATATGATCTCACGTGCGTAATACATTTTATAAATGTATTTTTTATTTAACATTTCCTGAATAGAGTGAAATATGTATACAAACATTACATTTTTCGTGTTATTCCTCTCTTTTTATGAATTTGTGCTGATAAACATTGTGTAATTTCTATCTTTTTAAAAATTACGCTTGCGATGCAAACGTTTTGTGCATCACGATACACAAAGTTATACATTAAAAATATTATTTTTGTGCATCACGATGCATAACCTCTGTATAATATGTGCATCGTGAAGTCAAATCCTCTGTTATAATCTCAATAATGTTGCGATGCAAACGTTTTGTGCATCACGATACACAAAGTTATACATTAAAAGTATTGTTTTTGTGCATCACGATGCACAACCTCTGTATAATATGTGCATCGTGAAGTCAAATCCTATGTTATAGTCCCAATAATGTTGTGATTCAAAAGTGTTGTGTATCACGATGCACAAAGTTTTACAATAAAAGTATTATTTTTATGCATCACGATGTATAACCTCTATATAATATGTGCATCGTGAAGTCAAATCCTCTATTATAATCTCAATAATGTTTATGATTCAAACGTTTTGTGCATCACGATGCACAAAGTTGTACAATAAAAGTACTATTTTTGTGCATCACGATGCACAACCTCTGTAAAATATGTGCATCGTGAAGTCAAATCCTCTGTTATAATCTCAATAATGTTGCGATTCAAACATGTGCATCACAATGTACAAAGTTGTACAATAAAAGTTCTGTTTTTGTGCATCACGATGCACAACCTCTGTATAATATATGCCTCGTGAAGTCAAATCCTCTATTATAATCTTAATGTTTTTTCAGCAACGCGAGGTGCACTCGATCTGTTTCAATAGGTTTTGTGGACCTTGTTTACGCCAACTTTAATTTCACATTTGTGTTGATAGCTTTTGCAGTTCCGCCTGCTTACTATGCGCATTTGGCTGCATTTAAGGATCAGGGATAATGTGAAGGATGTCATGTTCTATTGCTAAGTAGAAAGCTTGACAAGACTTTGGTGTTAGTTATATTGAAATAATTTTGCAAAACTAATCGTTAGCTTTGTGGCCGGTGGGACTTAAGAGTAGTGTTAAATCTTTTTCCCTGGCCCATGTTAAGGGAATGCACTCCTTTGAGTAGTATTAGAGATGGATTATATTATTGATAATTTTTTTAATAACAATATAAATTAATAAAAATTACATTTATTATAGTTGACGATGCATAAAACTATACTTCACGATGCACATATTATACTGAAAATAATACTATTATAATTGACGATGCACAAAATTATACTTGAGGATGTACATTTCTTAACACAAAATATACTGAAAAAGGTACCGTTATAATTGACGATGCACAATTTACACTAAAAAAAAACACTTCATGATGCAGATATTATACTGAAATAAATAATGTTATAATTGACGATGCACAAAATTATACTTGACGATGCACATTTCTTAACACAAAATTATACTGAAATAGTATTGCTATAATTGACGATGAACAAAATTACGTTGACGATGCACATTTTTTAACACAAAATTATATTGAAATGGTATTGTTATAATTGACGATGCACAAAATTATACTTGACGATGCACATTTATTAACACAAATTCACAAAATTACATTAACGATGCACATTTTATACTGATGATGCACATTTCTTAACACAAAAATCACAAAATATATTGACGATGTACAATTTACACTTAAAAAATGTCATTTGTTGTTATGGAGGCAGTTTTGGAACAAATAGTCAATTTATCACTTAAAATTGACTTAAGCGATTGAAAACAATTATAATGGACTTAAGCGATTGTAAATTGTTTAAAGGGGACCGGCTCGCAATTTTTCTTATATTAAAATTTCATCTCTATTATAAAAAAAGCCCACTGCCCATATCACATTTCTTAAGCCCACATTTAATATTTAGGCCTAAACTAAAAAAAAAATTAAGTTTCTATTTGTTTAATATATCCATAAGGTGAGGAGAGAGAATTGAGATTTAAGAGTCGGGACTCGGCAATTGAAAAGAAATCAAAGTGATTTAGAAGAAGAAAAAATGGGAGAAAACACTGGACCATTGAATTTTTCATTACTACTGATTTCTAAAAAGATGTTTATCTAGGTTATTAGTTTTTAAAGTTTAATTATTTAGATTTTGCATAATGTATTTGCAATGAAGAATTATATTTTTGATTAATCACAAGTTTAGTTTTTTGATTTTATTTATTTAGGTTGGGGCTCATTTTTTAAATTCTTCTAGGGCCCCAAAAATCTTAGGGCATGCAGCACTGGTTACCATTGAATTTCTTAGCTTGCGGCTTGGCCCAGCAGAATTCTAGATTTGTATTATCCATCGGCAAATTTAAGCCAAAGTGAGAAGTGTGACGCCCCGACCCGGATCTCTATACGAAATTCCAAGGTCGGGTCGCCAAAACAACATAACGACACAACCAAATAAGAAAAGCACGTGGCGTAACCACCCGTACTTACGACAAAACACAACTTTTAAAACCTGATTTAAATAAACAAGTCTTCGGCGACACTACAGCCGAAACCCAACAACTAAAACCACAAGTCTAAGACTTTGGATATAAAACAATAACGACAATGATAACAACATCGGCCACAACATGCCGGAATAAACTGAAACCACGAGCTACAACATGCTCGGAAGAGAAACTGAACTTACTACGAAGTTAAATATACAAGCACGACATACATATGTCGGCTACCAAAAGAATATATGGTTTACAACACAACAAGTACTACCCAAGTAAAGTTTACATAACTTTACATAATCGTCGTCCTTACCAAAAGAAATACTATCTAGGATTAGGATTCTTGAGCTCCCAAACACAGCGATTCGCAAGCTAGCACGAACCCTATTCGACCTCACCGTGAACTTCCGGGTTGACTCGGATCTAAGGAAAAACAATAAACGGGGTGAGTCGAAACTCAATAAGTTACTAAATGCAACTACATGACATGGCATAATGCTCAAGATATAAATCATAACATGGTATTAACAATCATGTACCATAACAAGACATGGATCATTTTCATTAATATACAAATTATTCAACTCACATAGCACCTTACTTAACACATAAGTGCTTGTAAATAAATCACGTTACAAAGGATATTATATCTCTTTCTGCTTCAACGTTTACTCCTGCAATACGTGAAAACAACAAAACATGGACCGATACTCTTGTGGGATGTATCAGTATTCCATCGACTACACCAGTCGGAAACTAGCAAGCCAAAGTCAGGCGTATTGCTACAACAATGGGGCTACATCTCAACTGTGGCTAACAGAAGAGGGTGTGTGATAACCGGTACGGCGACATAGAGCGATTACAAACATTGATTTGTAAAGACTATATGTCGTCCTACCATAACGTTAGTACGACGACGCCAGCTGGACTTACACAACACATAAGCAGGCATTCTTACTCTACTCATGAAAATAACCGTCAAGTTCAAAAGTAGTGAACTTAACCAATAACATGTAGTTCATATCATTCTACAACATGTGATCATCACCCATAAATTTCAAGGACTTTAAAACACAACATTAGAGCTAATTCACAAGTCTCTAACATACCAGTATCAAATACTCGGAGGACCAAATTCTATACCAATTGAACTCTAATTTTCGTAGTAATTTAATTAGTGATTTGGAGAATTATAATCTTCCCAAAAATCTACTTTTTGTGTCATTTCATTAAGTTCATAAAATTTGGGTATAATTGCTATATGCAATTTTCACCATTTAAAGCCTCTAACATGTTCTTCAGTTCGCTACTTTGGTGATTATCAATCTCTACACAATTTAATCCAACTAAACCATGTCTTTCACATAATAACATGTAATTCTCATCAACATAACCTTTCAACATGAATTCAACAATAATTCAAGTCATGCATGATTACAAACATCCATACATGTAACAAATTCTAACATACATAGGGGGTTTAGTAACTTACCTCCAAAGTAGAAAATCAAACCAACAAATTAACAATCCAAGCTTGGTAATGGAGTCTCCTAGTCTTTAGCAATACTTTGGTGGTCTTGCATGGATGATCCAATGGGTGGATGATAAGGAGTAGAACACACACACTAGTCTCACACTCAATCTCCCACACTTAAGCTCTCTAGGTTTTCAAGGAAGAAACATGTAAGAATGAAGTGTATTGTGTCTAGAGTGACTTAAATATGGTCAAAAGGTCAAACCAAGGTACAATACTTTTAGCCAAGGGTCCAAGGGTCAAAAGCCAAGATTTACAAAGTCAGTAATGTGCTGTCCGTACACTTCGCACGGCCATGCCATAAAAAGGCGCACGGTCGTGCCAACTTGTACGGCCAAAACCCAAGTTTCTGTCCACTCTCGCACGACCGTGCCATATAAGGCGCACGGTCGTGCCAAGCTCAACAATTCAAAACCCAACTTTCTGTTGGCTCTCACACGGCCGTGCCATGAATAGGCGCACGGTCGTGCCAAGCTTTTAACAGTCCAGTCACCTCTATTTCACTATATTTCCTAGGTTTGATCACTTGACCATTCCTAGGTTGATTACACAACACCTATAACACATCTAACAAACACCATAACTCACAATGATCATCTTAACAATGCATTATAAGGTGTGTGATGCATAAACCAACAAATGCAACAAGAATTAATTAGAACATGTTTAATCTAACATGATATTCAAGCAAACTTTAAACACCCATACTAACATGTTAACATGCAACAAAATAAGCACATAGGTCATAAATAAGCCTAGGGTATTACAAGAAGAGTGGCACATACAAAGTTACAAACAATAACACAAACAAGTGGAAGGCAACTATAAGTAAAACCCCCATCACATACACACACATATTATACAAATAAATAATATAGTATTAGATTTGTTCAAGAAACTGAGATTATTTGATTATTGAAGAAAAACCCATCAAGCAAAAATTTACTTCTCATGCCTTCACCATCACAAACATGGCCTTCACCATCTAATACTCCAGCCCCATCAATCTCTCGTCACGTCGCCGGGAAATCCTTAACCTCCGATAGTTAAGGATTAGGATTTTCTCGAAAATCAAGAACTTCGAGGCTACGATTTTGAATTTAGGGCGGAATTGAAATTACAGTTAGGGTTTTTGGAGCAAATCGGAGACGGAGAGAAATGGTTGTGTAACGGGGAAAGCCAATTTTTTCCTGAGAACGAGGACACAGCGTAGAGACGATGGCAAATCGGTCACTAATGGAGTAACAATGGATAACCCGGGTCAAATTAAATCCACAATTATTGATTTTATTGAGTGAACTATTTAACACCTAATTAAGTTAATGGGTGTTAAATGGTTAAACCCAATAAGTCTTTTATAATAAGTATATTGGATAAGTTATTGAATTGAATAAAATATTGCCAGAGGGAGTAACTAGTTTCTCAATATACGTCTAATTAAATCAAATATTTACTTGATTTCGTTACTCTTTGATCTACAGTAACATTAAATGAGGAAATAAATAATAATATTAAATATGGTAGTTATTAAGACATTTATTAAGAATTCTAAAATGGTAAAGTTTTGTTTCGAAACCAATATAAACGGAGATATAAGAATAAGTTTATTGTACTCAAATCAAACTTAATTAAAAATATTCATACTTTTAGGTTAAATCGTATAGTACACGTATAGAATTTTAAACGTATTGTACTTCACATATAAAACTCATATACCAAATTTTTATATAATTTTATTATTAAAATTATTCAATTTATATTATTAATCTTGTTCGAATTGATCAAATTAGATATTTAACATGAAAATAATAATTATGAAGTCTAAGAAATATTATTTGTTACTACGCATATTGTTTGAAGTACACACATAAGAGTATATATGGTTAATCATGCTTTCATTTAGCTATTAACACATAGTTATTTTGTCATAAATATGTAATATTATGAAAATAATAATTTTAAGAGTGCATAAATGTAAAAATATTAAGATATTTAAAACTAAAATTGATAAAAATATAAAGAATTTCATACAGAATATGACGTATTTTTTGTCTTGTACACTTCAATCATATTCGTATTATATCCGTACAAGCATATAAAAATATTTTTACCGTTTACATATTATTATGATGAATTTTTTCGCCGTAACTTTGAAAAAATATTGTATAAAACTTGTACGTTTCTTTAACCATATTTTACACGTCTCATATTTTACTAACTACAGTGCATTAATAGATATACCATGTGTTGCAATTAACAACTCAAACTCTCCATTGTTAGTAGAGTCCAAACCTCTTGTATTACAACATGTGTCACTACTGTACCACTAGTTAAAATCAAAGCATGGGTCTTTGCCATAGTGGAACAAGAGATTTGGACTCTTGCTGGTGGGGTCTATTTTTATTTTAAGGGTAAATGGTTTAAATGATTACTAAATTTACTCAAATTTGTTATTGGTTCACTAATTGGTCTATTTCTCAATTTTTATTTTTTTATTTTCAAGTGAAAGGGGGGCTGCTGAGTTCAAAAAAAGTAGAGGGGGGCTTTTTGCATTTTTTTAAACTTCAAAGTGAGGGGCAAAAGGGTTATTTTTCAGAGGGGTGTGGTATTTAGCATAAGTGGGGGGGTGTCATTTAGCACCTATGATTAGGTGATTGAACTCTCGTTGTATGTGCAATTGAATAACTTCTAATCAGTCTAAACTAGATTAATTAAAAAAAAAGGTGTATCACTTGATCTCACGTGACACAAATTCGCTGACTTTGATATTTACGTTGAAAATATACTCCCATCATCCTAGAAAGATGGCTCATTTTATATTTTTCGAGAATTTGATTTTTAAGTCATTTTAATAGGAAGTATACATAAAAGTTCTTATTGTCCACTTTATAGCATGACAAATGCATATTGAGACATAATATCTGGTAAAGATGAACTTAATACTCCCTCCGTTCCAGACAAATAGTAAATTTTTCTTTTTTAAAACTTAACATGAGACTAAGTCAAATTAAAATTTTACATATTTTACTTATGTTTTAGGAAATAAAGTTTCATTAATTAAAAACTATCTTAAAAATACAATGGATTACAATTTTCATAACTTTGTAAAAACCACTAAATTTAAGTTAATTATGGTCAAACTTTAACTAAGTTAACCCAAAAAAATTAAAAGTAGACTCTTTGCATGGAACAGAGGGAGTAACAATCAACGAAGATGACTATATAAACGGTCAACTAGTTGGGATATCCATATCCCCACTGTTGAATTCTAATAGCTGGGATATTCATATATCTCCACTGTTGATTAGATAAAAGACAACTTAAATCCCAATAACGGAACCAAACTTAAGGGATCCCGTGGATGTTTTGGTTCTGTTCCATAGCTTTTCACATATGGAAAGAAAGAAGTATGGAAGTGATTACACTTAGCAGGGAGGCTGGAACATGTGCTCAAATTGTCAACTGGACTAGGAAAGTTGCTCTTGCCTTTTCTAATATTGCTAATTCTCATATCCTTAAATCTCCGAAGCTTATTGCTTGGTCTCACCCTCCTGCAGGTCGAACAAAATTGAACACAGATGGGAGTGCCAACAACATATCTAGTAGATGTGGCTTGGGTGGAATTATCCGTGACGCCAAAAGAAGCTGGTTGGGTGGGTTTTATGGCAGCTTAAGCTCGTGTGGTAGCCTTGAGGTTAAAACTCAAGCTATGTTTGTGGGTCTTGAAGTTCTAAAATCGAAGAATGTTAGAGGGGCCATCATAGAAACTGACTCGCATCTGGCCTACAGCTTGCTTCAAAACCGAAGTGAAAAGAGTCACCCGTTGACCTCTCTAATTGAAGATGTGAAAAGTTTGGTGATTGAGATGAACGTGAATATTCAACACTCACTCCGAGAAGGAAACAAATGCGCTGGCCTCTTTGCTAAGATGGGTGCTGCCCAAAATCTCTCGTTTGTCTACCTTGTTGAACCCATCCCGGACCTCATCCCTATCATCAGGGCGGATGCAATCGGGGTTAGCTATCTTAGGTTGTAATTCTTGTTTTTGTTATTTCCTCTCTACCAAAAAAAATAATAAAAATAAACAGTCAACTAGATTCACTCTAGTATAGACTAATTGCCCATTTTAGGAACTTAAAAGAAAATTTAAATTCTGACTTGGTGAGGGAACAAAAATAGACAGTTCCATTTGGAGGGAGACAAAGCCAACAACCCGTCCCTCTCTCCCCGTCTCTTGTTTTGGTCGTGTCTAAAACTACAATATCAAATAATCCATCTCTATTATTCTCAAAATCTTTTTATTTATTTTTTCTCTTGTTTTGGTCAACCAAAGTCACACTAGTCAACGAAGTTAGGTCTTTTTTTTTTTTTTTTTTTTTTTCAGATTTCCTAGCATTCTTTTACTACTCTTTTCGTCCCCAAACGAGTGTTCATTTTTTTAAATTTTCTTGTCCTAGAATCAATGTCAATTTTCTTTACTAAATTCACTTTTGCTACTTATTAGTATCTCATGGTGTTCACTTGCAATGTTATAGCATGGATATTCATAAAATTTATGTATACGTGCTACAAAAAGGGTCTAAAAATTAACTTTATTAATTTTTAATAAAAATCGATACTCATTTTGAGACGGATGGAGTACTAAAGTGACTCTGAGTTATTTCCTAGTGCTGCTCTTGATGGCCTTGATCCCCAAAAGGGCTTGGATGCTCTTCATTTTCGCAGAGATAGAGCAAAGAATACTAGTATAGACTAGAGGAAAAACTATTTTTCAAACTAGTGTACTAATTGCGAACTATTAATTTGATACTCTGTATTTTTAGATTTACAAATATGACTATTGTACTCGTAATTATGTTAAAAATTGATAACACAGTGCTTGCCAAAGTACTTTGTAGCAGGTTGAAGAAGGGGGTCATGGCCTGGGTGGATTGGTGAGGTGGTAAAGTCAAAACAGAAGACTGTATGACGACATGAGATCATGTTTCATGGGATTTCTTGGAAGCAATAATGGAAAGGATGGGTTTTGGAGTGAAATGGGATAGGTTGGATAATGGAGTGCGTGTCAACCACTAAAGTCTCAATTCTTGTAAATGGTTCCCCAACCCAAGAAATAGTTGTATGAAGAAAGGGTTAACGCACTATTCTAAAAATTGTTATACCAACCTTTTTCAATCGTCGAATCTTTGTTATATATATATGAGAATAAAAAGCATTAATTACTCATTGATTTTTGATACACATGTGATGAAGATTCAACTTTGGAATAGAAGATGGAACACCTTTTTTGGAATAGAGGATCCTAGTTTTCAAGGGGTGACCCAATAATAGATAGAGTTGGGGCTTCACAAAGTGTGAAGTTATAGGTTCAATTCATTCTCATGTCTCCTTGACAGATATACGAGGGACAACAAACTCTAGAGTCCGTCTAGCAATTCGATGGGACCCTCAAGTCAAGTGTCTCTCGACTAAATTCCATGTGTTGGAAAAGTGATATTTTTGTGTTTGAAGATCCTAAAATATCCAAACTTCCACGTGGCACTCGCGGGCCACGTGGCCAATGCTTACCTGGAGCTCGGAGGAGAATACCCCACCTCCCGAGCTTGTACAAACAGCTCGGGATCCTAGTATGCACACCTCCACTTCCGACCCAACCTCCCCGAGGAGCTCAGGACCGGTCCAGAACCTTCCACTACCAAGTTGAAGAGCTCGAGTGGTCATAAAACCGAGCTGCAAACAATAAAGACCCCGAGGTCTACACCCCGGGAAGCCTTGAAAGTCAACAAAAGTTGCCGTATTTAATGCCCTCAGGCTACTACGTCATCTCGGGACCACCATCTAGTCTCCTATTAGATAAAAAGGATACTTACTCACTAAGGAAAGCTGCATCTAGAAGGTCAAGGGGACAAACAGGGAAGTTCTATCCTCTGCATCAGAACAGGTCACTTCCACATTAAGGCCCATCAATGCACATTGCGGCTGTCATAAATGAGCACATGGCTGTTCACCCCAAGCTGACATCTGGCAGATCCACTTGCCTCAGACCAACATTCTATCAGTATAAATACAAGGTGACAACCTTCCTTTAAGGTCTAAGTTCAAATTCACATATACACAACCACAAACTCTCTCAAAGAATTCAGAGCATTCACTCTCAAAGAGCAGCCTGAATCCTCACCGGAGACCACTAGCCTTATCATATACTGATTCTCTCACCGGAGGGCTTTAGCTGGACCAACGTCCAGCTCCCTAACGGTGTTTCTTTTCATCACAGGTATCTACCGGAGGGCAAGTCCCACCAAAACTTGTGCCTATTGAGAGCCGGGGCACCCTGACTAGTGACTAACTACACACGTGGACATCGACAGATCACCAGAACCCTTTTTGGCGTGATCAGTGTTAGTAGAAACAGAAGTAGCTCTTAAATTTGACAGAATCTACAACTCTTCTAACCCGACAAGAGCCAATGGCTAATGCAAGGAACTTTAGAAAAAAATGTGTTAACTGTTGTGCACAACCTCACATTATATATATATATATATATATATATATATATATATTTGGCTTCATATTTGGCCTAACTACAGACTGAGAAAATTCTTTTTCTTTTTAACTTGACAAAAATACATAAACGAAACGCAGGAAGGAAGAAAGAAAGAACTTCAAAGATTATACTTTTTGTTACAATAATTTTCAATGAACTGAAAATTTTTGGATCATTTGTGAGCATAAATGCTAATTTCGTGTTATGGAGAGTTCTAAATAGTCCTAGCGAAGTCAATACTGCAAACTGAGAGAATGAGCAACAACATAACTAACAAGGTGTCTACAAAAAATCAATACGTATCTATATATATAGCGAAAAGAAAAAGGATTGTAGCTAGTAAAACGCTAAAAAGCACACAGTAACCTCTTCCCAGACTCACAACCACAACATCAAGCACACTAAAGAGGGGTATACATATGGCTTAATCGGAGGTTCTTTATTATTTTTTTTTTTAAGGAAACGGGGACGGTACACTGATAAATTTTATTAATAGAAGAAAAAATGCAGGGAAATGGACAACCAGTCTTGCCCTAAAAAGGGAGGACACAAATGAGCCTTACCTCAAAACAAATACATAGCTTGAAAAAAGATAAAGAGAAGAGCTAGAAAAACTCAAAGCTAAAAATAGAACTAAACAATGTGAATCTGAGGGGTGGTGTTGTCAATATCAAGAAGGATGTTGGCTCGAATGATGGAAGGAAGAGATTGGATGTCGATAAAAGTGTTATCTAATTAAGGTGAGATCACAACCCAAGTTGGCTAATTTGTATGCAACGCTATTAGCCTCCCGGAAGCATTGCTGAAAAGTGAAATGCATCTCTGAATGAATAGCACGAATGCACTGAATCATGTTCCAACAATGACGGGGAGGATTTGAACCCTTAGTTAAACAATCAAAAATAACCTTGTAATCCATTTCAACTATAGCACCCTTAAATCCATGAAGATGAAGCCGAGATATTCCTTGAAGAAGAGCTTTGGTCTCGGCTACAGTATTGGAGGTTCTTTACATTTTATGATTTTATCAACTTTAATAAGCTACTAAAATGAAACAGAAGTGACTGAGGCAATCTTAATCAGAGATAACATTTCCCCTTAGAGTGTTCAGCTCTTGGATAACACAACTAATGTCCATGCGCTCTTGTGGTGACTCTACAGAGCACGTCACTCCAATCTTGAGCATCAAAATCAAGCACTCTTCATTTTTGTCGTTTAGAAGCATCGGTTCAACAATCCCCAATTCACGATTAGCTAACCCTACACTAGCATATTTATGAAGGTTTAGGCCTTCTTGAAATAAAGGGTCAGTAGGCCTCTTCCCTATAACCATCTCCAACAAGAGGATTCCGTAACTATAGACATCTCCATTTCTTGACACTTCATTTCCAAGACCATACTCTGCAATAACAAAGTTTTGTAGGTGAAGAAAACAAAAGTGTTAAAAAGCACCATAACAATAGAGAAAGAGGTCAAAGAATACTACTGTTATAGGTAAGCAAAGCAAATGCACTATAAATGAAAATTAATGCCAAAGTTAGATGTTCAGGTATGAGCTAACAACAGATAATGTAGAAACCAGAATAGAATCATTATTCTCATATCCGAAATTCTAAATAGGCATTAATGACTAATGCATAAAAGCAGTGCTAATTTTTCTATAGGAAAGCTTCACACCAACAAGCTGATAGCAGGTCTGAACACTTATTTTCTTTGCTACCTCAACCATTGGAATGAGCTGCCTTTTGATCTATTATTCTGCAAGAAACAACTAATATGATCCTTGAAAGATGTCGATACAAGAATAATATTTTAATACCTGGAGGTGCGTACCCAATAGTTCCTTGAATTCCTGATGTGCTACTTGTATTTGCATTTGATAGTTCAGGGAGAAGAAACCTTGCCAGCCCAAAATCTCCAACATGAGCAACCATGTCCTGATCCAGTAGAATGTTGCTTGGCTTTAAGTCACAATGTACGATAGGATGGTCAGAGTTATTGTGAAGATACTCGAGTGCACAAGCCACATCGATGGCAATGTTAATTCTTTAAAGAAGACGAAGTCGTGGAACCTCATTTGGTGTACTAGGACTTGAGTGCAACCACCGATCTAGACTCCCATTAGGCATGAACTCATAAACTAGAGCTTTGAAATCATTGCCTTGAAAATCAATACTTGAACAACAAGTTATGACCTTAACAAGATTCCTATGTCGGACATGTCTCAAGGCATCGCACTCTGCGATAAAACTCCTGAACCCCCCTCGATGCTGGAGATTTAGTACTTTGACAGCAACAATCACACCATCTTCATCCAGGATTCCTTTGTAAACAGAGGCGAAGGCACCTTCACCAATCAAATTTTCTGAAGAGAACCCATCAGTTGCTTTGAGGAGCCTTTCATAAGAAACCTTCAAGAATGATTCTTTCAACACCAATCTTGATGGCTGATCTTTTCTTTTCTTTGTGCGCCAACAAAATAAGAAACATGACACAATTGCTACACCCACAAGCATCGACGCCATTGAGATGACCACTATGAGTGCAACAGACAATTTTTGTTGTTCTTTTGAGTCTTTGAAGCTGCATTTACGCAATTGAAGTATAGACAAGCCCCCACAAAGTCGATGGTTCCCTACAACTGATACTGCACTTGAATTGGCAAAGATTCCTTTCACCAGCACCTCACCCTCAAAATCGTTAAAAGATATATCCAGCTTCTCCAAATGAATTTTCTCAAAAAATCTTGGAATCAATCCAGAGAAGTTGTTATGTGATAAGTTAAGGATTCGAAGAGCTCTTAAGGAACTCAGTGATGTGGGAATGGATCCCTGAAAGAAATTGCTACCCAAATCAAGGAGTTCAAGGCTGGTGCAGCTACCAAGACCACTTGGCAGATCACCTGACAAGTTATTCTCAGACACGTCAAGTTGTCCTAAGTTTTTTAGTCTGCCAACCTCAAATGGAAGTGGTCCAGAAAGATGGTTCCTTCCCAGATCTAAACCAATTGAAAGTGATGAAAGTTCAAAAATTTGTCTGGGAATGCTTCCACTCAGGTTATTTTGATTAAGGGATAAGTACAGAAGGTTACGGCAGTTCCCAAGACTCGAGGGTATGGGGCCATCTAACTTGTTGTAGGCTATCTGTAGATTAATTAACAATGACATATTTCCTATAGAATTAGGAATGTTTCCGAGGAAATTATTATTATGTAGAAACAAATCTCTTAACTTTAGAAGATTACCAACACTAATGGGAATAGTGCCTGTGAATTGGTTTTCATGTAGCAGCAAGTAATTTAAGTTAGAAAGATTACCTATTGATGAAGGGATGCTTCCGTAAAAAGTATTATGGCTGAGCGATAGTATGTTGAAGTGGGCAGAAAAATTCCCCAAAGAATTTGGTAGCATCCCCCTAAATTTGTTATTCGAAAGATCCAATGCTTCGAAGTTACTACAATTGGTCAAAGAATCTATAAATGCCATTTCATCATGTTCTCCACTTCCAAGATTATTGCTACTCGAAAAAACCTCTCTAAGATTTTGGAGGTTACCAAAATTAATTGCTACCTTCCCATCAAAATGATTACTGGATACATCAAGGGATTTTAATTCCGAACAATTTGATATAGATGGTGGAAGGGATCCAGTAAAGTGATTGTGCCCTAAATTAATTACTTGAAGATAAGGTTGCATCAAACCTATGCTTGTGGGAAGAATGCCCCCAAGTTGATTATCAGGAAAGTCGAAAATCTCTAGCAAGGAAAGATTGAAAATAGATGAAGGGATAGTGCCGATGAGATCATTTTCACCAAATCCAAGAAATCTTAGGCTTCTAAGCCTATGGAAGATATTTGGAATGGTTCCAACCAAGTGACAACTACCAAGAGATATAAGTTCAAGAGATGTGAGATTCCCTATGAAGAGTGGAATCCCAGTGGTTAAATTGTTGAGGGGAATGGAAAGTGTTTTAAGCATCGTCAAAGAACTAAGCTCTTTTGGGATTTCCCCAACTAGCTTATTGTTGCCTAGGCTAAGAATAGTAAGGTAGGTGCAGTGCGATAAGTTGGCCGGAATTTCTCCTTCAAGGGAATTAATGTAAAGACGTAGTCCCTGTAGTCTAAACAAACGACCAACCTCAGGAGGTATTCCACCACCAAGTGTATTGTTCTGAAGTCGAATCTCTTTGAGAAAGCTCATGTTCCCCATGTATGGAGATAAGGAACCCACTAAACCTCGAGACGAAAGATCTAAGACCGTAACTCTTTTGTGACGATGACCACATGTTACACCTTGCCATTCGCAGTAATGGAACGATTCATTCCAAGAAGTCGTAACCCCTTGAGGGTCAAGTAAAATCTTCGACCTAATGGCCAGTAGCGCAAGACGATCTGTGTCGTTTGCACCAAAGGTAGCGGCACTGGTATAACAGGGGAGATAACCAACATGCAGGATAAGGAAAAGGCGAACAATGGCTATCTGTGGCGAGTTCATTTCTGAGAGCTTGTTCATTTGAAAATCACTATGAGGGACTGAATTTATAAATGGTTGATGGAGCCGCTACATCCATAATTTCCAAGATTACAACTCGCAAGTGGAATATTACCTACAATATTATATACGCACCGGAGACTTTTAACTTGAAAAACTGATGATTTCTAATCATATCATGGATGTTTGCTTTGGTATTGGGTGGTTGAGTAGGGCATCAATCAGTAGCGGATCCAGAAAAATATTTTAGTAGGGTCACAAAATTTAACTATCACATAAAAAAAACTTAGAAATCACAATTCAACACTAGTATCTACTCATTGTTGTTACTGTGCCTAACTTAAAAAGGAGAAAAAAATTGAGTGGGGGTCACTATCCAAAAAATCAGGCCAAATTTTTTTTTAGTGGGGTCACTTGCCCACCACCCCTCCACCCCAAAGAGTGGATCCGCCCTTGGCAGCAACTGAGCAAGAATGTCAGAGTCAGCCTTTCAATATTGCACGACTGGCACTGGGTATTGGTTTTGAGATCAAATTCTGTATTTTAGTCTTTTAATTTGTTCTCTCGGTTGCCTTGTCTTTTTCTCTGTTGGAAAGTGACACAATGAAACATTTAACCATAGTGCATGTCTCTATCTGCCTCTTCTTCTTTTTTTTCCAACCAAAAGACGCCATTGATAATTAATCTTATACTTTTAAGTATGGTTTTAAAAACGGTGGGCTACGCCAAAGTTTCCGACACCCTTCAAGTCGGAACACCTTCAAAAACACCCAAATAGTTGTGTAACAGCGAAAGCAAATAAACAATAAATTGAGCAAATAACAATTATCAAGCAATTAGGAATTGGAAGAGAAAGAGAAAAATTGAGGTTTTAATACCGGTGTATATTGATATTCCAACATTATACACGATTTTAGGTTACAACTTATATAAACAAAAGTTAAAATCTGATGTTGTGGAGCCCCACCCCAACGCTCATTGTCTAGAATCGAGTCATCTATTCTAACAATCTCCACTTTGACGAGACAAAAGGATACATGGAATCAATGTATACCATTTTATGTGTTTTTTTTTTTTTTTTTGAACTTTGATTTACTTTTCGGAAGTATAAACAAGTAGCCTCTGATGGATGCAGCAAGAACGCGATGTTGATTTATATCGATCGGCTTCAACAAGGATGCGCTCATACTTAATTTCTACAAAGCGATCGGAAAATACTTACATTGGTTAAAAACAATAATGAGCATAAGAATTATATATGTACGTATGCACAAATGGCATGTCATATACTGTGTCCCTTGACATCTGCTACTTGATTATATGAAAATTGAAAAGAACAGCTCTTTGATGCTTCTTTGATGCATGATTCTATTAGCAAGGGAATTGAAACAGCTAATAATATATAGCTAAGGTATGCTACATGGTCCGGGAGTTCTACTATGGCATTAACCTTTAAGTATGTCGTAGTAGGATTAGTCGATGAATAAACATATGTGCGGTGCATATTTTGAGTCAATTTGATGCATATGCCTTGATAGCATCATCTTGATGCTGCTATTCGAGTTCTTCGCTGTCTAAACATGCACTGGGACAAGGGATCCTTTTTCCTTCTAATAGTTGTATTGAGTTGAATTAATAGGGTACTGTGATGCTCACTGGGCTGGTTGTCCTACTACATGTCGTTCGTTCTACAATGGGTTATATTTTGTTTCTTGGTTCCTTCCCAATTTCTTGGCGTTCTAAGAAGCAATCTGTCATTTCCCAATCCTCTGCAGAAGCGAAATATTGTGTGTTGGTCACCGCTGCTCTGCTAGTAAGATTGTTTGGTTACTTCGTTTATTGGCTGACTAGGGTGTTTCGCATTCTCAACTGGTTCCCTAGCTAGCTTGTTTAGTGATAACCAGGCAGCTCTACATATAATGGCTAATCCGGTTTTCCATGAACGAATGAAACACATTGATATTGATTATCACTTCGTTCAGTCTCATCTTTTACTTCCCCGTCCAATTTCCTCCAAATTTCAGGGGGGCGGATGTTTACACTAAAGCTCTCCATGGTGAACGATTTCAGGAGTTGTTGGGCATCTCAAGCATCCATGCTCCAAATTGAGGGGACAAGTAAGTGCAGCGTAGTTGGTAAGACGCTTCACCTACAACCGATAGGTCGTGGGTTCGAGTCACCAGGGGGTAAGTGGGGAACCACTATTGATCCTCTTTTAAAAAAAAATTATAAAAAAAAAATGCTCCAAATTGAGGGGGAGTAATGGGTTTTATGAAATTTGTGTCGCGCCTTAGCGCTGTCCACTCGCGCCTAAGCACCAATTCCAGAACCTTGTGCGCTAGGGCGCACACCTTAGCGCCAAGTCAAAGTTTTCGTTGTGCGCCTTAGCGCCATCCTACTGCACCTCAGCAGCTTAGCGCTGCGCCGCCTCCAGGCCTGTTTTGAGTTAGCACTAGTGTTTTTGGAATCCTTTTTTAAATAGATTTGATTTCCTAGGTTTACGATCCCCCTTGTAACCCAAAAAATATATATATATATATATAGAGGGAGAGAGAGAGAGAGAGAGAGAGAGAGAGATAGATAGCTTGTATTGTAGGCGTTTGTTCAAGAGAATGGATCAATAAAACAAAACCTTTTGTTTTACCCTCAATTTTATTCAGCCAACTCACAAGTCATTGAAATGAATGCTTTTACTGGACTCAGATGTACATGAAGCACCTAAGTTGTCTAAACTCAAGTAGTTGGGACTTGGGACAAAAACCGAGTTGAATTGTAGAATCTTCTTGGCATCAATGCAATGACACGAAAATTTGAAAATCTGAAAAACAGTTTTCAAGCACATATGAGGTTGGTGCCAATACAACCCAAAAAGAGGCTCAAAGGCAGCAACATTCTTTAACTTGCACAACACTTGAGCTAAGTACTAGAAAGAAAATACGACAACGAATATGAACTTTTGCATTCAAGAATATTTATATGATGTATCCATCCGTCAACAAAATATACACAACAAAACTATATACAACACCATGGTAATAATAACCCATCCACCCACAAAAAATTTGAACAGATTAACACTATATGGACATTAGAATAGTTAGCAATTCAAACAAGCAATTGATATTTTGCTACTATGGTTAGTAGTTGTCAACGCCCTAAATGGTTCATCACCTCCTATCTTTGTTTGGCAATCCTCGGAAGAAGCATTTTCTCACTTTGACGAAATTCCTTCAAAGTCAAATATGTATAGTCTACATGGAATGCCGGCCATCTGACTTACTTGTTGGCGGCCGTTCTTCTTGGATCTCTTCCAGATCTGTATCATCCCCTCTCCTACCAGCCTGCTCTTTCCAATATGACACTAGCTTCTTCAGGCGAACCACTTCTTTCGATGCAACATTTTTGCTTGGATCATTTACAATTGAACGTACCCTTGATGCATACCTGAGAGTTGCATGAGCATTTTCAAAATGAGTTACTTCAACTACAAAGCAAATGTGAATGAACCAATTAGAGCTTTGAGTCTCGATCTCAGCTTTTTTATGTTCAAATTGAGTTTGAGCTTACTCAAGCCAAGGAACATATGTCGAGCTCAACTCCGTTACCCCACGAAATAAGCTACAAACGAGCTGAACTCGAGTTTGACCCAAGCCGAGGTAAAAATATACTATAAATCATATATAATATACGTAACTTGTATATATTTTGTGACTATCGAGTTTATTCGAGCCAAGATGGGCTGGGCCCATTTATGCCTCGAGCTTGACTTGAACCCAACACGAATGAGCCGAGTCAAGCTTTAAACAAGCTGGGCTCGAGCCCGGTTCAGTAGCCCCGTCGCACTCTTTAGACTTTATAAGAGATAACAATCATGACTGAACAAAGATCAAAAAGCAAATAGATAGAATACATACGCAAGTGAATTGTGAGACTCCTCCAAGTTTGATTCGGCAGGAGATATATTCACAAACATGAGCGTCTTAGCATTACCACCAAGTGAATCGCTCATCAACATTGTTAGCTTGTGATTTCTGTATGGGATATGCTGACTCCCAGAAGATAAAGCACTGATAACATCACCAAGTGCTGAAAGTGACTTATTGATGCTTTGTGCTTCCTTAAGCTGATTACCAGCGGATCCCGACTTTTTCACTCTTTCAGAACCAGCAAGGTCAACAAAACTTAGCTGCATAAGATATTAAACAGTCAGATACAAATGGATATTACACAAAGGCATATTCAGCCAAACAAGTCCTTCTATGTTAATTCCAACAACGCATAGCACAATTACCCCCCCCCCCTCCTCGCTCAAAGAGCCCACAGTTGAAAGTTGAATTTTTCAAGGTTTTATTGAGTTTTCCTTAAAAGTACTTAAATAAAAGGATTAAATTTTTTATTGCAAGTCTAAGTTTAACGCAACGAGTGAATTTGGAAACTCATAAACTGATAAAATATAGACTTTTAAGTAGGATTCTTTAAGTAGAACATCCTAAACTACAAAGTAGGATACATTGAGAAGAATGGCGGGAGTATCTTTAAGCTTTGACATATTAGAGTTTCCGATCCCATTTCCATGACAAACTCATTCAACATAAATGATGGAAATTGAAATGCATGACCAAGCACTCCTCAACTCAAGATAGCATGCATCTTATTCGAAAACATATAAAATACAATGACCAAGTATTATAATACCTTTCCTCTGGCAACTGACTGAGTTTGGAGGTTTGTGCTCTCAACGACAATGGAAAGAATCAAATGAGATCTCGAACTCTGTTCATTCATTAGAGTCCCTGTTGTATGACGCTGCTCAGAGCCTCTCTGAATTATGCTCTTTAGATCATCATACGTTGAAATGGGCACAACCGTCGCATTTTCTACAGTTACCATGCCCTGCATATTTTAACATAAGCAAATTGGCAGCCAATTCCAAAAAAGAGTTCCTAATTTTTATTAAGTGGACAAATGAAAAATGAGAATCAGTTTAAACAGATGACCAAGTAGATATTGATCGCCAATATACGTATAACTACAATTTACTCTAAATAAACAAGTAATCAATCACTTATACGGCGATAAAATATAAATCACCTTTGAATCTTTTTTAATATCCAATTTTAACCGCTTTGCTTGCTTTGGTAGTAAAAGATCCACGAGTGTATCTTGATATAACTCCACCATGTATGCCTGCATATGCCATACTTGTAAATGAATTGATATAACCAGAGTTTGACAAACCACGAGAAACGTCAATGACCACAAACAAATAAATAAATAAAAGTAAATGTATACAGTGCTAAATACAGAAATTATTCTATGGAGACAAGGTGAATCTAGTAAAGAAAATAAAAATTCCTATGTTAATGTGCCATAACCGGTGCTACCTTTAAGGAGAATGAGAATTTGTTACGGTCCCGCTTCAAGATTTTGAATAGTTCAGAAGTGGCTAGAGGGGTAAGTCCAGGATTCCTGTCAGAACCATAAATGGTAAAAGTCTTGCCAGAACCTGTCTGTCCATATGCAAATATGCACACATTGTAACCATCTACTGCTGACTGCACCAAATACTGCACCAATGAGAAATTTATAGCTGTCAGACAAATTCAAACTTTTACAACAAAATAGAAATAAACCAGCCACATAAAATGTTAGGAGGAAAAAGAAAAATGTATTTCAATTGTTAAATTTCTTTTTAACTTGCCCTAGTATCATCAAACACATCTTCTTGAGTAGCCCTGCCATCATAAACACGATCATAAAGATGTTGCTTTATCTTATCATCTCTCCACAAGTGTTCAACCGTGAACTCATCAACACTGGTCAGCACATGTCGTTCCTTCTCGGATATCTCCTTTTCTGTAAGAGGCCGTAAACGACAGTACACTCTGATCTTGCCTTTCATGTCTGATAAATTAACAAAGTGCACTGATTAAAAAGCAAAACCTAAGAAGATCAACAGTGCTAATACTATAATAATAATAAGAGTAAGAATAGCAAATACTCCCTCTACCACACTCAAAAGAGTCCACATTTGGAAATCTGACATCTTAACGTTGCAGTAGTTTCCCATTAACACCCTTAATTTTAAGAGCTAAAGTAGTTTTCTTTTATAATAATAATGATTGATGGTTACTATTGTTATTATCCATTAGATCTAAAATCTAAGGCTAAGATTTAATGGTTAGTTGAAAAATGCAATTAATGAAAGCAGGTGAGTCATTTAATGCAATTAATCTCAACCTTTGATTTTTGATCCAATGGTTGATATAACAGTAACTATTGATGGTTAGAGAGATGGAGTAACCATTGAATACTACCCCATTTAAAAAAAAATATATATATATATATATGTATATATATATATATATGTAAATATATATATATATATATATGTAAATATATATATATGTATATATATATATGTATATATATATATATGTATATATATATATATGTATATATATATATATATACACACACACATATACATACAAGTAAGAACTAAAGTAGTTTTCTTAATTTCAAGTGTAACTTAATAAGGGTAAATGGCAATTTATTCAATATGCTTTCTTTGAGCGGAACGTCCCAAAGTAGAAACTAAGATCATCAGAATTGAACAGATGAGTAATATTTAAAATGGTAGAAAGATAATAATAATAGTAATTCTACAACTGAGAATCTTATTTCTAGTAAAATGTCAACTTCTACCTTCGATCATGTTAAAATATCGCTTCCTCAAAACTTGTTCCTCCTTGTAAAGGGCCTGAAACTCGGCCAACTGAGCCCCTTGCATTTTCAAGATTGCGGCAGTTTGCTCATTTTTCCTATCAATATCCTGGAAAAAAAAAAAATTAGCGCAACCTTCCTGGTTCCCTGAATAATTGTAGGAATATTTTGGTGCAAGAGTATCACCTCCTTCATTTCTCTTAGTTCCTCTAACTCTTTGACGTTAACTTGCAATGTTGATAACTCGTTATCCTTGTTGGCCAATGTAGACTCTGTCACAGCCAATTTTTGCGTGACCTCTTCGAGCTTCTTTTCAAGTTCAGAAACTCGAAGCCTCAGAGACTTGCGTTCTTGTTCTGCGTTTTTCTCAAGCATTTGGATCTACATATGATGATCACAAAGGAGTTAACCAGGCAAACACATTAAATGCTCGGAGAGAGAGAGAGACACCAAATTATTACCTCCTCAAATTTCTTCTTTTCAAGCCTAGAAATTCTCTCGTCCAATAATGATTTCTCACTGACCAATCTCTTCTTAGTTTCTTCAGCGGCATGCAACTCTGAATTGCGAATTTTTAATTCATCTTGGATCTTATACAACACCTACGAGGAAACATTGTCAGGATTATAATAAATTGCCCTCTTGGGAAGCAACAAAATAGCGTCATTTATAAACAACTTTGGAATTGAGTACATATGCTTATCACCACAAGAGTCAGACAAGAACTGAACAAGGATGTAGAGAGAAATTGGTGCTATCAAAGCTAAGAATAAAATCCCCGAGGGGTGGCCCAGTGGTAGACCAAGGGTTTCAAATAGTGAGTTCTCTGGTTCAAACCCCTCTCAAGCCCATTAGGGTAAAGAATATCTAAGAATAAGGATCAGCCTACAAATAATAAACCAAGCATACTAACTGACAGCAAAGGACTGCAAACAGAATTATACTTGTCACCATATATACCTGATTAGTTGCTTCGACTAACTCCTTTCTGGTATTGTTCTCCAACTCTCCCTTACTAAACTTTGCAAGCCTCATCTCCAAGTTCTGCTTATCAAGTAGTGCCGTCTACAAGAACATATTTTGAATGAGACAAAGTCAAAGAAAATGTTGATCAGATGCTACTCTGACACAACAAAACTTACCTGAAGTGCAGATTCTTTTTCGTCACACCGAGATCTAAGTTCGTTACGTTCGCTACTAACTTCAGCTAAGTTTTGCTTCTCTGATCTCAGTACATCTTTCAAGCCCTCGAATTCTTCCTGCATTCTCTCTTCTTGCTTCTGCATTTCTTGTAAATCCTCCTCCAGCTGCATGAACCACATAGATTAACAAAAGCTCAATGACTATTATAAATAAGGATGTTGTGTATTATCTAATGATATTCATGTGCAATGAAGCCCATAATTAAAGTAGCAAGAAAATGAAGGGTAAAAAGGTGAACACAACATCCAAAAAATGGAAGATTAGAAAGTGGACACTTTTTTTGGAGCGGCCTAAAATGGAATAATGGACTCATTTTTTAGGAACAAAGGGAGTATTTAAAATTAGAATAAACAAGTATCATCAGTATAAGTTAAAACTAAGAATACTTATGGAAACTTATTTTAATCCTTCAAAATATAGGAGTTTTAAATGTTAACTCTTTGAGCGGAACATAGGCAGTATCTAACTTGTCAAATAAATGTTTGTGTAGTATTTTCGAAAAAAAGATTGATCCAGATTCAAGGAAGATAAAAGAACACGTGAAAATAGTAAAGCCCTTTCTAAACCACTTCTAGGAGTCGAAAAGACAAAAAAGATCCTGTGATCCTAGAAATGTTTAACAAAAGGGGCTCAAACATACAATAAAAACAATTTCTAATATTGCAGTTATTTTACAGAACTACTTTCATTGACGATTCAAATTGATTAATTCTTCTCTCGATGTTATGAAAGGAAAACAAATGGTATGAGCTTGTTCAACATTCCAAGGCACTCACTTGACTCGCATTCTTTCGTGATTCTTCAAGAGCTTTGGACAAATCCTGTACACGTTTCTCATTAACATCCACACTGGGAGGTTTTGAATTAGTAGAAACATCTCCATTCACCGAGCCAGCAGCAGCAGACCGTGCTTTGGAGTAGCGGCGTAACATAACATCATTTATATGTGTTTGAAGGGCGACACAAATTTCCTCCCCCTGCACCAGAAAAGATAGATGCTAACATAACTGAGGATAAAAGGCCTAAAACTGCATAATAAAGTGAAAACAGCACTGTTGGAACCTGCTTAGTTTCGAATTGAAATATATGCAAGACACCAGCAACTCTCATCTTGAAAAACACAGCTGTATTACTGCTACCGAATTGCATTATGTCTCTCAACTCAGCAGAATGTAAATACTCCTTCGGAACTGGACGGAAAAAGTGAACCTATGGAAAGAGCAAACATGTACAAATATTGATAAAGATTCAGGTATGATGAGAGAGAGAAATTCAATAAATAGCATACGATCATGAAAGAAACGTGTGAATAAAGATGCATTTGAGAAAATATGAACTCCCTCTGCGTCACTCTAAGAGCCCATATTTGAAAGTTAAACATGTTAAGAAATAAAATAAATCTCAATAAATACCCTTAGTTTTAAGGATTAAAAATAGTTTGCCAATTTTAAGGGTAAGGTAACAAGGATAAACTTGGAACCTCATAAAGTTTATAGGCTTAGTTTATAAAACAATTCTCTTTAAGCGAAACCCAGCATAGAAATTAGGACTCTTAGTGAATATTATTGTATGTACAAAACTCTTAAAATTTAGACTTACCCCACGTTTGTTGATGCCCAGTATGATTCTTCCAGGTAAAAGACCAATGGGGTCATCAATTTTGCGCACACTAAAGAAAACTGAATTTCCGTATGGAAGTGTTCTTAGTATCCGCAAGAATTGTTGCCTTGCATCGTCTTTTGTTAGATTTTCCTACAGAGCCAACAAATAATTACTTTAACACAGTTTATAATGTTGATTAAATAATTGCAGTCAACCATTTTTGGAAACTTACACCAACAGGGGGAATACCAAAAATGAAATAGAACTAACAGGAAGTAAAACAGACAATTACTCAAGAAACACACCATAAATGAAGAAATGGTAGAGTAGGTGGAGTTAGTTGTTCAATGTTATAAATGGGGAAAGTAAATGTTGAAGTAATGGATTTCAAAATAACAGAAGATTTAGGGGGAAAAAAACTATATGATATTGCATAGTTATTATAAAGGTATATACTTAAAATGCCATGCAAAAAACGTAAAATTGGACGATGTGAAGAAAGATCAGTCTATATAAACCAACACTAATTATTTGTGTGTAGAGGAAATGTAGTTAATAGCTTAAAAGGGAAACCAAAAGGATAAGGGGGTTTTCCATTGAAAACCTTGAACATTGTTGTTGGTGACTCACTGACCATTCACACAAAAAAGGCATTATGCCAATATGTGACTGGCTAATTAGTCACTGTAGCAATTATTGCTCCATAAATTGGAATATCAATTAGTCCTTAACTATTGAACGATATCAAAGATATGCATTGTTCTATATACGTATGTACTTAAAATACCATATCGAAATATGTGTTTTATATATATATATATATATATATATATATATATGGGGGAGTATTTAATGGTTACTTTTTTTTAACCATCAATGGTTACTATCATTATCAACCATTGGATCAAAAATCAAAGGTTGAGATTTATTACATTAAATGACTCACCTACTTGCATTAATTACATTTTCCAACTAACCATTAAATCTCAACCTTTGATTTTTGATCCAATGGTTGATAATGATAGTAACCATTGGTGGTTAAAAAAAAAGTAATCATTAAATACTCTCCCATATATATATATATATATATATATATATAATATGTATATAATTATTTTTAATACACAAGCACACACACACATATAAACCAATAAGTAATAGAAAATGGGTAAAGAATCTCCCATATATATATATATATATATATATATATAATATGTATATAATTATTTTTAATACACAAGCACACACACACATATAAACCAATAAGTAATAGAAAATGGGTAAAGAAACTGTAGTTAATAGCTTAAACGGGAAACCAAAGGATCAAGGGGTTCTCCATTGAAAGCCTAGAACATTTTTGTTGGTGACTTACTGACCATTCACACAAAGAATGGCCATTAGGCCAATTTGTGACTGGCTAATTAGTGACCATAGCGATTATTCCTCCATTAAATGGAATACCAATAAGTCCTTACCATTGAACTATAACGAGAAAGAATATCCAACTCCCACTCCCTCTTTGCACGAGTAATTGCAATCTGTCTGGGTAGAAACCGTTCCAAAAGTGATGTCCAGTCACTAGGGAGAAAAAAAACGGAATCAACTTTTGACTAGAAACTCAGTGAGGTAGAAAAATTTGAGATTCAAATCCAAAGAACTAGGATGAAACTTGAAAAAGCATAGAATAAGCAAGCATATTTCTTCGGTGGAACAAGAGCTGCACGAAACAAATTTTAAATAAGTTATGTAGACGACGTACGTGCATGACTCTGGATTAACAATAAATCCAATTTCAACCAAAATTTGCAATGCCGACAGTTGTGCAGCATCATCCCTCCCAACTGGATAGTTACCCAAAATATAATCATGTTGTAACTGCAACAAGATAACCAAAAGCACCAGACATGCTAATAAGATCAAATGCAAGCCAAGTAGTTTGACAGATACATATGAACAACTAATTAATTGAACCAACTAAGAGTGAGACTTCATACCTGAACATAGGATAATTGCACAAACATTGGGTCTGCCACAGCTTCATCTGACTCCCGAAATAACTTCTTTTTAAATGTCAACTTGCAGTGCAAAATTTCTCCTTTACTTCGATCTTTCGCTGCCTTAAATTCCGCTAGAAGATCCCCAATGTACTTATTATCATCTAATCCAATATACTCCTCTAATGACAGAAAATCATACAGTTAAATTAGTATATCAGATATTTGAAGTAAACAACTGGAAGTATCTTTTTACGGTAAAAACAATGTTTGAGCAGAACTGGATACCATTTCCAGGTTCAGGTGATTTAGAACCCGTAACAACTTTACGGCACTCATACAAACTAAAGCTTGAAAATGCTGACAACTTAATGATCCCTGCAAGCTCCTGAAGCAGGTATTCCAAGAAAAGAATCAATGACTTCTAACTCAATGACATACTAAATTGAATAACAAAATGAAAAAGGATATTGGAGAATAAATGCCATGCAGGCCAAAGATAATGGCAAAACAAGAATTTCCATCATTTGCAGCAATAAGGTTTTTATGTCATTAGCAAATCACAATATATGAATAGGAAAAGTAGATCCAAAAAGCAAGATAAACCAAGAAAAAAGCTGAAATGCAAGAAATAAGGAGGAATTGATGTCAATATATCCAAGTATTCAAAGAGGTATTTGATCCATTCTGGAAATAAATGCACTGACACTCGAAACACATCTATCAAAGGAGGAGCCCAGAAACTGCATAAGAATATGACAAGGTCAACCAGTGGGAACAAATACATATCTCAGATAAGTAAATAACTAATCAAACGTGTAAAGCTTGCACAACTTGACTGGCTTGGTCCTCCTACACTAATCTTGGGAGGAAGGCCCTTCTTAAAGGCTATACCACTAAATTATGTGAAAATATTCCCTTTAGAAATTAGAAGACATCTTTTCAGAATAAATGAAATTAACTCTTGCATGCAGTTAGGAGTTGCATTTTTTATCCAACAGGAAGTAAGCAAACTAAATACGCTGTTGGTTTGAGTTTCAGTCCATTCCACAGTTACTAAGAAGACCATCTTTCTATAATACCTTAGATCTCCAATTAGAGTCAAGACTAGTTTCAAAAAGCAACATTCAACTATACATCTCCAATTAGAGTCAAGTCTAGTTTCAAAAAGCAACATTCTTACAAGAAAAAATAATTGTTGCAAGCCATCAACTAGATCATTAAGTGATATAATGCATGAACTAGCAGCGCCCCAATACACTCGAAAGTAACGCATGTTCAAGCACTTCCCCAAGATGTGGGCTCGGCTTAAATATGTTTGGATATATGAACTTCTTGTGCAATAACTAGGTTAGGCATTGTATATAATCCTTCCCTTTTCATCATAACCCTCAAAACCCATATATCTTAAGAAGGGAATTCAAATAGAAAGGACATCTTTAGGTTCTGATTAACTAGTTCTACACCTGTACTTACCTCGGTTCAAGTGAATTTATTTCCAGTCTACATCAACCCAAGATTCTTTACCTTCTAGCAATCTCAAATAGTTCCACTAAATACGCACTTTCCGATAATAATAGTATAAATATAGAGAACCCCCAAAATCAGTAAAAAGAATATTTTCTTCTTTTATTGGCAACAGTGAATATTTTTTTAGTGCATCTGCATATCTACGTATAGAACAGACAGACAAGATTGAGCAGTACCTCAACTGCATCAGTCACGGTTGTCGCCATATCATATGCAATTTCTTCAAATGTTTCATCCAAGAAAAACACAATAGTTGTAAGTTTCTTGCCGATCAAAAGAGCTTCAATCTCCTCACGACCGGGTATGGAAAGCCTAGGTCCGGCCTTAACAGAACGCTTCAAAGCATTTAATGTGTTTAATGCCAAGACTTGGACCTCGGGATCAGTACTCACACTATGTGCAACATTATGAACATACTCTGATAAATATCCACCAATGTCCTTGCTAGGTGGCATGCATGATGCACATAGATACATTAGCTCCCAAGCTTTGATTAAATATAGCCTGTATTAAATAGCAATGATAAGAGTAAACTAATGAAAACCCATGTCAAGATAAAAATAAGAAACCCTCCTGGCACATACCTATCAGGACAATTCCTTGTTTGCTTTGAAATTTGTGCAAAAAGTTCATCTCGAAGCTCGGATCGTTTCAATGCTTGCTTGTATAATTTTCCAACAAGCTCAATACGTTCATCCAAACTCGTTGGGTTCACTCGATCGGAGGAATCCACTCCCATATACTTCAAAATGACCTGGAACAGTTTCACTGCCCGACTTACTAGGTCACTGTTTATTTTCAGTAGTGAAGTAGGTATAGGATCCTGTCAGAATCGACAAGTAAAATGTTAATTACCCCAATGCGAAGCACAATGAATTGTCACTAATAGATCTTAGCATTACCTTTTGGAAACACAACATATCCTCAAATGTGAACCTTTCCCGAACCTGGGGACCTACAGATCTTTTAGAGAAAAAACCGCGTTTTCCAGCAGATTGGATCTGTTTCTGCATCGCCCTTAAAAATCCCTCTACCTAAATGGAACATATAACAAAAGTGATTGTCAATTACAAAAAGAAAGGCAATGAGAAGTTGGATATGCAGTCAAACTCAAACCATTCAATTGCCATGAAATTATAACCCAAATCGGACTGAGAAGCATAAATTTCTACGTAGTATAGTAAATTTCTAATTTTCCATAGAAAAAGGAAAACATTTTCACCTGGAATTTTTCGATCAAGGGGATAGCACCAGCAAGTTCTGGTGGCATTGAATTTGATAGGGTCATCGGTGTACTGCAATACACATGAAATAATCAGCTCATAACTTACAAATGTACTTGATCCATAAAACCCATCTGAACTTGCTAAAACGTGACGCCGGCTTAAGAAATGCAGGGTTTCTTTGGTGCCCTACCAATGTTACAAAGCCTAAGCTGTACATGGTACTCCCTTTGTCCCATAAAAAGAGTCATGCCGTGCATTTTAGTTTGTCCCAAAAAAAGAGTAACATTTCTAAATTTAAGCTATAAATTTTTATTACATTCCCAAAAAAGTTACTTTCTTTTCAAAAACTTGATGTCGCTCTTACGTGCCACTATATATATATATATATATATATATATATATATATATATATATGTGTGTGTGTGTGTGTGTGTGTGTGTGTGTGCGTGTGTGCGTAATTTTATATGCAGTACAAATGAAAGTAAAAACACAATCTAAATAGTTTGACTCTCAAAGTACGACTCTTTTTTTGGGACCAATGGAGTGGAAAACATATGGCAGAAACTTACGGTGGAGCGAAATTGGAACCATCACTGTCATAATCATCCCCGTTTGAAGCAGCAGAGTAGTGTGAAGGAGTTTCATATCCATTGCTCGAGGTGAAGGAAGACCTACTGGTTCTCACACTTTGAGACATTACTGATGGTATATCAGATGCCATTTTCCAAGCGAATGCCCTGATATCAAAAACTATAGTGGATTCATATCTACTTTTCCCAATCAAATAGCTACTTGGTCCCAAAAGAAGCACCCTCTGAACCCTTCAATTATCTCACGAGGCGCGGAAGCTAATTAACGAAAATGACAAAGGTCATTGTAATATCAAACACAAAGCTTGAGAAGCATGAAATGATGCTGTCTGCCATTAAATAATCACAAAGTTCTAATTAGAAATTTTTTGACAGGTTCCGCAAATAAACACCAATTATCTATAAATATCAAAACTTGTTCATTCCATAAATGTTAAAAATCAGTAAAAACCTATAAATTTTAGGGTAAAAACAAGAAATATTTAGAAAAGCTCAGTTATGAGCTGTAAATAAAATACTTTTAAGAAGTCAGTAAGAAATTACAAGAAAAAGTGAAAAGAAACATGAAAGATCTTGGAAATCGAAATGAAGGAATGTTTGCTAGTTGAGCGAGAAAATCTCAACTCAACTCAACTAAGCTCAGCCCCTTGTCCCAATTACTTAGGGACGGTAACATGAATCCAATGCAAGGTCAACACAAAAAGTAACACTTATGGAGCAAGAAAATCTACAAAAATGAAAATAAAGAGCTAACAGAAAATAAAGAAACGATGAAACCTAGGTGAAAAGATCCACCGGCAAATGGGTTTAAAACTCAATGTGTGAGAAAACAGCTAGTAACCCAATTAACCCAGATCGAAAAAACAGTAAGGAAACTGATAGAACAGACTAATCTAACAAAATCCACAACACACATATGCAGACTGAGATATGGAAATGGGAACAGAAATGCTTACATCTGGAATTGATCGAATGGATAAAACAAAAAGATTTGGGTGGAAGCAAAGATTGTTGTCCCCAGCTATTGCTGCCTTAGAAAGGGAAGATCTGCACCCAATGTGTGCGTGTGTGTGAAAGAGAGAGGGGATAGGAGAGAGAAAGAGAGGGAAGAGTGAAAATGGAGAGAGAGAGAGGGAGGGAGGGAGAAAGGATACTGAGGGTCACGAGAGCGTTTTTAAATAATTTAAGCACTTTTGGGGGAAAGCCCAAAATTAAATTTCAAGAAATAGGTTAAAATAAAAAAACAATTGGATATATTCCTTCTTTTTATTAATTTGTCTGTTTCTTTTTCTATTTATTTTTCTTTCTAGTGAGTAAGTTTTAGGCTGTCGCTGATTGAGAAAATACAATTATTATTGTAAATATGAAATTAATTTTGCCGGTAGTAATATGGTGGTTTTACATATATAACTTTGTATGTTTACTTTATTAGACTTTAGAAAACGATTGATTATTTTTTTCGTTATCTTTACTTTATATTAAAGTATACTTACAAGTTACGAAAAATCGCTTGATTTAGACGAAAATTATATAGCTATAATGTTATGCTAAAAAAGTTTGAGGGGGGAGGCACAAATAGTGGAAGGTAATTTAATGATTCCATTAATTATCGTTGATCATAAATGATAGTTGACTTTACTTAAAACAAAAATAAATCATAATTTAAAAATGAAATTATGATAATTCCTCACTTGATTTATAAGAAGATTACACAAATCTATGTCAAAGATTCTTGACATTGAATTCCTCTTATCAGTGTATAATTGGAGTGGTGACTGCAAATTCATAGCAAAAACTTGTGTTGTTGCCCATGAATAATGTTTTAGCAAGTTACATGTAATCACACTCTTATTGAGTTATTTCTCACCATAATCTATCCCTTTTTAAACCGGGTCAAAGATGGACAGTAAATTAAAAAAACAATAATTATTACTGTCATCACCATAAGATATCACGTCACCGCCACTCGTTGAAAAAAATATCGTTTTCAAATTTTCAAAAAATAGTTAAAGTCGTTGTTTCAACATATAGTTACCTGCAAAATGGTATTTTGCTGTGCAAAATACATATCTTTTTTTTTTTTTTTGGTACTTTATGTAAAATTCATTTCAATATAAAAATAAAAAAAATCACCAGAAACTTATTCCAAATTGAGATAATAAAAGCAGACATTTTTCACAAATAGTTATATACACCTTCAACAAGGATAATATTGAGAGGGATAAAAGGACAAAAAGGGAAATCCAAAAAGATTCTGGTAAGGAGATTTGTACATTGTATTGCGTAATTGAGATTTGCAAATTTTGACCAATGTTTCCTCATGATGCGGTTCAGATCTTTCAAGTATTGCTGAGCTATTCAAGTACGGTTCGGATCATATTTTTTCTTAATTGAGATAAAGGGTCATGTAAATAAATTAAAGGGCAATGCTATATCTAACTAAAGAGTACAAAAAATATTACATTTAATGAGATAGCACCCAAATTCAATGTTGGATTTCAGTTAAATTTTTAAATCAAACATTTGTCGCCTTATGGTACAGAGGATCTAGCCAGAAATTTGCTTGAAATCCAACATTGAATTTGGGTGTCATGTCATTAAGTGTAATATTTTTGGTACTCTTTACGTGGTTCTAATATTTCTCTAAAATAAATTTGCTTGTGATTTCATTGAACTTTGTCATTTTTATTTTTTTGTGTTTTTCTACTTTTTTATCAAATCATTGGCTGATTCCACATATCGGTGAAATGAAATCTAAGCCATTAACAAATATTTTCACATGATTTCCTTTTCTGTTTTTTTTACTTGTCAGCATTTGGAGTCAATCACATACAAATTTTACAATCGAAGTTTGAATTAACACACACACATTAGCCTTTTATATGAGAGCTCCCCTTAAAATTGTGAATAACCAATAATTCATTCTTAAAAGACATCTACGGTCGGTCGGTTGATGTTAAATAAACTCAAACGTTAATTTTTACTTCTAATATTTAGTCTTAAGATCAAAACTTACATTCAACATAAAAATTAATGGAATCGTATATCAGTATAGATTTAGCTAAATATATTTATTTTAATCGCAATTAATTTGTGCATTTCAATCAATTAACCACAGTAAGATATGATATGATATGAACATCTTTGTCAGAGAAGATTCAAACTTGAGTTGAGTATAAAGAGTTGTAGGAAAAAGGTACATTTGCAGGCCCCTGCCGGCTTTTGGCCATGTATGAGAGAATTAGAATAGTTACCAAAACAAGGACAAGTGTGTGAATGTGTGATAGAGAAACAAAAACATATTACTCCTTATTATTGTTTTGAATAATTAAATATATGTCACGAGAATTACCCCTTGACCACTAATTCACTCACATTGAAAACAAATAATGCAGTAAACATAAAGTTTTGAAGAGTTACAGTAAACCCCCTGTAGTTTTACAGCTTCTCAGTTTAAATAGATTTTTTGACCACAAACCCCCATAATCTATTCAAAAGTGACAAACCTAAGAACTCTGCTAGATGGCTTCAATGGAGCTTCAAAAAGAATAAAGAGACCATTGAACCCTAGACCTAGACCCTCTTCTTCCTCATCCTTGGCCCCATCTTCTCTCCATCTTCTCTCTCTCTCTCTCTCTCTCTCTCTCTCTCACACACACACACATAACCATTTCTTCTGGGAAACCCATCAATTCATCCCACATCCTTATTATTATCAATGATGTCTAGTTCGCTTAGCTAGATCCATCACAACTACTACGTATATAACGACCACCACCTACACCGTCCCTATTATATTACCCCGGTATTTCTACTGTCCACCAAATAAGTTGAGGTCCTTAATGGAGGTATTACTAAGTAGCAAGCGCATCTTCAGCCTTAGATCACTACTTCCTACAACTTGATATTGAATGTTTTTTAAGGTAGAATCAACACTTTTATTATCAATGGTTTAGATAATAAAAAAATTAATGATTCAAAACTAGCTGATTGTTACTGCAGTAGTGGGCAATTGATGGAATTGGGCATAGTGTCAACTAGTCTTAAAGTGAGAGGGTTAACTGTTGGGTGAAGTAGAGTATGAGGAGGACTTGGAAAGCCATGAAACCATAGGATAGTTTGATGTAATTTTCCCTAGAGCTATTTGCATTTAAGACAAACATGAGAAAGTTGAGAGCAATTGTGTGATAGATTTTGGTACAAGTGGGCCTGAAAGAAGCCCACTAATTGCAGCAAATATGGAAATTATTTGTAGGCTCAATAGCTTTTACCCTCAGGATAAGTGATAACATTGGAAAGATGAATTATTTGTACATAAAAGTGGTTTTCCACTGCTTGGTTTAGCTTTAAATTATCTGTACCCAGTTGAAATTATGCTAATTTTGCCTTTAGCCATAGACTTTTCAAATCCATAACTCGAACATGGAAGTAGGGGTGGCAATTCGGTCGTGCTGGGCTGTTAACGGGCTGGCACGATAAGAGCACGGCACGTTAAGACCAAACACAAACACGGCCCGTTAAGCTTAACGGGCCTATAGTGGAAACCCAAACACGACACGATTAAAGCACCAAAAGCCCGGCACGGCCCGTTAGGCACGATAGTCACGATCGTCATACTAGTTCAGGCAAGTCCGTCAGCCCGTTAGGCCTAAAAAACATTAATTCTTATGGGGCTAGCCCGAACACGGAACGAACCCGATAATATCAACGGTCAAGATTTACTAAAATTAAGTTTAATCAATAATCAAGATTTGTCCAGGGATAATATCACACGGATGACCATCTTATCGGGCTAGCCCGAACACGGCATGAACACGACACTAACACGGCCCGATTTTAGCGGGCTGTTATCGGGCCGGCCCAATAACAGCCCGAACCCGATAAAGCTTGGCCCGACCCTATAATTTCGTGTCGTGTTCGTGTCGTGCCTCAAATTGCCACCCCTACATGGAAGGCCGAACATTCACATCCAACTAATGCCATTAATTAAAACCACAAAAATTATAGTAAGATTATATTGATGTATTTTAAATTTATTTTTTGAGTGTCAGAAGTTTTCTATACGGACTTTAGGATATGTGGAATATATTCGTGATGAGGTTAATATCAAATTGAATAAGATTTATGTTGCTCGTATAATTTTTTTTTTTTTTAAATTAATAATGTATCAAAAAATTTCTCAAAAGAAATAAGTGGCATGAACCCAGGAGTGATTCCGTGGTAAGGCCACTTTATTTAAGATTCTTCCAGACTAATTCTTAAGTTCATTTCTGCCGCATAGGGAAGGGGAGAAGAGATTAATGATATGATTATGATTTTTTATTTTTTTTTTCAATCGAAAAACTGACAACTTAATGCACGAAATTTATGTTATTGTGATATTTCATAAGAGGAGATCAATATATTACACTCTTGTTCGGCGAAATGTCCAAGTAGTGACCTAATCTTGTATCTTGAGCTGAAATTTGACATTCTAGAACAATTGCTCGGTGGTTGAGTTAAGTTGTATAAGCATTTATCTGTCATCAAAGGATCGAAATCCACATTACTAACTTTGTAACAAGTAGAATTAAGTTGTTGACAAGAAAAATTTAGAAATAAAATAAAATTGAGACCATTAATTAAATTTTGTCTCAGGTAAAGATGGAGAGAGGAGGAATGAGTATCCTCCTATGATGAAGGTAAACTTGTTAAAAAGAGTGAAATGAAAGTGAAGAAAGAGAAAATTAGATGAGATAAAGATGTAAAGTGCACTCATGCAGCACTGGTACCAAAATTTGAAGAAAATGTAACCTAACCTAACAATAACATGGGTGCTTGATCAGATGGGCCTTTTTAGAAGCCCCCTGGCCCATCACATAATCTTTAACCATTACACAAAAAGAAAAAAATTTCACCTTTGTAGATTTGATGTTGACGATGAATTTGAGAATGAATTTAATTATGGGGTTGTACGATACAACCCTCCTGTAATGTATATTCAGCGGTTGATTTTGTCGGTAGCCTTATCATTTTTTGTTAGAACAGAAATTTGTACATTTTACTTGTAGAAAAGTGTTGGTCGGGTAAGCAGAAAAGTGAACTAACAAGAGTTAGTTAACAACTTTCATAATGACAATGAAACAAAATATTGTTACCTTCTTCTGTGCCTTGAGTTCATATTTATTTCATTTACCAAAAAATAAAGGAAAAGTTCAAATTTGTTCAATTAATCTGTACAACTTTATTTAAAATTTTCAAAAACTCAATTTTTGTTTTTTTTTTTTGTTTTTATACCAAAAATAGAGATACAAGCAAACCAAGTTGTTCATAAAAGACTTTGATCATGTCTAATAATTAAGTTTTAGTAAAGGATCAAGTTTCAACATAAATTTTGGGCTGGTTAACTTAAGAGAGTTGCTATTTACACCCAAAAAAATATTGAACACACCCTATTACTTAGTACACCTCCCTAAATATTTTTCACCACTCAAAATGCTAAGTACACCCCCCTTAATTTTCTAATATACCCTTACAATATTTTTTCAAAAATTAACTTACTCGATACTAAGTACACCCCACCCTCCTTCTTCCTCCTCCCCCCACCGCCCAATACACCCCACCCTACCCTTCTTCTTCCTCCCACCCACCGTCCCCTTCCTTTGTTTTTTTTTTGAATGCCCCTTCCTCAATTTTTTTTTTTTTGAACACCCCTTCATCCTCTTTCCCACCACCACCGGTCAAGTCCAACCCCTCCTTTCCGCCCCTCCCTTCCCTCCCTCCCCCACCTCCAGTGAAGCCCGCCTCCCCTCCCTCCTTCCTCCTCCTCCTCCCCCAAACACCAGTCAAGCCCACCCCCTTCCTCCCTCTTTTCCCGCCTCCCACACTAGTCAAGCCCATCAGTGCAGCCTAAATCCAAAATTGAGTTTTTTTTTTTTTAGTTGTTTGGAACCCTTATGGAACATCCATAGTGGTGTTCAGCACCATTTCCGAACACTATAAAGGGCATTTAAGTTAAAATTTATAATAGCATTTTTGTAATATATGCAGTAGGGTGTACTCAGCAAAATTTTGGGTATAAATAGCAACTCTCTTAACTTAATACGTAAATTTTTTATACTTGTTTAGGTACAGAGAGAGTGATATTTTTATTAGGAATATGTTGGTAGAACTGGAGCTCAGCGTGCTCATAACACTGCAGTAGTAGCATCGAGATTATAAATTATACTCCCTCCCTTTTGATTAAAGAGTTTACGTTTAAAAAATCTAAAAATTAAAGAATATTTAAGTATACTTAAAGTTAATTATAATTATAAAAATACTTAAGCATACTGTATACCCAAGATAGTTATATATTACATAGAAGGTAAAGTTGAAAGATTATGAAATGATAAACATAATTTTTGGTAACAAATTTTTTAAGTAGAACATCATAAAAACAAAATACTAGTAGACTTTATGATCAAAATGTAGGAAACATGTAATTTCACCAAAATAATGTGAAGGTTAAACGCTCCCCCAATGAAAAATTGTTGAGAAGATCGAAGTTTAGGTCAAGTGGACTAGATTGCTCTCAGTCTCTGGCCCATTAAGGATGGGTTTCAATTGGACTTGAAGAGTGAGTTCAAGCTTGGTCAAAGCTAATTTGGTTTGGGGAGTGGACAGGATAGAAGCTCGTCGACCCAGAGAAAGGCTGCGCGCATGGTCGAAGAACATCTATGTTTTGACATTGGGCTAGTTAGAGTGAAGACTTTGATGGGCAACAACTTGAGCGGATCCATTAACCACTTGACGTTTTGGGTAGGAGCAAGTGCCATGGTGATGAGCTGCACTGCGCCAATAGATGCACACCATCCATGTCAAAAGACTGTATTGCCCCTCCTCTAACTAACCCTTAACCGAATATGGAAACTATATCATTTCCAATCTGTCTCTCTCCCTTGCACCGTGATAGCTTCAAAATATTGCAACACCTTGTGTTGCATACTCCTTGCTTCGATCCGATCCACCGAGTTAACCGTTGCTTGGGTTGGTGTTCCTAAGATAGCGTTTGGTTAATGGTTTCACACCTGCTAAGGACTAGGATAACGAGATGATCGTTGAATCTATGAACATGCTAAAAGTCTCATTACCAAATAACTCGTCTTGAAACAATGAGGCTGATCACGCCAAAAAAGGATTGGGTGTCGTGTCTGGTCCACGTGTGTAGTCTAGGTAGGATTCCGGCTGACGTTGCAGGGATTGACTGTGAAGATTGCTTGAAAAACCTGTAGTCAAACAAAGAACACCGTTAGGGGTGCTGGGTTGTCCCAGCAATAACCCTCCGGCGTGAGAATTAGCAATGCTGTGTGATAAAACTGAGACAGTATAGAAGCAAGTCTGTGTGTACCTTATGAGGTCTGTTGAGGGTGCTATTTATAGGGATATGACCTCAATCCTTATCAGATTCAGATTAGGAGTAATTTCCGTTTCTTGAGGGTCACGTTACCTTATACGTATAGGAGTGAGATGTAAAGAAGGGTTATATCAGGACTCTTCTTCAAGCAGTATGTTTCCATATAGGACTCTGTTTTTATCGAGGTAGAAGGACATGGGAGAGGTCGGCCTGGCTTGCACCAGGTCGCTCTATGTCAACCGAGGTGGCCCTAGCATTTGTCAGGTCGCCCGTTTCCAACGAGGGATGTTCCCCCAGGTCGCTCAGTCGGACCTTCTGTGCCAGCGTGATTTGAGGTATACCGAGATGAAGAGATCTGTCGTGGACCGGGTACCAGCTCGATCATCTCCCCCGACTGAACTCGCCTCATTGAACTTTGTTTAGTTGCTTTGATATTCCCAACTGTTGCTGACTTGTATTCCTTTTTGTAGATATGGAGGACCTCGATGACATGAGGGGGAGTGCAGGGAAGAGGGTACAAGCCAAGTCAGCTCGCTCGGAACAATTGGGCCGAGCTCGAGTGGCAGCAAACTTGGCGGGAACCGGCGAGGTGCTTCCTACCGTGTCAGTGGGTGCTGACAAGGGAAAGGAAGTAGCGAGCTCGAAGTCGGTAGGGAAAAGAACCAGGTCGTCTTCCGGGTCTGGGCCCCCAAAGAAATTGCGAGTCGAGGAGCCCGCAGTGGTTACCGTGTCTGACGAGGGGGTCCAGAAGGATGTTCATAGCGTGACGAGCCCTGCCAAGAATACTCCGTCCCCCTCCAGCTCGGCCACACCCAAACAGGCGGAGCATGAATCGAGCCAGGCTGCCCGGGGAGTTGAGGTTGGGAAGGCCGCGGTTTTGGAAATCTGTAACGACGACCTGGGTGCCACGTATGATGGCTACTCTCCCTCCTACCTCGCAGGAGTTATTGGGGGCAACTTGATAAGTGTAAGTTGTCTTTTGTTTTTGCTTGCTCTTGGTTATTGTCTTATCTAACGTCTAGCTCGTTTTTCAGGCGGCTACGGCTATTAGGTCGTATACCAATAGGTTGGCCGCTGCGAATAAAGAAAGGAAAGCGTTGAGGACTCAGGTCGCTGATCTTGAACAAGAGATTAGTGAAGGAGCGAATAAGGCAGATCTGGATGCAGCTCGCGCTCGCATAGCTGAGTGAGAGAGATTGAAAAGTCTAAGAGCGACATGAAGCTGAGCCAGGACTTGGCTGCTGAAAAGGTTGAAGCTGTCAACAAGCTCTCAGAGGAGGTGACCCGTTTGCAAAGTGAGCTCGCTGGTGTCAGGGCCGAGCTATCAACATCTCGAGGTGAAGTCTTTAATGTCCAAGGCGAGCTGACGAAGACAAAGTTGAGTCTGGATGGGAAGATCGGTGAACTCGAGCGTCAGTTATCTGTGGCGAAGAAGGCGTCCAGCTCGGTGACGGTTATCAGTGAGTTCAAGAAGACCCAGACATATCGAAGTGAGATTTTTTCTTATTACGAGAAAGGAAAAGCTCAAATTCTGCGGGTGGCTGCTGCGTGTGGAGTGTCCCTTAGGGACTTGATCAAGTGGGGCAGTGCTGAGCATAGGGGAGACCTCGCTCGTCATGGTCACGAGCTCGTTCCCTACCGACCTGAGGAGCTCGAACTAATATCGAGGAAAGATGCAAAACAAGGTCGAGATCCTTGGGCACCTCCTTCTCCTTTCAGCAATAACGTGCCATATCTGCTGGACGCTCTTGATGATGGTGACGCCGTGGATTTTGACGGCGATTTTAAGTTGAATGAGTTCGAAGGAACCAAGTCCAATCAGGAGGCTCACGCAAAAGCAGTCTTTGAAGCGGAAAGTCGAGCTGATCATTAACCTCGCTGCGTCGAGTTGATTTGAGTCCGCGGGCTCTGTAATGAAAACATCTTTTATACTTCGTTTGGCCTGTGCGCCCTAAACATTTATGAATTTTGTGTGTAAATTATAAGTATTCCGCTTCTTTTTCCTCAAGTTAATTTAAAGCAAGAACTTCGTTTCTGGTCTTTGCTATAATTGCAATCTTCCGCGGTGTAAGTTGCGAGCTGTCTTTGATTTGACTCGCGAGTTTCTTCGGCTGATTAGGTCGCCAGATGACCTCGCACGGCGAGGTGCCTTTTTAGACTTACGATCTTCTTCAACTGGTGAAGAATAGGTCGTAAGGTGACCTCGCATGGCGAGGTGCCTTTTTAAAACTTACGATCTTCTTCAGCTGGTGAAGAGTAGGTTGTAAGGTGACCTCGCATGGCGAGGTGCCTTTTAAACTTACGATCTTCTTCAGCTGGTGAAGAGTAGGTCGTAAGGTGACCTCGCATGGCGAGGTGCCTTTTAAACTTACGATCTTCTTCAGCTGGTGAAGAGTAGGTCGTAAGGTGACCTCGCATGGCGAGGTGTCTTTGCTATAATTGTAATCTTCCGCGGTGTAAGTTGCGAGCTGTCTTTGATTTGACTCGCGAGTTTCTTCGGCTGATTAGGTCGCCAGATGACCTCGCACGGCGAGGTGCCTTTTTAGACTTACGATCTTCTTCAACTGGTGAAGAATAGGTCGTAAGGTGACCTCGCATGGCGAGGTGCCTTTTTAAAACTTACGATCTTCTTCAGCTGGTGAAGAGTAGGTCGTAAGGTGACCTCGCATGGCGAGGTGCCTTTTTAAAACTTACGATCTTCTTCAGCTGGTGAAGAGTAGGTCGTAAGGTGACCTCGCGTGGCGAGGAGCCCTTTTTTAAGAGTATATAAGCTTGCCATCGATTTTGGATAGGAAGAATTCTTTTTATTGATAACTTTCGCAACAGTGTTACATTAGTGATAGTATTTTTTCAGATGATCTGCATGCCAAGGGTTCTTGAGCGGTGTGCCATCTTGTTCAGCTAGTCGATAAGTCCCTTCTTTGATTATGCCTGTAATTCTGAACGGCCCTTCCCAATTAGGGGAGAGTTTGTTTCTTCCAGCGTTTCTGCCTGTCACTTCGATCTTCCTGAGCACCCAGTCTCCGACGTTGAATGATCTTGTTCTCACTCGCTTGTCGTGGTGAGCTTTGGCGAGCTGCTTGTAGTTGATCATCCTGAGTCTTGCTTCTAGCCTCCTTTCTTCTAGATAGTCGAGGTCGAGCCCCCGAGCTGTTGCGTTGGCTAGCTCGTCGAAATGGGATACCCTTAGTGTGGGTAAGGCCATTTCGACTGGGGCCATTGCTTCTGATCCGTATGCCAGCGTGAAGGGTGTCTCCCCGGTTGAGCCTCTGACCGAGGTGCGTATTCCCCATAACACAATGGGCAGCTCGTCAAGCCATCGACCTTTCTTCTCATCCAGATTTCTTTTCAAGGCATGAAGAATCTTCTTATTCCCTGCTTCGGCTTGACCGTTTCCTTGAGGGTGAGCAACTGAGGATTTCCAATGTCTGACATTCATTTGTTCGCATCTCTGAGTGAACTTAGTGGAGAACTGGGTGCCATGGTCGGACACAATTGCTCTAGGTAGACCAAATCAGCACCAGATATAATCATGTATGAAATTTACTGCTTTCTCCTCGGTTATGGTGGCTAGGGGTTTTGCTTCTATCCACTTTGTGAAGTAATCTACTGCCACTATAACGTATTCACAACCTCCCCTGGCTTTTGGGAAGGGTCCTATAAGGTCGACTCCCCACATATCAAATGGCCAGCCGCAATTATCGGTGTGCGTGGGCCGACGGTAGTCTTGGGATGTTAGCAAACCTTTGACACTTGTCGCATTTACGTACATAAGACTCCGCATCCTTTCGCAAGGTTGGCCAGTAGTAGTGGAAGAGGATCTGTCGATAAGGACCTCGCGCTGGGTGGCCCCACATACTCCCTCATGGACTTCGGCGAGGAGCTCTTCTATGTCTGCGTCGGACACATCGAGCAACGGCAGTGAACGACCTTCGTATAGTATTCCGGTGATCAGCGTAGCGAGCTGCTCTTCCTTACGAGTTGGGCCAGATCTTTTTCTTCAGGTAGTGTGCCGTGCTCGATATAATCTTGTATGTCATCGATCCAGCATCTTTCTGTCTAGTTGATGGGCATGGCTTCCTCCTTATTGACTGATGGTGAATCGAGGGTTTCCAACCATACCTCTTGAGGGAGGTCGCTGGTGTCTGAGGATGCGATTTTGGATAGGTGGTCGGCTCGCGCGTTCTCAGCTCTGTCTACCTGCTTTAGTTCCCAATAGTCAAATTTTTCTAGCAGGTGTTTTGCAAGATCACAGTATTTCAATAATGTGGGGTGATTAGCCCCATACTCCCCAAATTTTGTTTCACGACAGTGGGAGTCGCCGAAGATGACAACCTGGTAAGCCCCTAGTTCCATTGCGAGCTCGAGGCCGGCGATCAGGGCCTCATATTCTGCTTGGTTGTTGGAGGCCTGGAACCTGAACCGTAAAGCTTTACTGAATTCTCCTCCATCTAGTGAGTGTAAGGATAGGCCTGCGCCACTGCCTGACTTGCCAGCTGAGCCGTCAACATAAAGTGTCCAATGTAGCGGGGGTCGAGGTCGTGTCGAGCTGGTTGTTCTAAGCCTCCTGGTCGGGCTGGAAGGGTCTGCTAGCTTGTCTGGATTTTGATCTTGCTTGACAAATGACGTTTCAGCAATGAAGTCCGCGAGTACTTGTGCCTTTATTGCCCTGGCTGCTCATATGTGATATCGAACCACGAGCTCGACCGACCACTTTAACATTCTTCCGGCCACATCGGTTTGTGAAGTATCTGTCGAGCGGGAGGTCGGTGTAAACCGTCAAGGCATGGGCTGGAAGTCGGGTGAGTTTCTTCTTGCTATGATCAGGGCTAACACTACTTTCTCCACGTTTAAGTACCTGGTTTCCACATCTGTGAGTGCATGGGAGACGTAGTATATTGGTCTCTGAATAGCTTCCCTTTCACTTAGCAAGGCTAGCTGCGGCAGTGTTCGAGGCGAGGTAGATGTACAAGCGTTCTCCTGTACCGGGTGGTCAATAATGGCGGGTGCCCAAGTAAGATTTCACTCGGCGAAGGCCTTGTCGCAGTCTTCATTCCAGGCGAATTTCTTGCTTCCTCGCAACGTTTTGAAGAATGGAAGGCTTTTTTCTGCTGATTTCGCTATAAATCTCCCCAGTGCGGTGATCCTCCCGTTTAATCGTTGCACCTCCTTTATCGAGCTGGGCGCTTTCATTTCTATCAAGGCTTGAATTTTTTCCGGGTTGGCCTCTATCCCCTTTTCGTTCACCATGTACCCCAAGAATTTACCTGCCCTTACTCCGAAGGCACACTTGGCTGGATTGAGCTTCATCTTGTTTTTCCTGAGATTTGAGAAAGTCTCGTTCAGGTCGTCCACGTGGTTTGCCTGATTTGTCTTGATGACCATGTCGTTGATGTAGGCTTCTACGTTTCTGCCGAGCTGGTCTCCAAAGACTTTGTTTACCATCCGTTGATAGGTAGCCCTGCATTTTTGAGCCCGAAAGGCATCATCTTGTAGCAATAAATGGCTCCTGCTGCTCGGAAGGCTGTTAGTTTCTGGTCCGCTAACCACATGCATATCTGATGGTACCCTGAGTATGCGTCAATGAAGCTGAGTATTTTGTGGCCGGAGATTGCATCTACGAGCTGATCTATTCTGGGTAGTGGTTACCAGTCTTTTGGGCAGGCTTTGTTTAAGTCAGTAAAGTCGACGCACATCCTCCATTTTCCATTGGTCTTTTTGACCATTACGACGTTGGCAATCCAGGTTGGATAGAAGATCTCCTCGATGATTCCTGCCTTTAGCAGCTTGTCGACCTCTTCTTTGATTGCTGCTTGTTTTTCGGGAGAGAATATTCTAGGTCGTTGCTGTATAGGAGTTATTGTAGGGTCGACATTCAGCTTGTGTACAGCGACCTCTTCGCTAATTCCTTCCATGTCTTCTGTTTTCCATGCGAATACATCCTTGTTCTCCCTGAGGAATTTGATTATTGCTTCCCTTTCCTCTTTATCAATTTCCAGCCCGACCTTGACTTTCTGCTCAGGGTAGTCGAAGTTGATGATTACCTCGTCGAGGTCTTCGTGGGGCTGTATTTCTGGTTGATCTCTTGGATCCAGGCTTTCTACTGTGACGACCTTTGGTGGCCTCCTGGAGTCGTGATTTGGATCCTGGCATAAGGCGGCCTGCTCGGTGGCTGTGGTGGACACGTCGGTCGGGTCGTCATCCAGATTTTCCTTAGGATTCGAAGCGAGCTCTGCTTGAGGCAGGTCAGCGAGCTCGGCTTGAGGCAGGTCAGCGAGCTCGGCTTGAGGGAAGTCGTCGAGCTCGGCTCGAGGGGAGTCAGCGAGCTCGTCTTGATGGAAGTCGTCGAGCTCGGCTTGAGGGGAGTCAGCGAGCTCGGCGTCAGTTGTGTTTTCCTCTGTTTGCGGGCTGGGATGGCCAGTCCGCGTTAATTGCTATGCCTGTTCGTCCGGAGTGTTTGTTTCCGAGCGTTCCTTAATTATAATGGACTTCAATCGCTTGTCATTGAGGGTCTTTGGGGGAGCCTCTTCATGATCTGCAGTCATTTTTCGTTTTCCTTTGAGCCGAGCTTCCTCGGCCTTCCTTTCTTCCAGCAAGTGATTCAGAGTGCTTCTGGGATCATTCTTTACCTCTCCGACCCCACTGTCAGTTGAGAATTTGATTTTTTGATGAGCTGGGGAGATTACCATTTCGAATTTGATCTGGGTTGGGAGTCCCAGAATAGCGTTGTATGGAGAGGGGATGTCGAGGACCAAGAAAGTGATGACCTCGGTGCGGGAGTTATCTTTGGTACCGAGGACTACATTGAGGTCGACTGTGCCCTTGACGGCGACCTTGTGTCCGGTGAAACCTTCTAGCTTGATTCCACTCGGGGTTAAATGCGAGCTTCCTAGCCCGATTGCCTGGAAGCATTTATAAAATAATATGTCCTTCCCTGCCCCCGTGTCGATGAGTACTCTTTTCACTCGCCCTCTGCCAATCTTTGCTTCAATGGTTAGGGCATGTCCCCCCGCGGCGGGGTTAGTGGCCAGCTCGCTAGGTAGGAATGTTATCCCCTTTTCCCCCCTGACGGCTGGCGGGCTGACAGTATGGTTGAGGCTGTTTATTGCTGTTTTTATTCTGGTGATGCTCGACCATTCCTCCGTAATTGTGTTGACCAGGACTTCGTCCTCATCGGTATTAACCCTCGGGGCCTCCCTAGGCCGATCTCTGTGAGTCCTCCCTCGCTGTTCGTACCTTTTGAGCTCTCCTCGGTCAATCAGCTTCTGTATCTCTCTTTTTAGTTGTATGCATTCCTCTGTTGTGTGGCCGATGCCGTTGTGGTAGGCACATCTTTTATCAGGGTTGCGAGGGTATGTAGCTTCTTTGAGTGGTGGGGGTCGGGCAATCTTATTTTCTTGTAGAAGCACATTCATGATTTGCTCGCGGGTTGTGTTCAAGGGGGTGTAGAATTCTTCTTTTTTAGCCCATTTATTCTTCCCCTTGCCTTTTCCGTGCCCATAGTTGCCTCCCTCCTTTTGCTCACCGGTCTTTTCTTCTTTCTTCTGTTTCTGCGTTGCAGATGGTTTTTGCTCCTCCCTCTCTTGGTCTGCCAAGGTCTTTTCAACGTTCCCAATGTTCTGTACGGCAGTGTACATTTCCGCACTGGTGGTGGGTGGTCGCATGCCAATTTCGGATAGGAGCTTGGCAGATCAACATCCGGCTTGGAAGAAAGCCATTATTGTTTTGTCAGGGACGTTCAACAATTTTTCGGCGACATTCTTGAATCTTTCGAGATAGCTCTCCAATGACTCGCTGGGTCGCTGTTTGATACCGCATAGGTCAGATTCCTTATTGGGGAGGTTGCCTGCTGACGAGTACTTCTTCAAAAAGGCCTTCTTCAGGTCGTGCCAATCTCTGATAGAACCCTCTTCTAGCTCCTCGAACCAATTCAGGACGACCTCTTCAAACGTGCTGACAAACACTACGCACCAGAGATCCAAATCTCTAGTGCACACTCCCATTTTTGCTTCAAAGCTTGATACGTGGCTTCGAGCATTTGTGGTTCCAGCGTAACTTTTCAAAGATGGCAGCTTCAGGCGATAATTTGGAGGAGTATTCTTGATTCTCCTACAAAAGGCTGCCGTTACACTTCCTGAAGGCTTCCATTCTTTCCCTCTTTCAAGAGCCTCCAATCGTTCCTTCATTTTACGTAGCACCTCGTCCTCCCGGTCCGCTCTTGCCCGCCTCTTAGATCGGCGATCATGGTCGTCGATTCGGAATATTTGCGCGAGGTTGCCTCGGCTTGGTCTTGTGTTGGACGGATTTGCGTTTGGAGCGGTGGCTATGGCTCTCCGTGGTCGTCGCAATCGCTCCTCATTGTCTTCCATTCGGCGGGACCTGTAAGACTTTACCAGGCTGGGACTTCTAGCTCGTCCATCCATTCTTGAGTGGATGCTACCTCTAGGTCGCTCCACATGCAGGGTGCCCGGTCGGTCCTTGGAGCCAAGTGTTTGATGCGCAAGCTCGTCGGGCCGGCTTTTATCGCTGCGTCTAGGAGCGTCATCCCTTGCCTCCCCGTGATGACTGTCAGCCCGCAGACTCCTGTGCTTACTCCCTTCGGGTCGAACATTGTGGTGCTTGTCATGGGATAGGTGTAAGCTCGGCTCTAGCTGGGTCGTCTGGGCGGCGAGCTTGCGGGATAGCTCGTATTCGCGTTTTCTAGTTCTCTCTTCTCCAAGAAAGCTCTCTTTCAGATCTCCTCCAATTCGGCGAGATCGATTTCTTGCTGAGTAGGAGGCATCCTGCTATCCATTATGATAAGATCATCCTTGTCTCCTGGGCCTTCATCGTCGGAGGAAGGTGGGGTGGGCGTCTGGCCATTACGAGCTGTTAAGTTTGGGCTTTTGGTTGTCTGTGCTGCCTTCTTTCCCAAAGCTTTCCTTCTCATTGCTCTGGCCAGTTTTTGAGCTCGTGTGTTTTGGTGAAGCGGAAGCCCTGATGAGGGTATTACTGGTGATTCTTTGTCAGGTTGTCCAGGAGAGTTGCCAGCAAGCGGAGCGGCGGAGGGTATGCCTGGGGTTGTTGCTGGAGCGGATTTAGAGACTTGCTTAGAAGATGCCATGCTTGATCACAAAAGGTCCGAACGGAACCAAGCGATCACGCCAAAAAAGGATTGGGTGTCGTGTCTGGTCCACGTGTGTAGTCTAGGTAGGATTCCGGCTGACGTTGCAGGGATTGACTGTGAAGATTGCTTGAAAAACCTGTAGTCAAACAAAGAACACCGTTAGGGGTGCTGGGTTGTCCCAGCAATAACCCTCCGGCGTGAGAATTAGCAATCTTTGTGTGATAAAGCGAGACAAGATAAGTCGTGTACCTTATGAGGTCTGTTGAGGGTGCTATTTATAGGGATATGACCTCAATCCTTATCAGATTCAGATTAGGAGTAATTTCCGTTTCTTGAGGGTCACGTTACCTTATACGTATAGGAGTGAGATGTAGAGAAGGGTTATATCAGGACTCTTCTTCAAGCAGTATGTTTCCATATAGGACTCTGTTTTTATCGAGGTAGAAGGACATGGGAGAGGTCGGCCTGGCTTGCACCAGGTCGCTCTATGTCAACCGAGGTGGCCCTGGCATTTGTCAGGTCGCCCGTTTCCAACGAGGGATGTTCCCCCAGGTCGCTCAGTCGGACCTTCTGTGCCAGCGTGATTTGAGGTATACCGAGATGAAGAGATCTGTCGTGGACCGGGTACCAGCTCGATCATCTCCCCCGACTGAACTCGCGGGCTTGTTGATGAATGCGGTCTCTTTCTCTCGAGCTAGACGATTCTGGCGGGCTTAAATGCCACCTTGTCATCGACCTGGAACCTTATGGTCGCGTGATAGCCACGTGAAGACCACGTGCAAGGTGGAGATAGACTGAGGGTGTTTCAGAGGCAAACTGTACCAAGCAGCTCGGCTGCGGCTGAGTACCACTCTTGACATTCTGCGCAAATAACCTTGTATGAAGAACAGACCGTAGGCATGCATTTATAGGATAGTTATGTAATTACACACACTTATTTGATTAATTGCCAAATAAAGAAAGTTTTACTACCTACGGCAACCTTACTGCCATAACAAAGCAAGAGCATCGACAACCCCTTCGAAACTACTAAACCTAGAACTCACCACATCAACACCCACCCCCAACCTCTCCGCTCCGGCGGCCGTAACAGGGCCATGCACAGCCACCACCAACCTCGGCCACCGCTTCTTCACCGTCTCCCAATCCAACCCCAATTCCATCAAACTCTTCAACAATCCCTCTACCTCCCCAGTACTTGTAAACACCACCGCGTCCAGCCTACCTCCCACCTCACTCCTCCCCGCAATTGCCTCCGCACACCTTGGACCCATCCACCGCGTCTCGTAACCGTCCACTCTAACCGCCACCCATCCCTTCAAACCAAGGTCTCGAATAAAATTGGGGACCACCGGTGGCTCTTCCAACCCAACAACCAAAGGCACCGGACACATAATCCTCCGTCCGCGTCCAATCCCCAGCGCCTCCACCATACCCGACGGCGTCGCCACCTGCGGAACTAAAACCTTAATTCGCGCAAAATTGCTACAAATTCTTTCGATAAAAGATTCATTCAAGAGCTCGGAATCCTTCCCAAGAGCGGATATTGTGAATTCATCCCCGGTTGGCGCTAGAGGTGGCGTTTTAATTTCATTTAGGGCTTCTGAAAAACCTAAAATTCCAGTTCTTGAAGTGAATGCAATTGCAGAGAAATCTTCAAGGGGATATTGGTTTTGGTTATGGTTAGGGTTTGGAGAGGGAAGGAGATAGTGATGGAGAGAGGATTTGGTTTGGGGAGTGGGTTGTACGGAGACGGTTGGGGACCATAGAGGAGTCCAGCCTTTGAGCTGAATGAGGTGGCTTAGTCTGCCGGCGTAGTTTCCCGGCGTGGTGAAGGCGACGGCCCGGTTGCTGATGATGGAAGGAGATGGGGACGGAGGGTATGAAGCTGGGAGGGTCATTGAAGGATTCATAGCTGCTTTAGTGATTAGGCATAAATGGCACCCAGTAGTTAATCTCGGTAAAGCTATAAAGCGAGCCAGTCAAATAATTTCTCTGAAGTTGGGAAAAATATTAGTAATAAAATTATTACAGTGTTGCACTGTAATGGATCACATTGCTTTAATATTTACTCGTAAAGTTGGAGGATTTGGTTGAAACCCAACCAGATAATAAGGCTAACATTTTTGGTATTTAGTCTTCCTTGATGTTCGAAAGGAGAAGTTATTCAATAAAATAGTCAAGTCAAAGTCACGTAATTAAGATAATATACAGTGAGACATCAATTATACGCGTCAACATAACTACGTGGTTAGTATGTTAGTTCAGCTAAGCTAAATAATACGTAACTTATTTCAACTCACTTGTTTCTAAAAAGATTCAAACATTCAACCTTTACTTCATCCATTGAACTAACTTTTGTGATCAAATTGGTGTCAATTTTTTTCTTGGCTATGACTATGTCAAACTTGTAGTTTGAATTTTGTTAGTTTAGCTAAGCTCGAGTTTACTTGTATGTTTATGTCGTACATTCAGTTCTGTTATCATAGCTAAGCTTCAAGCCATTGGTATATTTGTGATGTTTGTTAGTCGTAACTTGTTAAAGGAATTAAAAATGCTAATGTATAAAGCATTTAACTTTGGAATCAAAAAAAAAAAAAAAAAATGTTTATACAAGTATGAATTTTGTTTCTATATTAATACTTGTAGTATTTTATACATTCTTCAGCTTCAATGAAGAAAAATGTAAGTTTCAACCTAAATTTTGCTGTCCAATTTTTTCCACAATAAAATTTTGATGTTTCCCAGCGAGATGAGACGAGACGAGCCGAGCCGAGCCGAGACGAGACGAGTTAAATTCAATAAACCCTTGAGCTTACATGCAATCCTACATTCCTCTACCAATCCTAAACCAAAACGCTCTGGAAGAGAACAATTTGGAATACATATATAATTCAGGGTCAAGAATCATAATATCCAGAAGGAAATACTACAAAGAAAAACAGTTTATTCTCTCGTCTGTCTGTGTGATTCGTATGAATAAATAATGAACTCAAACCTCGGACCTTCCAAGAGGCTCCAAATGGAAAAAGTAGGGAAGAAATTTTCTCTTGCTGCTACATGCTTCAAAAATAGTAATACACTGAGACCGCATTTTTATATCTTTACCTGGTATAAGTTTTACTGAAACCCCGCAATTTCTCCAAGACATTTCGAATTCGCTCTGATATACTGGTGTACAGAAATTTTTGGGCAGCCTCATCTAGTCCACAAGGGGTCATACGGGGCCAACTGTGATTTGGGAAAGATAAATTTCTAGACATGGATAATGCAGTCTGCTTCAGTTCTGGAATGTCAAACTCTATCGGCTCACCTACAATAATTTTAATATCTTTATTCCATAATGGGATAGGTGGCCGCTTGCCAAAATAATAAGTTTCTGGCATCACCTGTTAAAAAAAGAAAAAGTTAAAAGAACAAAAACGGGATGGGACACACACAATGCTTCAAGTTCTACATTATATGATCAAATGCAAGCTTCATTGGCACATGCATAGGAAGGGTTGGGTGAACGGAATAAAGAATCCTCGACTCATTTCTTTACATATAATCATCTCTGAACCTACAGAGATTATCTAATGCAGTTCTCTGAAGCCCATGGCATGCGGTATCTATATACAGTGTTGGTGTGATGGCAAAGGAAAAGAAAACTTTATGTAATATAAATTAAGCTCAAAAATTTGAAGATAGATCATTTAAGTGAAACAATGTAATCAATCATTTGCCAAACATCCTCCACTTTACAACCAAACTCAAAAGTGTCAGTTTAAACTTTTCCTAATTCTCCAAGAACATTCAACTTATACATTGGTAAAGGGGCTGCAGCACCTCATCTATATCATTCCTAGGTGTGGCCTGGTGCAACTTTTTTCTAACATAACTTTTAAGTTGACATTTTTTTTTTTTTTTTGCTGGTGGATTCTCTTATAAATATGTTGGGCAACTCCATTCAAACGGTTGGCTTTTGCAACATGTCAGCAATGTCATAGACTCAAAAGTAGAAAATATAGGAACTTTACCTTCTCAAAACCACGATGGATAATCGGCAAAACTATTGGAGTAACAGGGGCACGAGCAATTAGACTGGCAGTACCCCATTTTAGTCGTCTTATAGGTGCATCTTCTTGAGATACTTTCCCCTCCGGAAATGTGTGTAACTGTTCATATGAAAGAGAGAACTTCAGCGATATTATAACTTAGTTATTGCATGAATAAAACGAAGATACCTATTGACAACACAATCAAAGATGATACATCTATCTATCTATGACAATGATTCATGGGTGGTAACATTCATAGACAAAGGATCCATAGAAGAGTTAGGGGGTAATAATCAGTTGATAGCATAGTTTAATATCCCATCAAGTACTATATCCCATCCTATGTTAATCTATGCTCTCCCATGAAATTACTTCTTTTTGAGCACTCTATACTCACTAATAACTTAATAAGTAATAAACGAGTATCTAATATTTTCAGCTTTTACACATCCTGCAAGTAAATAACTTGAAGCATGCAGAGAAAATCTATTGAATGACATCTGCGGGGATAATCCAAATATTACGCTTAACATGAAACAAAATAGTGGCCGGCAGTTAAAAACAATAGGCTAGACCGGAAAGAGGCAAAAAGGAACAGTTGGCAGAGGAAAGGTCGAAATAAATAAAATTGAGTTCATGTGGAGTTAGCTAATTCTTAGGTTTCAGGAATCTTATTCCAGTTCAGTAATTTCATCACCAGAAATTCGTGGTAGATTTTTCTTTGTTAGATAACTTTTGGTGGAGATTTGCTCGTGTTGGACAGTTTCTAGAGAATAGTGTACAGGTGTTGAGTTGTACAATTGTTTGGGAAGTATTGCTGGCTTCTCATGGTTTCGAGCTTAGTTTCATGTCTGAGCTACTTGCATTTCTCCTTCTGTATCTGGACAAGGGTTCTTTAGTCTGGCATGCTAATTCTACTATCCTGATCTATAAGTAAAATTGAACTCAACTCAGCCTTAGTCCCAATCACACATGCCACTCTCATATCTTTCTTTATACTCCCTCCGTCCCTAAATTATTATCTTTCTTTCCTTTTTTATCCGTCCCAGAATAATTGTCTTGTTTGAAAACTTTCATTTTTAGGACATCACTTTTACCATTTTACCATTACTTTTTCCCCTACTTTAATTATAGACCACATACACCTGAACATTAAAGAAAATTATACATTATACCAATATTAATAATCAAGTCAATTGTTTTTTATTAATCCGTGTGCCGGGTCAAACAAGACAATAATTAAGGGACAGAGGGAGTAAGCAAAAAGGATGGAGATTAAAAAAAAGGAAGGAAAAGAAGAGACTTGCTGAACTCATAGTGCAGCGAGGAAGATGATCTCATTAAGATGGACACTTTACTTACAAAAGGAGCAGGAGAAAGTGATGTAGAAGGCTCATATAATAAAGATCTGACAAGAGGAAAATAAATAGAGGGAAGAGTAGGATACTACAAAAAAGAATCGCAGCCAGCACAAAAACTTCCTCTTTTTAAAAACACCAAGAACTAGTCAAAAAGGAGTTCCAGAGGCATATTTCTCAACTTCAGTGTCATACCTCACAGCTAGAAGCTTCAGCGAAAGACCCTGATGACATAATTACCAAGTGGGAATAGTAGACAGAACCACTAGGCACCCTATCCCTCCAAATCTCCAATCCCCTACCATCCACCGTCACCCAGAAATCAGGTGCCTTGATCCTGATACACAAGAATTATTATTGCTCTATAACTAAGTTTTTTAAAACTTTGTTTTCCACAAATTGAATTATTAGGAAGAAAAAGAATACAATTGCAGTTGGGAGAAAAAAGAGTTCCACAACGCTGGCTGTTTCTATGCACTGTGTTTGCTCAGTACTCCCTATGGCCATAGTCAATAACTCCTTCAAACTCACAGCGTTCAGGCAACCATCTATTTGCAAACAAGTTAAACCTAATTTTCTGTTATAATTAAGGATGATGACCCAAACAAATGGGATATCTTGTACGTTACTGCAACTACAATCACAGGAGAGCTTATTTTGCCTAATCGCACTACTTTCCATTCATACTTCCTCTTCCTTTCATGATAAGCATTTCAGAATGTTCTTGACCAATTAAGCTTCTTATAAGCCTTCACTGCATCTTGTGAATCGGCTTCACAATCATTGAAGGATATGATACATTTGGGATATTGAATCAACCCAACTAAATTCCTATTTTTCTGCTAAATGGAACAGCTAGACTCCAAAATGAGCAAAAAATTATTTCTTTCCCTCAATGCTTAAAAGTGAAAGCTTAAAAGTGCCTTTTGTTTATATATCTATTACTTATATAAAAAAAAAGCTTAAAGGTGAAAGCATTTAATAATTACCTAACAAGTTAATCAACACCAGCGTGGCATTTCTACGAGGCCACCCTCTTCCTTGAGTACTCTTAGTAACTTTCAAAACAGAGGTTTCATTACTAAACAAAACAACTCTACTTCAGATTGAGCAAAAAATCCTTTCTTTCCCTCAATGCTTAAAAGTGCACTAGCATTTATTAACTGCCTTAAAAGTTAACCAACACCAGCATCGCTTTTCTACCAGGCCACCCACTTCCTTGAGTACTCTTAGTATGACTTTCAAAGCAGAGGTTTCGTTTGCCAACTTGCTTTGAAAAACATAGGTATGGGCATACAAAAGATTTACTGACTAGAATATGAAATAGCATTGTAAGAGAAATCCATATATAGTTATGATACAATTCACTTATAAGAACATCAACAGCTTTATTATCTGTTTATTTGGTGGGATAGGGGAAACAGAAAAAAAATAAAAATAAAAAATAAAAGCACACAAATATATCTGTTCGAAAGCTAAATAAGAGGTTTTAGAGAAAGTACCCATTCTCCATCACCTAACCGATCAAGAGCTTCATTCATGTGTTCCTGATAAATTCCACCACCCCTGGTAATAGGTATACACTTCCCTGGAGATTTTATGGTTTCAGGTATAAGTGACTTCACAGAAGATAAACATATACAGATAATTAAAGAAGGGCCAGAAGGTGACTTAGCTAAAGAAAAAATGATTGACTAAGCGAACTCAAAAGCATTTGAATTTGGGGAAAGACATGGATCGAATAACAACATTGACAATGATTGGAAATGTGACAAGTTGAATATTTACAAACAATACCATGAGCAGTTAAAACTACAGGACTTTCTGCCTTATGCGAGTTTTTGATCCAGACACACTTATAGTTACATTCAGGGAAGAGAAGGTAGAGATGCATCTGAGCGAAAAGAAAGACAAGATGCACATTTTCCATGCAACTGCTCCTTTAGATTTTATGGCATAGCTTGACTGAACTACAACGACATCCACACATACAGATACACAGACATATACACACGCATGCACATATCTAGGTATTGTGATGTGAAGTTTCACAACTAGGAAGAACAAATGGAAAAACAAGTGTATGCAACGCATCCTGTCAGCACACCTCAACAACAGGGAAGAAAAGGAAAGGACGCATAGATACTCTTAAAACTAATACATACACATGGATGCAAGTACACCCCATAACCAACACCAGTCACAATCTTTTTATAAACAGTTTCATTCACTTTACCAGTCAATTAGGAGAAGTCAGTTGCTTGCTAACTTCATTGCAGCAAGTCTGCCGACAAAAGTGGCAGTAGAGATTAGTCTAGAAAGAGGTATGTGGCAATGGAACAAGCACAAATAATGTTAAACTTCTTTGTTGACATAGAAGAATGATAAAATCTCAAGTGAAGATCAGGCTAACCATTAAATGTGTTATTGTATCACTTCAGAAGCTAATAACAATGAAAATCTCTTCAATAAGTTAACAGATATTAAACAATGACAATGGTAGAGAGTCTAGAGACCATTTCGCTCTTCCAAAGAAAAGGTAACAAAGTGTAACAGCAGCTACAGAATTTGGGGATGTGAACTCACAAAAATTAAGTTAAACATAAAACATTAAGCCAGCTAAACAAATTATTACACACCAAGCCGGAAAAAGTATGACAGCACCGTATTTTTAAAGCAAATGTCTTCAGCAGCTAGTACCCATCTTTCCAATTTTGCATCAGCAGTGGGAAAACCTTTGAATCCCCACATAACTGGGTCATCTAGCCTGCAATTGTTAAAAGGACAACATAACATCCTATTAAGTACTAATAATTAATACGCAGAAATACTTGTATATAAATCAAGTGAAACAGAATTGGTGTTGTGCTTTTGATTACATGTTCATGATCCTATTTTTCTATCCAATACCCTAACTAAAAATACAATGCCTCTTTACCAGTATATCATATCATCTACTAAATCAAGTTAACACCTCTACCTATGAGTAATGCTAGGTTGCGCAAATAATTATCCCAACTATGACTCCCTATTGATATATAATCGGTAATTTAGTGAGCCCCAGGCCATATGTAAGTGGTTGAGTGCATGACCAATCTGATACTCCTACATCAGTTGGGAGCCAGTCAAAGCTGGAATAATTATTTTGGGCTACGAAGCCTTACTCTCCATCTACTCCTTCCGTCCTAAATCGAGACTCCCTACGTAGCATTACTCTCCATCTACTCCCTCCGTCCCAAATCGAGACTCCCTAGGTAGCATTACATTTTAAAAAGCAGCTGCGGCTTTTTTAGCCACAGCATTTAAATACAATTTTTGTAAATAAGCTGCTTTTCGCCAAAACGCACGAAGGGGGCTCTCATTCTTTCCTTTTGAGTTTGTCCCAAAAGAAGACTTCCCAAATTTAATCTATAAATTTTCAATTAAAATAAAATAATACAAAATGTACGGGCAGAGAGCGAGCGAGCGAGAGATAGAGAGAGAGACTGACTGACTGACGTGGACATGTGATTGCTAACAGTGATGAGAGGAACGCCGGGAGGTCGAGATTTGACGAGCCGGAGTAGTGTCTCGCCGTTGTGTACGGTAGTGGAGTTGAGTAGATTGGCCACCGTTTTGGCGAATACCGCCACCGCCGCAATCACAGTCTTCCTAGGTATACCTCCCAAGTGATTCGCCTTCGCCGCCCATTCCATTTTCCGGCCCATGGCAGCTTCCGTCTTTAGTTTGATTAAAGCCTTGCTTCTCCGGAGGCTTCGTTAATTGGATCACAATTCATGAGCACCGAGTTGGGATGGCCTCCGTTGATGACTTGACTCGGGCTTACATATAAATGCCTCAATTGACTTTTCTTTGCGGGAGGAGAAAGAAGCTCTCAATTAATTGACGGTTTGACTGAGAAAAAAATGTACAGGTAAGAATGCACGAGTTACAACCTTTCGAGTTTTATCCGACAAATACAGAGCATTACTCAATTAGGAAATAATTGTTCAAAAAAAAAAATCTATCTTTCCTTTTTTATTTGTCTAAAAAAAATTTATTTTATTTTTAAAAATAATTTACTCACCTTCGCAGATAAATATTCCTATTTTTTAATTTGAAATATCTCATCTAATGTTGCTAATGACTTTTGATGTACATATTCTCTACCTTTCTTTCCAAAATAAACTTAAAACTTTATTTAATACTCCCTCCATCCCTAAATTATTGTTTTCATTTCCTTTTTCGTCCGTCCCTAAATAATTATCTTGTTTGAAACTTTCCTTTTTAGAACATCACTTTTACTATTTTACCCTTACTTTTTCTTCCTACTTTAATTATGGGCCACATATACATGGGCATTAAAGAAACCAACACACTATTTCAATACTATTCCAATATTAATAATTAAGTCAATTGAGTTTTCTTAATCCGTGTGCCGAGTCAACCCAGACAATAATTTAGGACGGAGGGAGTAACACATATAATGTTCATGTATCGTCAGAAGATATTGTACAACACATTATTAATTACGTTTCTTAATTTGTGTGTTTTGTCAACTAAGAACATTTATCTGGGACGGAGGGAGTATATTTTAATATAATTTAAAGAAGTATAAGCAAGTATACAATTTTTAAAAAAATAGACTTGTCAAATATAAATTCTCCCTCCGTCCATAAATTATTGTCTTATTTGACCGGACGCACGGATTAAGAAATATCAATTGACTTGATTATAATATTGGTATGATGTATAGTTTTCTTTAATGCACATGTGCATGTGACCCATAATTAAAGTAGAAAAAAAAAATTAAGGGTAAAATGGTAAAAGTGTTGTCCTAAAAAGGAAACATTCAAACAAGATAATTATTTTGGGAAGGACAAAAAAGAAAAACAAGACAATAATTTAGGGACAGATGAAGTATATTTTTTTGAGATGGAGGAAATAAAAACTTTTAATATTGTGCTTTTTAATAACATGTGAGGAGACTATCTTGTTTTTGAAAAAATGAGAAAAATAATGAGTTAATAAAAAGTAGTCTCTCCATTTTTAAATAATTAGTTTGTTTGACTGAGCACACAGATTAAGAAAAATTAATCGATTTTATTATAAATCTTAGTAAATAATTTATAATTTTTTGTTAAAAGTCATATGCATGTATGACCATATTAAAGTAGGAAGAAAAAATAAGGTAAAATGATAAAAGTTTTTTTTTAATAAAAATATAGAAACAAGAAATTTTTTTAAAAACAAATAAAAGAAAACTTGACAATTATTTAGGAACAGAGGCGATATAAGTGTAACATAGCTCTTCACTTCCCAAGGCCAAACTCAAAATCTATGATATTCATTTGATAAAATTTTACATTTTTATGATTCCTAATAAATACATTTTTTTTTTCGAAGAAAGATTCCTAGAAAATACTTGAACAATCATTATTTAATATTTAGATATTCATCAGTGTCCTTTATCTAATTAATTCATGCGCATTGTCTACCTTGTGAGTAATTAACATGATAAGGTATAATAAAAAGTTAGATAATCAATGTGTATCTGATATCTAAATGGTCAAAAAAATTAAGACTGCTTAAAAAATTAAGTTAAATCAGTATTAATGTCACCAAGAGAATAACTTATAAACTTTCACCATTTTTCTAACATTTTTTAAAAAAATTTCTAAGAACTCGGCACTTCTCTCATGTACTTCCTCCGTTCCAAGCAAAGAATACACTATTTGTGTTGTAATTATCTTAATTGTGCTTAGATATTTTTATAATTATAAACAAATCTAATGATACTAATATATTTCTTACTAATTAGAAATTTTAAAACAGAAAGTATTAATTAAGTCCTTTCGACAAGAATATGATTTCTCAACTACCATATATAATAACTCAACTGTAACGTTAACTGATTCTTCTTCCAAACTAATACACTTGCAAAACAAAATTCAAAAGAAACCAATCTATATATATATAATGACACAAGTGATTTTGACACTTACTAAAATAGGAAATTTCCCGCCAAAAAGAACTTTTAAAAAATGAACAGTCATCTGAACTTAATAAATAGCAAATATTTTTAAACATTTTCCAGCTTGAAAATTAAATGTTGTATTAATGACTACAACATTATCCAAGGCATTTGAGCTACATTATCCAAGGCATTTGATTCCTTCATAACCACATGGACGTTACTGACTTATGTTTTTAGTTTCTCCCTCTAATATTATACTACTACTACTCCATTTGAAAAGCTATATATATATATATATATATATATATATATATATATATATATATCTACACACATAAATATGAAAAAGTAAAAGTTGTACCAAACGTCCCTATACTATGATGCATTAATTGAAATTTGTCCTCTTGCTTTGCTATAACATTTTTTTCGTCCCTATTGCGTTTTGGACGTCATTCCATTTACTTTCTTTAGTATTTATTTTCTTTTTCACTTAATAATTCTTATCTCTACCAAGTGGCCATCACATGACATATTCCTACTTAATTTATTTAAACAGACCAAAATATTCCTACTTAATTTATTTTTTAAACTAACTTTGTGGTTAATTTAGTAATTCTTTTATATCAAAATTTTATTACTTAAATAACCTTTCAGAAAATATTGCTCATTCCCTGCTCCAACTTGCAAAATCCATCATTCAAGTTAATCCCATTGCTACCATCCACAAAAATCACAAGACTTTGAAGATGACTCAAATCTGTTAATTTATATATAAAAAGTAAATGAAAACGTGCTATTGGTACTAAACTCATGTGGTAATCTTAAATATTTTATCCAGTTTGTAAATTGTTCTCTTGTATTCTCCATTCTTAAAAAAGAGTCAACAGACTGTTCCATAAAAATAGTGTCAACTTTCTTATATTTTATGTTTTTATGGAGTATTTATTTAGAAGGCATGAATGTTTACGAGAGCTCACCGTATTGGCCTATATCTTGACCAGACAGACGACGCATTTCTCTCTCCAATCAACGGACTTTAGCAACTCCTTGACGGCTCGAAGAGTGTACCAATCACTCACCAACCTCGGGGAGAGTGATCGTATTGGGGAGAGAGATCGTTATAGTTTTTTTGGAAGACGTCTGATGAAAGAGAAAATTTGGAGTTAGGTTTTTTGAGTTGCAAACGGCGGATGGAACCCTAACGAAGGGTTAATGCACTGAGCTCACATATAAATATATGGGCCTTTTTGGGTTTTTGTTTTGGGCCCGATTTATTTGTGTTTCATTTAGTTTGGGCCCGTAGATTCTAGCTATTGAAATTATTTAAATTATTTGGGTCATTTTTAATTGATTTGTACTTAAATTTATTTCTTTTTATCTGTACTTAATTAAGTATGTAATATAATTTAATTTTAATCTTAATGGATGAGATTAGATAATTTAATTTTAATCAAATGATGATTGGCTATTCATTAAAGTAATTTTTATTTATTTGTTTTTGTTTGTATATATAGAAACTTATAATCATTGCATGAGTTTTATTTAGTGAAAAAAATTACATGTTCGTTAGACGGTGGATGAAACCCTAAAAAGGCTAAAAGGAAGGGTTATAGGACTGAGCTCACATATGTGCATCATTTTCGTTTTTGTTTTGGGTTTTCATTTTGAATTATTTGGGCCATTTTTTATTGACACGTAATTAATTAAATATATATATATATATTATAATTTTTATCATTCAATAAATGTGGGGTGGATTAGGATATGATGCGCCAATATTTGATTTTAGACATTTAATGGTTGACATTGGATGATTGACTTTAGTCAATCGATATGTATTTTGTTTTTATTTACTTTATAATTTTATTTTAATCAAATGATTTAATTTTAATGGTTGAAATTGGATAATTTATTTTTAATCAAATTATATTTTGGTTCATTAAAGTAATTTTATTTTTTATTTTTATTTGTATATACAAAAACATATAAACATTGATGAAACCAAGTGTTTAGCTATGGGCGCTGCGCTTCTAGGGTAACATAGCATTCGGTTTCAAGATATTGATATGCAATAAAGATGAAAAGCCAACAAATAATATGTATAAATTTTTTTAGAATTTATACCGATACAATGATATATATTTATTTAAGTGATTGCCTCTTAAGATTATTTTCGGATTCCCCAATTTAGTAAATGGGAATATCAACGGTTTATTTATCCAATTTATAATACGGTTTTTCTTCAAAATCTGTTTCTTTTCATCCTATTCCAATCTTTTTCATATACTTTGCATTATTCCCACCAAAGAACATAAAATGACTTTTACTCTATTGAAAGACATTAAAAAGGAAGATCGATTGGTTGATTAAGGTAAGATTAGCACGAAAGTGGGAAGTAAAACCTGGGAATGATATGAAGATTCCTCCATCTTTTGAGTTGCTTCTGGTGGATGTTGAGGTTAGCCTTTCTTCTTCCTCCTACTTCTGTTTTTTCTATTTTGTTTCTATTTTGTTGGGACATCCTAAAAAGGAAAAGGGGATACTTATTTTGGACCAATGAGTATATATGTTTCCTATGATAGGGTCAATGAAAATAAGCTTGAACTAGAATAGTATTTGCATAAAATATTATCTTTCCGTGAAATAGGATAGTATTTGGCCTGTGCGTTTAACGCACGGGTGTAAAACTAGTTACTGCATAAAACAGACAGACACTCCACCCTCTGGGTGCAACAACTGCATAAAACATACTAACCTACCCTTACTTAAATTTATTTATTGTAGATAAGTTGTATGAATATATATATATATATATATATATATATTTTTCCTTTCTTCTTAACTATTCTCTTTACCTAGGGTAGTAAATAAGGACAATTTTGGTAAAATACGAGCAAATATTTATTAAAATCATATAACGACAATTATTTTGGTACGGAGGTAGTATCACATTTCTGTTCAAGCTGCCCCGACTGAGTTCCCCAGAGCATAAGCGGAGGGAAAAAAAAAAAAACAAAGCTGACATATGGTAATAAAAGAGAGTTCCACAACAATTAACATGTCTTGGCTTAGCTTCATCACAAAAGTCCAGATTGGCTAATCATGTTCAACATGTTCTAAATCTCAAATCTCACTTTAAATCTCATCATCTGCTTAATTACCGAGACAGATAAACATTAAAACGATCTAAACTCATAGTAAATGGGGGTTGTGCAGAACACACATAGGATACATGTAGTGCATAACATAAACGAGTGGTGCAGGAGACTAGAAGCAACAACCAAGAGCAACTGACAAGAAACTAGAAGCCTTTCTGACTGTCCAAAAGTTGAGATCAACTGCAAAGTTCCTCCCTTGTTTGGCTGATATCAGTAATCGAGCGATCCTATAGACGGTAGTCCTGAAAGGAGGTCTCGACCATCACTTCCGGAGTTGTTCATCCTTTCACCTGCACTTTGGCCGAATTCTACCTCTTCCTTACCCAGTTTGAGTACATCCTCGGGTGAAAGTATCTTAATGTACCAGACATTATTTACAAATGCCCTGCAGATGGTCATCATAAATAAAGTGAGCCCGTACTGAACATGTAAACGACTCTGCTTGTGCCGTGCACATGAAAGATTTAACACAAGCTTAGAATGATGCTTTCTTTCAAATTCCAAATTGACCTTGACTATTAAGGTGATAGAACCACAGAGATTTGGGGGGTCGGGGTGGGGGGAGAAGGCAGGGCGTTGAGGGTTAAGATTTTGCACAAAAATACATGCATAGTGCAAAGACATATCAGTTAAACAGGGTACCCATTTCTCCAAGAGAAGGAAAAACCTTGTCAAGAGACCATTTCGGCAAAGGAAAGAAGCATTACTAACACTTGTACTCTGAAAATGTTTGAGAAAGCCTTCCATTCCTGAGTATGTCTAGAAGTTCAAATATTGATTTTTTTTCAAAATAAATTGCAAAACAATCATCTCGTCTGTTAACATGCTGTGGTCACACATCAGTTTTACCATTTTTCTTTCCATCTCTCTCTTACTTCTTTATTGAATCATTACAAAAATAAGGAAAAAAATCACAAATCACAAAACAAACTATGCATCCAAACAGGGCCAACGATTTCCTAGAAGAAATATTCCCAAGTGCACTAGACTTAAAAAACAAAGAAATCTTTTCAGTTCTAAATCTTTATTTTTATCCAAAATCAAATTTAGAAGTAATAAACAAACAATACTCACTTTCAGAAACTTCAGGGAAAAAAAAATAGAGCACGAGATTGGACCCTCTAACACACAATACACATACAAATCCCACAGAATGCTAAGTAAAGACAAAGGTTCCACAGAACTTCAATCAAGAACTTACTCCCATGGGTCGTCTCCAAGGAGAAGCACATCGTTCTCCCTGTCAACAAATACAAGCTGCCAGCCTGATCTTTGAGGGTCTTCAAGCAACCCTTCGATCCCGAACATCTGACCCAGTTCCTCTCGCAGCTCATGGTAGCTGTTGAACCGGGTGATGTCCAGTGACCTCCCAACCGACCCTGATTTGTAAACCTGCACACACGTTATTCTCATGCACTGATTATTTTAACACAAACAAAAGTCTCAAAACAAAACAAAATATCTGGGGCTTGCACCTTTACAAATGTTCGGGTTGGGTTTGGGGGGTCTACTTGTCCTCCACTGTGCAACAGCTCAGAGGAATCTTGCATGTAACCACTGTAGGGAGAACTCTGAAAACCAGAAACTCCTAATGGCATAGTGGACAAATCACCGTCAATTGAAGAAGTACCAATTTTTGACACAGTGGTAGGAAGTAGAAGTGCTGAGGAGTCAATATTAGCACCATAAAGAGCATTCTGGGCATCCAAGCCACAATTTTCCTGCTCCACAGCAGCATCTTTGGCAGGATAAGGGGAGAGTGTCGTTGAACTGGAAGAATTATTGACTTGTGAATGGGAAAACTTCGATACCCAGGATTGTTGTTGAGCTGCCTGATGCTCATTAAGCATGGATTGACCAGTTCTTGAGAAATTCAGGAGGTTGCCACTCCCATCAGAGCATAATGAACCCAACATATTCTGCATTGAAGGAGAATTAATAGATGCTGCAAATTTAGCATTTGAATCAGTGAGGTCTGTCTTCAAAAATGAAGGAGAGGGTACATTTGTTTGCTGCCTTGGCTGGAGTTGATCATTTTGAAGTAGATATGCCTCGGGATATGCATTTTGTTGCTGATGTTGTTCTTCTGGTTGATTGCTGACTTGTTGCTCGTGTGGCCTAGCCAGGTTCTCTGTCAAAATTTGGGATTGACCTTGCAGGATATGCGAAGGGACTGCCTGCTGAATTACTTGCTGCGACTGTTGCATCAGCGGGTTGTGGGTGCCTGAGTGCTGAAGATATTGGACAGGCTGCTGAAATTGCATCATTTGCTGTTTAAGTGCCTCTCCACTTCCTACATTCTGCAAACCCGCTGCCAACATGGCTTGGTACTGCTGATTAAGATCATTACGAAGAAACACTGGATCCACTCTTTGCTGCATCCAGGGAAACATGCCAACAGATTGAAAATTAAGAGACTGAAGTCCCGGATCACCAGTTTCCCCTCTTAACCAAGTCATGCCATTAACAGCATCATCTCTGCTATCTGAAATGAGAGCACAAGGGTGAAGAAGCTTAATTTCTAAAACTGCTAGAAACTATAACTCAAATAGGAGCCAAGGGACCAACTGTAATTGAAATACTGTTTTAAGTATTGACCATATCTCGAATGAAGATTTCATATGAATTTATTTGCTTTTCCAAAACTGTTACTTTTTCTGTAATTTACAAAAGTTATAGCTTCATCCTCCAAAACTAAATAAACTTGCATCAAATATCTTTCGGTGAAATGGTGAGGTTGACTTTGAAAAGGGAAAATAGGATTCTTTTGGGGGACAAAGTAGTAACATGGAACCAGGTCTACTTGGTGGCAATACCGACACCGAAACACTATAGTTAATTGAAGGTTGATACGAATGTGTTATATTGGCTTTCACCCGGAAAAAATAATAATAATTTCCTAACAACCAGTAAACGCAAAGTTCAGGAGCCATCATTAAATTTCTTGTACCAAAAGAAGAGATTCATTGTTCTTTTTCTATCCTCACTTTCGGCAATTTCACGTCCTTGATTTGCTGTCACAGATAAATGGCATAAAATATCATCATGCCTAGCTCCAACAAACTCCTAACATGATAACAAAAAATCAAATTAACTCCTTAACTGGAGGTGTGAAGAGATTTCTTGTTCTGTTACTACTATCCTCACTAGGTCTTTCACATACTACGCAGACAAATGAGATCATCTATCATCACGCCTAGCACAAACACATTAAAGGAAGGCAATGTTAATGAACCCCAGAAACAAGCACTCTCGCTAAAACCTCCAAATTACTACTGGTCCATTTAGTATTGACTTCAACGTTGAACAAAAGATATATAGAACCTTATACGTGATATTGGACTCTTTCAAACTCGCTTAAATTGTGAACATGACTCTAAGCACGTAATAGTTAATTATCTCAATCCACGAGATACATTTATGTTTCTAGAAAATGACTGTAAAACCATGAGCGAACTACCTCTACGATGCTTAGGCAGAATAAAAGCTGCAGCCACTTTATGTTAAAGAAGAACTCCCTCCATTCCTAAAAAAGAATCCATCTTACCTTTTTAGGACGTTCCAAAAAAATGTCCGATTTCTAATCTTTCATTTTTTGAAAGTTACCTTTACCATTTTACCCTTGATTTGATTCTCACTATAATTGGTGGGCCCCACTCTCACATGGGTATCCTTGAAAAACACACACTATCCTAATATTCATAATAGAGTCAATTATCTTTTCTTAATCTGTGTGCCAACAGAACACTCTTTTAGGAATGGAGGGAGTAATTTATAAACACAACTCCATTCCCCTTTTCCACTAACTTCTTAACATCTCCAAAATATATGGATAACTTTTCTTCCCCTCATCGAACACATGCTCATGAAAAAACCTGCTTTTGTGTTTTCCTTTCTCATGATGTACACAAACGTCATCTATGTTCGACTGATCATGGATATTGCAGAAGTAGGGGCTTCAGAACCTTCTTCGAACAAAAACATGCCTGAAGCAAACCTCAGTCCAGTATCCAGATTCCCAGTCTACACTGCTCACCCCTTCCGACGAGCTTGAAAGAGACAATGAGTTGCAGCTTTTCCAAAATTAAATACATCCCTTCTCAGCGAATGACCTCATATTTTAAGGTATGGTAGCAAGTGTAGTCATTGTAAAGAAGATTAGCTCCACTAAGTAGCAGTCAGCGTCTGCCGCAAACAATAGCACATCACTTATTCAACCACCATGAGCTACCAATGTCATAAGCGTCAGAATTAGGCTAACATGTCTGCCGTCTGATAGGGAGAATTTACATTGAAGAAACATCACAGGAAAACAGGTGGTTTTTCTCCAAGTAGTATCATTTCAAGAACTTCTCTGTCTTCATAGAGGGTTCACATTCAAAGATACACTAATAAGCGTATAGCAACTAAAACTGCCACGATTCATCTATCTAGTAAGCAGAACAAAGTGACACTCAGAACCATCTTTCTGCAAGTGCTTGTACAGTTACTTCAGCACATGCTAATGCTGATGTCAGCACTGTCCACAATCATCTATTTAGTGAAGTAACCACCACATGAACCCATTAGTTTGTCATCAGGTAGTACAAGTAAACCTACGGTTAGCTTTTTCAAGCTGAGAGGAAGCAGTATGGGATGATCTAAAGAGTGCGGAGAGAATAGGACTTCACCTCCCACTAAACTAAATTCTGCTTGGTTCAGATTACAACATTCCAACATTTTGAGTTAGACTGATTAATTACTGAACAAATAGTCTTCTCAAGTGCCATAGCAGAATCTGCAAATTTACAACTGTTGAATACTCTTTCCTTCAAAATTAGCCCTCCTACAACTTTGAAATTTTTTCATAATTTCTCAATCGATAAGGCCAAAGCAGCTGAATCCCGATAGTTAAGCAGAAAAGGGGACACAATTTCAGAACAGTACTCTTTCTTCGAAGAATATATATGAAACCAATAGACAGTTTACACACATCAACTGATAGTTGCTGGTGCTATGTCAGAAGTCTGCCAGATGGTTTGATTTAAGAGATTGATGAAACCTCCGCCACAGTGATGAGCTTGCATATGCAGGTAACAATTATATCTTTGCCTGCATTTTGAATTGTATAATGATTGATGCATTGAACTTTTATGCCATTTTCTGCCCCACAGCACACCAGTCTGTTTTTCTTTCTTACTGACAATGGATAGGTCCCCAACCCCCACATGCAAATGCACATGCCTCAATGAAGAACATCTTTATGAAACTGAAATGAAGCTGAGTCATCAACTTTCCATGGAACCCTTTAGCTTCCCAAGTGGTTATTGATGAAGAAAAGATGCATGGAATTGGATAATTCAGTTAATGGAGTTTAATAGAAAAATTACCAATCTCAGGGGCTGCGAGATATTAGCGTTAGTTGGATAAAAGGACAATGTCACTTGGCTTCCGTATACTCTAAAAGGATGATGTTGCTTGGCTTCTGTACACTCTTAACTGGATAGTTGATTCTTCCACTAGAAGCAAGCATCGAGAAGGGAATCACATAATAGTTTCTTAAACACCTTTATAGTTTTGTTTTTCACTCTAACTCTCCACATCCATATGCCTTAGTTGTTAATAAGTCACTCGCTTCTCCTTAATAGAGTATGTAAAATCTACCAAAAGAAATGTGTGTTCAATCTAGCATCTACAACAAGTCAACTTTTAATGCCTTTTTGAAAGAGTAACTTCAATCTAGCACTTGGATGTTTGACCAGACTCCTTGAATGCAGAAGATTCAATCATTCAATTCTAGAAATTTGACAGTCCCAATTTTCTTCAAATACATATACTAAAAGAATAACTAACCTATTCTACATGAAATGTATCAAATAAGCCCTACTACTGCATAGTAGGGGGAAAATGAAGTCCACTAAAAATACGTAATCGTGATTTGGAGACATGGCATGACCAAACAAGGACAAAGGCACTAAAATTTTGAAGTATTTAGCAGGACAAATACCTTGAAAAGATGAGGCCCCAGGATACCAAGGCCGTTTCAGCCGGAGGGGAAACAATGATGGATACATAGGAAAAGTTGTCAAAGGTTCAATTTCCCATAATGATACGCGGGGCTGTCTCTCACCTGCAGTTGACTCATCCCAACCAACCTACATGTCAAAATAAATTAAACAAAATGAAAATTATGAACAAAATGTAGAAGTTGCAAAATTTGGATCGGAAGAATCAAATGTATATAATTTTGGAAGAATTAAGTTAAGATACCCAAAAAGGAATTCCAGAACTCCAACAGTGAAAGTGATAAGACTTCTTATCATTGCTCTTGACCTGACCCAGCTTATAAAGACATCAGAGCCAACTCACAAAGTGGTTGGTTCATCACCCCTCCCCCTCCCCCTCCCTTCCCCATACATTAACACAATAGAGGGGGGGGGGGTAGAGGGGGGACAAGAGAATTTTGAAAGGCCCCATAACTAAGGTTTTGAAGCAGAGATGACAAACAAGCTTTGGCTAACAGATTTGGACTAAGAAACTGACATCCCACTCAATCCATATGGGAAACCTTGGACCGACATTTATCACATTGCATGAGTGAGGTGAAGCCCCAGTTAACTCATTTTTTCTTTTTCTTGTGAGGCAAAGTGGGAATGTAATCAACTACTGAACATAAGGTATTTCATAGCATATATATTGGAAAATTTTCATTTAAAAGAACAGAATGTTTTCTATGAGATGGCTAACCACTTCCCTTCTTTTAGAGAGGCATATGCTACTTCCACTCATCTATAGCAATATACATTGAGACCGCCTTTTACTACTTCTACTGTGGTGTAGCCAGACAAAGACACAAATGATTTCACAACTGCATTAGAGTAACAGCTAAAAGGCGTAATCGAATACAAAAACGAAATATTAGGACCCTCTGTAGTAAAAAAGACAGTATACAATCTTTCAACTATCCAAGGTTAGTAAAATCATCATACCACCCCAAGCACCAACAGGCTGATTCAGATCTAACTTTGGTCAACTCTCTTTTAATTTTTTATGGTTCTCCACCCCCCACAAAACCTCCCCAGGACAGAGTAATTAACTCATATTTTAAAATCTTTTAGGGAATCAGGACCTCATTTATGTTCAAACCTTATCGCACATAGCTGCAGCATACAAACAGAAAAATTCTCAATATACATACAAGCAGAACAACTCATCCACTCAATGGCTATTATTAAACTGTTAGTCCCTTCTTCCCAAAATGAGTGTCCAATTTTAAAATTTTCTTGTCCCAAAATGAGTGTTCATTTTTGGATGAATTTACTATTTGGCATCTATCATGTCCTAGTGTAGACTTGCAATGTTATATGTGGACACTAAGGGCATTAACGTATATGTAATACTAAAATGGCCCAAAAGTCTATAGCGAAAAACTAAAATAGACACTCATTTTCAGATGAAGGGAGTACGACTTTTTACATATGGTCTCAAGCAAGCACATCAACCAAAAAAGGAATAGAAGGTTAATAGCCAGTATATAGTTGGAAGAGCTTAAAGCCTGAAACATGAATTGATGAAAACAAAGTAGAACTATAAAGATGCCACTGCATTGGAGCTTCTCAAAGGCCTTAGTCAAGTAAACCCCTCCATCCAAAAAGTCTCAATAGCTTAGAGTTCTCTCTTTGATACAGATCTTAACTTTGGATTGAGTTCCCACAGCCTTGAAAATCAAGACTGTATCCCAATAACTTCTAGAGAGTACTAGCCAGTATTCCACTCCTCAAGCCTAGTCAGAAGTCCTGCTGCAATAGGACATAATAGGAGGACCTCAAACTTTTTAACCCTTCAGCTCTGTCCAGTAGCTGGGCATTCCTTCTAGCAGGATTGACTGATAAAATAGCGAGAAGACTGCTTGAAGGGCAGGGACCACATTATTCTATAACCCTGTGTTCCTGATTGGTAACTTCAAACCTATATCAGTGGCAATTCCTCAAAGATGGTTATGCTTTGATATGTGGAAACAACTTTAAGCTCTTCATATGAGATGTCCTCAGGGTAACGGTCAAACATACACACACTTAGTCGACAACTTTGCATCTTCCTGTCCTCGTCATTAGGCATTTATCATGTCACGAGAGCTTGTTAGCGTCATGCTTTGATTAAATTTGGTACAAATTACTTTGTTAATCAAGATCCACTTAAGAAAGTATAAAGCTGTCACACATCATCTTACTATGGCCAACCTTCCAACATTTCAAGAGAACTAGAGCAGACTGTGCCAAACAAACAGGTCATACCAGAAATCAGAAAAATTAATGACTAAGATCCTGTGAAAATGTAAATACGAAGGGGTGGTTATAAATTCATGTAGTTCTTTCACACAGACTACAATCATACAAAACAACATTTTTCTTCCTTCACAGGTTATCTGGCTTACCACCAGTAACACAATTTCACGTCTTCAGTTTCACTACTTCTTATAGATTAATATATATCACTGACTCATTCGAAAATACATACATACATACATACATACATACATACATATATATATATATATATGCAAAACATGTGTCCACTATAGCATCACATAGCCACCTCCAAACTACCACCTCAACTATCCTCCAGAAACAGATCAACCTAACCACTATTGTGCTCTTTAAAATGAATCATCATGCAGTTACCACCTAAAACTGGAGAAGATTAGATAGAGAGAGGAGAGAGAGAGAGAGAGGGGAGAGAGAGAGAGAGAGAGAGAGAAGTATCTATATCTTGCACGTGAAATCTTTTTTTTAACTATCCTCCAGAAATAGATCAACCTAGCCAATACTATGCTCTTAAATATGAATTATCAGTTACCACCCAAAACTGTAGTATATTGGATCCCTTCCTCTCCCGCCTGATGTTCTCGCTAGAAGAGTGTTAGAGAATTATCTATGTTGCACATAAAATCCTCTTTTAGCTGTAACGTTCCATTTACAATTCCTGTGCTTCTACCCGAGAGATAAGCACCCAACTTGAAGAAGCAATTTTTAGAAGTAGTTTGGACTGGAAAGGATAGCGCTCATTATTAACTCCTCTTCCCAGTACGGTTGTTAGTTCATATATTCAGATATTAGCCATGTACACAGGTGATCACTGATGAGTTATTTCTTGGAGTAATGCTATGTGTGCACTAAATATGCACCAAAATCCAAGTTGGCATCGGTTAAATGATTTGTGGGTCCAACACCAACCAAAAGATGTCAACAAGGATTTTTGGTGCACACTTTAGGTGCACATAGCATTACTCTATTTCTTGCCACCAACACACTTAGGATCCAGCAGTCATAACATGCATAACATGAGTTTGCATGTACTCCCTCTTAAAGCTTCTATTTTTAATTGTTACTTTCCTTATTTCAGTTCTGTTTTCTTTCTGCGGTTTCTAAATATTAGTACCTTTAATGAACGAATAGCCGCTGTCACTCCTATGTGATCACTTTGAAATCTAAGCAGATTTTTTAAGGCGATAGAGATTTTAAGTGTCAATCGAAAATACTCTGCTTGCGATTGCCAAGGAGAATGAGATTCCATAAAAGTATCATCGTTAACAAAACCATAATGATGCCATGCCAGGGTTTATTAGCAAGTGTAGAAGATGCACTTGAGGACAGTGCATAGGAACATGGAAAAAAGCCACAAAGGAAGGTAAGTTGCGTGGCATTTTAATGGCATATGGTAGCTCTACAGCCGTTTCTAATGCAATAGGAACATTTTGTTCTTTAGTTTCATTTAATTTTTAGTTTTTCTTTTCCTTGAAGACATGGTCTGACTAGGTATAGGGTTAGCCATCATTCACCTAACCTAATTCTCCTTCTTCCTTACATGCGACCATTTCTGTAAGAGAAAACAAACAATAAGATTCAGATTGAATTTCTATTTTAGATATGCAAAACAACTAGATAGCAATTGAATATATCAATCTCACTAAGCTCAACAGCACAGACTCACTTCAATGATGTAGGCATGGTCTTTTTTTCATCAAAAGAAAAGACGTGCATTCGCATTAAACTTGTTTACCTTGACAGATCGCCAGTGAGAGTTGGTCCACCGAACAGGATCCAAATCACCAATGCCAGTGATCGTACCCATATATCTGAATAAAGGAATCCACAAGTAAGAAAAGGAAAACAATCCCCCATAAAAAACAACAGATGCACAGGGAACATCCAATAAGAGTGACACCATTACATCTCATATGGAATTTAGGGCAGGTGCACCCTACCGTCGAGCAGTCTCACCAATCAATGAAAAAAGAAAAAGCCAAAACAAGCGAGTGTTTCATGCCTTAACGAACAGGAATTGCTCACACAGCCCTACAAATGAATACTACAGTATTTGTCACAGTAGAGTTGATGGAACTGACGACAGATTGAAGTAGTAATTGGGGAGGGCTGGAATTTTCAATCTAAAAAACGTTGAATCATTGCGTGGGAATTATGTGTACAAGTTAAGGTGGTGAAAAGTTGATGCACGCTACAAAATTAAATTACATCGACAAAGTGCAGCAGTTTTGAAGACAAGATGCAGCAATCTCAACCCAATGACATGTCCTGAAGTCATGATGCAAGCAACCACAAGTTCATATATACGCAAGCTCACAACAAATACACTTGCATTATGTCAAAGCATCCATCAATGGAAGGAAGAAGTGAAATTAAAAACATAAGAATCAGACACTACCACACCTGCGGACACTTGATTCTTCAGTTTCAAAAAGCATCCGAAAACGCATCCCAACAGAAACTCGTGTATGATAGACAGCTTTGACATACTTTGATAGGGGTATGACAAACTCGGATGGACTAGCCCTGGATATAATATATTTGTTAGTAGAAAGAGACGATCAAAACTGAAATGAACATATCCCTATGCATGATGGCTGTAACCTTGGATTATAAAAAATTGTAAAACAGCTACTGGTAGCAGCAGCATGAGCAGCAGCGGCTAGCAGTCCAATATGCATGCTATCACTTGACAGAACAGATGATGGCATCACAGTCTGTGGGCGAGTAGCACGACGAATTCCTAAAAGGAGCTGATTTTTCTCATTCCTACATCAAATTAAAAAACAGCTCTCAAACAATATAAAGAAGTGGCTAGTTCTCATGCATAGCTAACGGATATTGGATTCATAGGAGCAATAATATATAACGGAATACCAGATAAACAGAACAGAATCTCCAGCAACAAGTCTCTTGGCACTGACAAACACACTCCACCCAGTAGTAAGAAGATGTCGTTTGGGCTGTCCTGCATGATGAGCAAAAGTACAACTTTTCAATATTAATTCATTGACATACCGCCTTCTGAAAAATACTTGCAACATTCCACAGGAGTGACTAGAGCGACTCTTTGAAGAGATAAATATAGATGTAGCTGGACCGCTACAACCAAGTCAATAATTGTCTGGAAGACTGGAACATACTCCTATTCTGCATTCAGTTCTAACCAAGAGGGTCGAAAGACCAGCACTTGACTCTTACTCTGCCTTCAATTCTAACCTAGAAATTCGGAGCTCTTCCCTCTTGCATTTTATCTTTTCACCTTTCCTTCCTCTGTTCTTCTTTCTATTGTGAATAGGAGCTTTCCCAACTTAAGATTTCTCCATCCTTATACTATTCACAAAAGTCTGGAAGATCGCTTATCTACACTCTGTGCCCCTCCTTATATTTGATTAATTTCCTTCATCCCAAGCTCTTCTCACAACAATAATCAAGAGTTCTGGAAGAGTAGAAAACTGAAACAAGAATTTGACATTATGTTTCCTCCCTCCCCATCACAGCCGTTGATCTTTGAAAACCATAACTTAAGAAATTTACAAGCATGTGTCATGTGAGCTACAAAAAACCAACTCAGTCTTGCCCCAACTACCCATGGTCAGCTACATGAATCCTTTTTTGCCACTCTATTATGTCAAAGGTTGTGCGAGTCAAAGCAAGTAATATTTTCCTTGATCACAAAATCTCCTAGAACCTTTCATTCGACTTTATATAATTTATGTAATGATGAATGAAAATTAGTCAACTGCACAGGTAAAATTACAACATACGGCGCAGCGCAACCTTTTAACAGCTTCCAGTCCAAAGCTGAAATATAAAACCAGATTGTTCTACAGATTGATAGTCTTCAAATACATGGGACTAAAATTATATCATGCTTGTACACTCAAACCGTACCTATTCTAAACATGGGATGGGAAATGCCAAAAATGCTGAGTTGAAAGATCCCCTAAATATTATCCAATATATCCCAACTAAAAGAACTAGAGAAACCAATAGAAGTATGACACTCCAGAGAGAATTTCCTACGTACCAAGAAGAGACTGACACATAGTAAATCATTAGGGGTACAAGCAACAGGCAATCAGTTCCAATGCCGCCCAACATTGTGAAAATTCTTGGAACCATTGCAGGAGTTGAAGTGTAGGTTTTGAAGTTATATTGACCAATATATTTCCATGAAAGCCTACAAAAGCCAATACCTCATACATAACTGAGTTGGTATTATCGCAATCGTCTCAATAATCATTGTGTACTGGTCCTTTGTTGGCAGACCCATCTTGGACAAATGACTTCAAAGCCAATTTTTCCACGACAATGTCATCTTTAGTAATTAGAAACTAGCCAAATAATAAATCTTATCATTGTCGGGTATTGGTTCATGTGTCACTTTCGTATTCTAATGAATTAGAGAAATCTTATTGTTGCTGCCAAAATTGGAAGGGAAATACTTGGGTAGCGAGTTTACATGCTAAATAGCGTGTGTGCATACCTATAAAGTTGTGAAAGAAACACAAGGAAGAAGTTAGGTGAATGAAAATTCTGATCAGAGGAGGCACTTCATCGATCTATACTACCTCCTAGTAGGAATTACTGAGCTCATAGCTCGAAATTTCAAGCCAAACTGCTTAAAATTTCTTTATAACTCTTGCAAGCATTGTCATTGATCCAAGTTTGTTCAGGCACACAAGCACCACAATATCAATCCATCTGAGCTTTGTCATACTCATGTTGGCTGCCATTGGGGTTTTATGTTAGCAACGGATGAAAGGTTATCGCATAATGGATTTGCTATTAAGACCCACCCTACGAATTACTACAACTTTTTGCAGCATAAGACCTCTTAACTAGTATTTCTAGATTCTTCCCCATATGGTTCATAGGTTATATAATCAAGCAGAAGTATTTCAGAACCTTCAGGTTTCAGGTGATGAATGAAGGCTCCGGTACGTACCCCGGAAAATATGCCTGAACTTCCATTCAACATCATGAAGATCCCGAGCTATCAGTTCCTGAGCAGGTGGCTGCTGTGAGAAATCCTGGATTGAAACAAGAAATAGAAAAATGACTATTATCACATCTTTTGCTCGAAGAGTATCTATCATCATTTGATCTTGGTCAATATCAGCAGACAAATAGAACAGATCTCACCAGTGGAGGGAAAACTTTCTCTGCAGCACGTCGAGGGACCGAAAACCCCCCATGGGTACTAGTATCACTAGCTGTTAATGTCTTGCAGAAATAGTTCGTAGGCTGCCTGCTTGGAATACCCAGCTCAACAGGAAGAAATGTATCCTTTTGCTCTTGCTAAAGAATATCCAGTAAATTAATATGCAACCAGGTTGATAGGAAACCTTAAGAATGTATAAATATTAATAAAATTCAAAAAACAATTTTAGATTGACTACCGCGGTCAAAGGTTGCAATGTCATTTGAGCATAAACTTCATCAGTTTCAACATCTGCCTGAAATTTCAAAAGCAATCAATTCACTTAACCAAGCATTATTGCAATAACCAAAAACCAAATCTGGATTATACAAAAAACAAATGGGACGACGTGTAAAGAATTACCCACATGCATTGTGACATTATGAAGCTGGCAGATCAACTGAGGAGGCAAGGTTGGGTAATTAGGTATGTGAGCATCAACCTCTTTATTAGTCGTAGCAGCAACCTGGCTTCCAAATCCAATTGAGCTCCTTTAAAACTTATATTCTTCGAATTGATGATTAAATTATTTTGTAACAATAACTTGGCCCATATTTAAAACATTATAAGCAATCAATCTAATATAAACACAAACGAAAAGAAAGAAAAGAAAATTATAACAGTGTCTTCGAGTAAAAACACCTGCTCACTGTGACCCTGAGGGAAGTAAACGACCCGACTGCTGACTGTTGGTAGGGACACAAGAGGGCCAGCACACGCATGCCATAGCTCAGAATTCAAGCATTTCTTTTCTCCTTCCATAAACAATAGTCAAAATCACATAATCCAATCAGTTCACACCTAATAATAATCTCAAAATCTTCATCCATAAAACTTCAAACTTAAACAATGTGCTCAAACACATGGAAAGCCAAAAATACAACTAACAAAGATCAACGAAAAGGACAAGCCCACATGTAAAAGTCAAAACAAAAAGGAAAAAAAAAGTAATCAAGCAAAATAAATTAATTAATTAAATACTAAATAAAGTTGAAGGAGAGAGAGATACCTTCATGAGGCTGCTGACCCAGCCCTGATGTTGAAAGCTTCATATTTTATCTACCAACAATTTTGTATATTTATATATATTTATAATTATAAATTAAACAGAAACTCAGCTATAACAAGCAAAAATCATAATCCTAAACCCTAAGCCATAACTCCACCAACAAATTTTTGTCTTTTTTGCCCTCAAGAAGCTCCAGAATTCCTCCACAATTAACATTTCCCTAACCTTCATCTCCGTTTAATTCCACATGCATTCCATGAAAATCCAATCAATCAGAACAAACTCAAAAATCAATTCAATCGAATTTCTCCGTTCGGCAGGGTTGGGAAGAAATAAATAAACCAAAACCCTAGCTTTTTCTTTCAAAACTAACCGACTTCTGTAGAAAACAACCGGTGGGCCCCACAAACGGCCATGAACGAGCTTGAGCTGCTTGGAGTTTTAGAGAGAGAAAGTGACTAAAGAGAGAAAGTGACTGGAAACTGGAGCTGGAGTTTGGGGAGGTGTATATATAGGGCACCCGACCGCAGTCGACCTGAGAACAGTGGAGAGAGAGAAAGGAGGAGGGAGGAGAGAGAGAGAGAGAGTGAGAGTGTATGTACATGTGTAAGTATAATCTATTGATATGAAGGAGGGAGAGAGAGAGAGAGGAGGGCGGAGAATTGAATCGTGACCGTCGAGAGATCCGTACCTGGAGATCACGACCGTTGAATGATGGACTGAAATGACAGCAGGCATGTGCCACCATCCTTCAGTGGTCGTTGTCAGAGTACGGAGCTTCAATTTTTTATATTATTACAACATGTAATAAAGGAAGTGTGAGTTTAAATGTGTGTTTGTGTGTGAGAGAGAAAGTTACGTGTGTGTGCGTGTGTGAGCGCGTGTGTGGAGAGAAAATATAGTGAGTGCGTGTAAGAGAGCGAGCCTATTGTTTCTTTCTTATTACTGCAATATTAGGGTATCACCAATATAAATGCGAATGTAAAAAAAATTAATTATTAATTAGAATTTATATATTTTTTCAGAAAACATTTTTTTTGTAGATATATACATTTTTTTTTTCATAATGTGTATTAAAAATTAATTATCTAATAACCAATAGAAAATAATTTGTTGACACATTATATTTGCATTTCTTCTTTACAATTGTACTGAAAAAAAAAATTCTTTAAAAAATATATAAATCTTAGGTGGCACTCAATTTTTCCACATTCACATTTTTATTGGTGATGCTCTTACTTAGACTAGTAATTTAGCTCGTGCTTCGCACGCCACGAGTTGTCGTTTAGTTTAGGATGTATTGGAATAATAAAGCATGATATTTAAGTTTTTTGATTGATTTATATAAATTGATGTATTATTTTACAAAAATGACCTATGTTTGCAATACTTTATGCCCAGTTCGATAATTGAACTCTCACATCTTCAAGCTAACATGTCTAATTTCCTCTGATTTGGAAATTGTTAGTTTTTTAGATATTACCCAATGAATGTAATTATAATTAGAAAAGACGTCATATTTTTTAAGGACTCGATTCGTAAACTTAATTTGCAACTTACTAACGACCGGAATTCACGTTCAACTAATTTGTCAACAATGACAATACTTAAATATCTTACCTCAGATAGCAAAAGGTTCAAATTCGATCACATGCGTGAAAAATATGAAATTAGTAATCAATTCATTCATAACATAGAAATTTTTCTTATTGTATTTCAAATAAATATTTTTTGTTGGAGTTGTATAACAAAAAAGTAATCAATAACTTATTTGTGAAACAACTCGACACATAGTAACATTTCACTATCTTGAGTTTGTTATCATATTTGTCTTTTCATGTCATTGAGTTCTAACAACTACAAACTAAATCCAGGATGACTCTTAAAATTGATATATAGCCATGAAAACCTTATAAACTTATGCTCTGCTAGTAGCTAAAGTGGACTAAGGCCTTAAACATTCATAAACGAAATGCAATCAAGTGTGGCTAGTAGTAGTATTACAATAGATGATACTTTAGTCAGTATTATATGTGCGATAGATGAATGTTGTTTGATTGTAGTTAAGGTTTGCTGAATGTATGTATTTGTTAATGTTTTCTTCATGGATCAATCATATGTAGGGAAGTTTATAGCTAGGTTCCAAATGATTTTGTAATAGATTTTAAAATTTCGTTATTTAATTACAGATCTCGTAAAAGTATTTTTCTTTAATTAGTATGGGGTTATTGCATCAAAGAAAGAAAATTAACTACATATTTTTTATAATTATTTGGATCGAGATGGCAATTAAAAGTTTAGACATTTTATGTACCAATAATATTTAGATCTTTGCACCAACAAAATTTAAGACATTAAAACTATAATTAAAAAAAATGCACTATGAAAGGGATAACTGCAAAAAAATTGTAATACATATTTTAATATTTCACAAAAATATTAATTAAAATAAGTAAATAATATAGTACATGGGTCATGTGACCCATTAATTATGTTATATATAGTATTTTTGAATAAATATATATAATATAAATAGTTGAGTTGGTTTAATGTGGGTGTCTATATGTAAGGTTGTGGGTTCAAATCTCGTTATGAACATTGTTTTATTTTCCTAGTTTTTCATTTTATTGCCAATAGCTAAAGTTCTTCTACTAATATATTTGAAGAATATTATATACCACAATATCACACATATAATGCTTTAGCCAAAACTATTAGCTAATGACATCCTCCCTAAAATTCAAAAGGTCAAACCATGAGAATGAATATTTAATAACTATGGTTGAGGTGACAAACTCATTGGCCTCCTCACCAACTTTAAATAAATATATATATATATATATATATTTGATGACATTTATTTCTCACCTTAACTAGTGGCGTATCCAGAAAATATTTTAGTGGGGTCACAAATTTTAATAATTTTATAAAAAACTTAAAAATCACAATTGTCCTTTACATTTTGAAAACATTTAATCACATCATCCTTTATAATTCTCCTAAACAACTATTTTTCAATAAAACATACAAAGAGAGTCATTTAAAAATTGAACGCACATTTAATTTCGAGTGGAGTCACTATCTAAAATTACATCATTTTTATAAGATAAAAAAGAATTAAAAATAATTTAGTAGGGTCACGTGCCCCCAGCTCACAACATAGATCTGCCCCTAATTAATTTTAGCTCGTGAGATAAATTAATTAAATTTAGGTAAGTGTGTTGAAAACCTTAAAGTTTTATTTCCATCATTACCTATTCAAAAGTTCTAATGCAATTAGTTACTCTATTATTAAGATAATTTTGTACATTTTAAAAGATATGGATTAACTAAGATATGACTAACAAGTGCTCCTATGAAAATTAAATAATGGTGTTTGTGTTAAAGTTTATTTTAGTAGAAATTAGAACAAGTGTCAATACGCTGGAGATTGTTTTCAAAACATTGAGGATATTTTTTGCGCATTTATTTCGAGAAATTTAAGTGTCGTGAAAATATCACTCCCTCTCCCTCTATTTCTAAATTATCGTCATGTTTGATTTTTTTTTATCAAATAAGTTTTTTTTAAATGTAAATTTGACGTATACTTTTTTATTTTTTAAATAATAAAATACGTTATTTGTAAAATATTTAAAGTATTACAAATTTATGTATTTTATAATTAAAAAAAAACATATGTCGAATTTACATTTGAAAAACATCTTATTTGACAACAAAAATACTAAGCAATTTTACGTAATGTAGTGTTTGTTACAAAATATAGCAGGTGATTAGCCTAGTTAAGCTTGATCTGATTTGAACATAATTTTCTCATAAAATAACTTCTAATATGCGTGACGGTCCAACTAAATAACTTTCGATGTTAGAGCATTATCAATGCTAATGTGAATGTGAAAAAATTGGGTGACAGATTCATACAATTTTTTAAAGATAAAAAAACTCTTCAATGCAATTATGAATAAGGGTTTTGGATAAGATGTATATACTAAATTGTTTCTCATTGGTTACGAGACTCTTAATTTTTGGCATTCAATGCAATTGTGGAGAAATAATGTTAATACAGGAGTTTTTTTTTTTTTCACATTACCCTCTACAATTGTATTAAATGTCAAAAAATCAAAAATCTTGTAACTAATGAAAAATAATTTAATTAATACATTATATTCACAATCCTCATTTATAATTGTATTAATTTTTTTTAATATACATAAATATTAAATTAAATTAAATTTTTTCTATATTCACATTTACAACAGTAAAGCTTCCAGAGAGCAAGAGGGAGAGTAGCTTGTCGTGAGAGTAGTTACAAGCTAGAATGTATGAATGGAGAGAGAGAGAGAGAGAGGGCGTGAGAATCCATAATTGAGATATTTTAATTATCTTTTTGAACGCTTTTTAGCCATACCGCAAACTGTACCTTTTTACGGGAAATAATTTAATTGACCCCTCAAAAATTGAATGGGGTTTTACTATTTAAAAAATGTGGACCGTGTGGTGGTCCATGCCAATACTAATGACCATGACCTTAGACCCATTTTTGCCAAACTCTTTTTTCCTTTGCCAGAATTCTTTGAAAAAGATAGTTTACCAAAACTACTTCAATGGGCAAAATTTCCCTTGGAATTTTTTCAATTTCTGTTTGATTTTGTTGGATTTCCATCAAAACTTTTCGAATAATGCTATAAGTATATAAAGAGTACAAAATTTTTTACATTAAATGATATATTAGCTGATGTGGTAACTGATGTGATGTATTAATTATAATTTTTTATTTTATTTTTTATATCATATCAACTGACACATCATTTGGTACAAAAAAATTAGTATTATTTAGGTACCTATAGCATTACTCAAACTATTCATATCTTGTGTTCCAATTTAGTTGGATGTAATTGATTCATTCAATTTCCACTAAAAACCTAATTTTCTTCAAAATTAATGTAAAAAAAAACATGAAAACAACTCTTATATATTAACTTTGTGATCGAATTTATTTAAATGTAAAAAGTACGAGAACAACTCTTCTGAATTACTCCAGTCTTAAGGTACTTTCCCATCAATTTTCTGATATGCCAACTGTATATACTCAAATGTATTCTTAAATTTCGAAAATTGAAGGCAAGTACTTTGACTTGAATGTCAATTTCCTAACTCTTGGGGCCATTTCATGGTTGTTTCCAAGTCGTTGTCCATTGACAACGTTTTCAAGTTTTGGATCAAACAATGAAGAAGGGTATTTTTTTTGTATGTCTTTTCGCGGATAAATGGACCGACTCTATTTGTTGCTCAACAAGTAACTTCTCTAAATCACTTTCAAGAAAATTATTTTCATACAAAATTCTTTACTGGGGAAATAAAAAAAATTGTTTTACTAGTCACTTTTCATGAAACAAATGAGTGGCAAGGAGAATTTTACCGCTTTTGTGATCCCACGTGACTCAGATTAGTTTTAAAATTTCGAATATGGGAATATCTTTAGAAACTAAAAGAATAAATTATTTGGCTGGTTGTGTAAAATTGTTGGACTTTACGAACATCATAGTAACATGTAACCGAGTTAGTGCCTGTTTAATCGTGCATTTTGGTCAAAACGTTGGGATAAAATGCAGCTTATTTGTAAAAAATGTATTTCAATACTGCGGTAGAAAAAGTTGCGTTTTCAAAACGCAGCTCCGTTTTAAAACGTTGGAATTCTCAGCTTTTTCTCAAAACGTAGGTAAATGTCATATTAATAAGCTTCATTAAATTAATGTTTAAATGAGCTTAATAATCACTTTAAAAAGGAAAATATAAGGATACAAAACATACTGAAAAGTGAAAACATAATGCATCAATAAAATATTTTTTGGTTTTGTTCACTAATTTTATAATGATTGGAGCAAACCGTAGTAGGAAGGGAAAGATGGAGAAAAACAAAAACATGAAACGCATATCCAAACACATCCTTAGTAATTTGTTATAATAATATTTTACTTTATTGCATTTTAGTTTTGAAAATTCATTGATTCATTTAAGAAGTTGGGCGCACAACGAATAGACAAAAAATAGTTAAGTCAATAAGAGAGCTAGAAAAGTCACTAAAAAAAATCCGTAGCATCCCTAATGTCAATAAGCTCTCCCAACAACCCGAGTCGGTTAGTATCACGTAGAAATTATCCAAACAAGTATTTAATGCGGTTGCATTCCCAGAAAACTCAAACCCGATATATATGTTAAGCTATAACAGTCTCTTACCAACTGATCTACGTGTTTGTTGGTTTCCTAATGTTAATGAGCATAGTAGAGAGAAATGAATGTTTTCATCGAATGACACCAAGAATTTTCTATCTTTTCTTTACTTTTTATTACAAAATTAAGAAATAAAACAACAAAATGGAGAAAATGAAATACATATTCAAAATGCATCTTTACAATTTTGTCATAATTAATACTAATATTGATTATCAAAAGGAAGGAAATCATACCCTAACAAAAATATAGTTGGCCTTAGTGCTTTAGACAACTATTTTTGGAACAAACTTCTTGTTCCAAGAAAGGAAGTACATAATTATGACTTGAAATAATTTTTCTTTTTGCACTAGGAAAAGAGAAAAAACAATTCTCAATTACAACTAATTATGAGTTTTGTGCCCTCCTCCCTCTGCCTCATGATGAAGAATTGAGTATAATTCTCTCATAGTACTCCCTCTCCCTACAAGGATAAATTTATATACTCAAATAGTCAATTTTATTAATTAGTAAATTACTGCTTTAAGACACTTTTTAAGTGAAAGCATCAAGCATAATCCTCCTTAAGGTTTCATTTGGTTGGAATTTGGAAAGAGAACACTCCAAGTGAGGAAAGAATAATTTTCTCTTTTTAAATTTTTCATGTACTTGTTTAGCAGGAAAAACTAACTAGTTTGAGGTATCTTTTCTCACTTTTCTTTAATGTTAGGAAAAAAGAAAGAGAGAAAAAGATAACTAACTCGAGAATATATATAGACCCTCCGTTTCAGGTAAAATGTTCACTTTTTTTATTTTTTTAAATTCAAGATGTGACTAAATCAAATTAAATTTTTTTACATGCTTTATTTATGTTTTAGGAACTAAAATGTTATTAATTAATGAATTACAACTTCCATAACTTTGTAAAAACAAATAAATCTATGTAAGTTATCGGTTAAACTTTAATTAAGTTGACTTAAAAAATGCAAAAGTATACTCTTTACTTGGAACAGAAGGAGTATATATCAAACCCTAATTTAAAAAATCTGATAACAAATACAGTCCATACCCTTCAACAGTTTCCTTTTATGAAGGTCCTGCATTCCTCTTTCACCCATGTGACTGTGGTATTTGGCCCATTGCATTGCATACATTAATACAAAGAAACGAGCCATTAAATTCAACATATCCTATTTTCGTAGCAACTCAAAATATGCTTATTGAACTCTATATATATATTAACAAGCGGGAAACGACAGAGTGTTTGTGTAAATAGGTATAATATGCTTATTACAGGAAGCGAAACATAATTTCATTTTGAGTTCTCCCATTTTATAGTAGTAATAAACTAGGAGAAATACTATCATTTATTATAATCTAGATTAAGTTCATTGATGTAGCCTAGCAACTAGCCAAATTTTCAATCATTAATCATAATTAGAAGTTAAGTATTCAATGAAACATATACAAGATCAATTTATAAAATTAAAAAAATAATGCATTACACAAAACACAAGTCATGTACATGGTCAAAATCTACATCCTCCTACATTTAAAATACATGGGCAAGATTTAGACTATTATTTTAGCAACATGGTTTAAATATTAATTCAATTCCAAAGAAAAATGGGATATCATATCATATGATATATGATTCAAGAACCCCCATCCTTTGACTAAAACTTGAGAACTCATATTATAAAATATAAATAGAAGGAGACCCATATGGAAAGGAAACCATTTAAAAAATAAAACTGTAAGACAAATGTTTTTATTTTATCATCAAGAATATTGTAATAGCAAATGGCAAAAACAATAATGAAGCAATCAAAGATTTGGGGGACAACTGCCCTCTTCAGTCCTACTCTGCTGTATCTCAGTTGATTTGGCATATCCTTTATCCACAGTAATAATTATTTGAGATAATGACTTTACAAGTCCCTCAACTATTACCTATTCTGTCATTAGTCCCTCAATAAAATTTCATGCAATTTTTCGTCCCTACCACTTCAAATTTGCACGCCAAAAGTCCTTTTGATGGATGCCGTTAATGATCTGTTGTTAAGTTGGCCATGTGCCTCCCACATGCGTTTGACCAAGGGCAAAAATATAATTTTCCTTATCATCTTCTTCACCTTCTTCAAACCCCAATCCCAAAACACACACTAGTTCATTGAAACAACAAAATTCACAACCACAATCTTTCCTATTACCAATCCCGTGACAACACCATCAATCAATACTCCTCCCGTTGTCACCATATCGGCTACCAATCCTGTCACTATATCCCCCAATCCAACTACCAATCCAGTCATGATTATAAACCCAGTTGACCTTGCGACTAATTCTGGCAAATTCTAAGTACAGAGAAAGAGCTACCATTGGCCATGGTCGCAAAAAGACTGCCTTCGAGCCTATCTTCTTTGTCGGCCGCCACTGTTTCGCCGGCAGACATGTGCATCCGAGTCAAAGGTGGAGGTCAAACTTCTCAGATCGCCTTTTACCTGAAGTTCATCGTCGAGCAGATCTATGCTTCGGTGATGGTTTTGAGCACTTACTTCGGCGAGATGATGGTCAAAATTAATAGTAGAAGCGATGCGCAATAGGTTGGAGATGACGATGGTGATGCTGACGTTGTGCGGACGTTCTCTGGTGACAATGGAAGCGATGCACTTGCTTCGGTGAGACGAGGGTTGTGGTTGTAGGCGGAGTGTTTTGGAGGATATAGCGGACATCAAGTTGATAAGTTCAATTGACCAGAATCTCTAAATCTTGAGCAGCAGCAGATCAAAGGAGCCTTTGAGCATTAATGTAGCGATGTTTGAACAACCTCTCCTGAAGCTGACTCTTGTTGACATTCTTGAAGCCACAAACAACTTTTGCAGGATCAACATTGTTAGGGATGAAGGCTTTGGGACTGTTTACAAGGCCATATTGCCTGATGGAAAGAATGTAGCTGTCAAAAAGCTAAATCAATCTAAGACACAGGGTCAATGTGAATTCTTGGCAGAAATGGAAACCCTTGGGAAGGTTAAACATTAGAATCTTGTTCCATTGCTGGGTTACTGCTCTTTTGGTGAGGAAAAGCTGCTCGTATACCATGATTTTTTTACTGTTTAATTATTTATTAGGGATTTACCATAATATCCTTGAAAAATGGTATGTGCAATGCACATGATTGATTTAATGAAAATTTACTAATGACATCCATCAAAAGAACTTTCAGTGTGTAAATTTGAAGTGATAGGGACGAAAATTAGACGAAATTTTATTGAGGGACTAATAGTGGAATCGACCATAGTCGAGGGACTTGTAAAGTCATTATCCCTAATTATTTTGAAACAAAATCTAGCCTGGCCATTTCAAGTTATACTACTGACACTGTCACACTGCTTGTTAACAAAATGGAAAAGGAAGAAAAACAATTTTGTCCCTAAATAAATTATTAGTATTTTTTTTTTATTTTACGTTCTAAACACAAAAAATTTAGGTGCATCTAGACCACCAAGGTAACCGTATTCCCAAAATGGCGCAACTTCTTTACGTACGTATAAGTGCATCATGTTTTTGTTACATGGTGCAAGTACGAAATGAGATGAAAAATATCTGAGTATTAGTATAACCCTTGCACGATACAAATATGAACTGTGAGGTGCAAAACGACGAGTAATGATTCAAATTTTTTCTTAGATTACTCGTACATTCCATTGAATCATTGTAATATAATATTGATTAAAATCACCACTGAACGTAGTATTTCGAATGCACTTAATTTTGTTCCCTCCAAACAGGCTAAATGACCATCCAAAATCTTTGATATCACATCATTGGATTCTTCAACTGTAGAATACTTGGTGGAATGCAGAAGATTGTGGCACAATCTAAGGAAGGTAATGTAAAGTTAAGGAAATGGAGAAAAAAAACCTTGCTGATACCTCTCCTATGAGCGAGCTGATAGAGCTAGTAGGATGTCTAATTTGATGACAATATATAAAGCAAGATGGGTTCATTCATTCAAGCTTTTTATCTTTTCTCCTATTCCCCCTTTTTCTCTAGGAGCAATAATATAATTGAAAATAATTCTCTATTATTTTTAAATTACTGAATTACGATAATTGTCACGTATAAATTCAAACTTTAAACATTTAGTACGAAGTGTTGATTCATAAGAATCAAGTTATCACATATAAACTCGAATTTCAAACCTTTAGTACGATGAGTTGATTCATAAGAATCAAGCTATCATATATAAACTCGAACGTCAAACCTTTGGTACAAAGAGTCAATTTAGAAGAATCAAGCTAAGCTTTCTAGAACATTAAATAACAATTTATTGGCAAGACTTGTAACATGTTTCTTGATAAGTGAATTAATGGATTAAAAGTTTTTTCTTATTTTGGTAGTTTATCAAGGTATTTTTAACTCCAAAGACTCAATTTATTTTCGAGGTACTTCCTAATAAGATTTCTCTAAACGACTCAAAATCCAGATTTCTTGTTTAAAGCCACCGAGCCTGGCCAACCACCGTTTTGGGCGGGTAAAAGCTTTCTCAGTCAAAAGTTCAAGCACCTTGTAATCGTACCATTTGGTAGTATTTTGTTATGGTGTCTCAAATTGTCTCCAAATACATAAAATCAAGTCACAAAGCACTCTCTCTCCTAACCCAACCATGTCTAACACTGTCAAAACTCAAGCAAATACACTCCCACCTCACCGTCTCCGGCTACATTGCCGACCCATTTGCCGCCGGCAAACTCCTAACCTTATACACAAACTTCAACCTCTACCACGCCGGCAAGCTGTTTGACAAATTGCCCCATCGATCTACCTTTATGTGGAACACAATGATCCAAGCTTTCGTTGAGAAAAAAGAATTTATTGACGCACTATCTCTCTACAAAAATATGATCGGTAGTAATTTCAGGCCGAACAATCGTACATTTTCATTCATTCTAAGAGCTTGCGCTGATCTTTGTGATTCTGATTTGGGATCGATTTACCATTGCCAAGTTATTAAATTGGGTTGGGAAAGTTACGATTTTGTACTGAATGGGTTGGTTAATTTATATGCAATTTGTAACCTTATGTACTCTGCGCGTAAATTGTTTGATAATAGCTTGAATAAGGATGTCATTACATGGACAAGCCTGATTCATGGGTATGGGAAAAATGGGCAAGTTGAGGTTGCCAGAAAACTGTTCGATGAAATGCCGATAAGAAACAGTGTTTCTTGGAGTGCTATGATTAATGGTTACGCGCAAGTTGGGTTGTTTAAGGAGGTGTTGGAGATTTTTAATGATATGTTGGTTGATGGGTTTCGTCCTAATCATGCTGCGGTTGTGGTGGCACTGTCGGCTTGCGGTTTTCTTGGTGCTTTGGATCAGGGTAGATGGATTCATGCTTATGTTGAGAAGAATAAAATGGTGATGGATGTGGTGCTGGGAACGGCGTTTATTGATATGTATGCGAAGTGCGGGTGTGTGGAAACAGCTTATCGGGTTTTTGAGGAGATGCCGTGTAGGGATGTTTTTGCTTATACTTCTTTGATTTCAGGTTTAGCGAATCATGGAGAGAGTGCCACAGCAGTTAAGTTGTTCTCAAGGATGAGGGAGGAGGGAATTAGACCAAACGAAGTTACTTTTTTATGTACCCTAAATGCATGCAGTCGAAAGGGATTGGTGGAAAAAGGGTTAAAAATTTTTGAAAGCATGAAAAGTGATTATTGGATTGAACCGGGGGTTCAGCACTATGGCTGCCTGGTTGATCTCTTAGGTGGAGCAGGAATGCTGGAAGAAGCAAAGAAGGTGTTACTCGAGATGCCCATGGAGCCTGATTCTTATGTATTGGGTGCACTCCTAAATGCTTGTAGAATTCATGGTGATGTCGATTTGGGTAAAGAAATGGTTGAGAGTTTAGCTAAGAAGAATCTTGACAAGAGTGGAGTTCACGTTCTTCTTGCTAATATGCATGCCTCAGCTAACCAATGGGATGAGGTGGAAAGGGTAAGGAAGAGAATGGGAGAGAAGAAGGTGAAAAAGGTACCAGGGTGTAGCTCGATTGAAGTAGATGGTGTGGTTTGTGAATTTGTTGCCGGAGATAAGTCGCATACGCTTATGGAGGATATTGAATTGTCGTCGCTAAGGATTGACAAGCACTTGAAGTCCCTTCGGCTTGATGTTGACAACGATACAACTTTGAATTTTCAGATAGCCTAGAGAAGGTGCAGAGTTGACTCTTGCCTAAATAGTTCACTAACAGAAACATGCTGGCGCATGTGCTGAACATGTATGGTTAACTTGTCGCTTTCATTGAGGTACAATTTTGAGGTAAAATGACTTTACGTTTCCAAAAAGTTGTTTCATCAAATATAGGATGTAATTATTGTACTTTACATGATTGATGTTCTTAGAATACTAAAGGATCTTAGGAACAAGAGGTGAGGTGAAATGCATAGTGTTCAATTTTGAAAACCAAATTACGCTAAGTAGTGCCTTGATACTACCCCTCACACTCAAAACCATTGAATATAATCATGGTATCCCAGTGAAGTCTTGGTCGTTAGGGCCTGTATTGAGCCAATCCTAATGTCAATTGTTTCATTGTGGGGTTTTGTTTGTCACCTCTATGTAACACGTTTTCTTCGTTTGTTTATCCAGTTGCTCGCTAGCCTTCTTTGTCATCAGTGAGCTGACGTTGCCTATTACATCTTGGTGCAATCCAGTTGCTCTGTGACTTTCTGTGTCATCAGTGAGCTCATGCTACCTAGACAGTGCATCTTGGCTTGCTCCTTGCGAGGCTGATGTGCTAACTGCTTGACATGCAAGAGAGGTAAGTTTGAGAACCGGATGCCTTCTTTTTCAACATTAAACTGCCAGTTTTTTGGATGAGCAAAAAAAGAGTCTTGAACATTAGCAGCACCATAGGCATGCATTGTTTGTTGCAAACATCACAAGAGGTATAGTGATTTTTCTGAAGTAAAAAGACTTCTCAGTGTAGCCGGTCGGTCAGGCAGTCATAGCAGAAGCCAGCGAAAAAGATCGAGAAGCTGAAATGGAAATTGTGTGATTCTTCAATAGATGACATTTAGCGCCTTGCAACTAGTATTAGAAAAGAGGCTAGAAAAATCGCTAGAATTCTGGAGCGGAACGCTGTTTTAGTGCTTGTGTGTGTGTATAGTAAGAAGCTAATCTCAACCAAAATGCTTAGCTTCATAGTGCAAATGTCATATACAAGAATTTATCTCGAAATCAGATGGCAACATGTCCAAGCTCTTGTAAAAGGTGCAATAGATTCTTGCCAGCAAGAATTTATGTTTACCAAGATCTAATGGCAATAAATGAAGTTGCGAAAAACTCATTTCACTAAGTACTAGTACTATATAAATGAATTTATGCTTACCAAGATCTAATGGCAATAAATGAAGTTGCGAGCCAGAATTCTTAAAGTACTAGCTAGTACTTCACTAGGAAAGTTTGAGAGAGTACAAGTAGTTATTTTGAAGTGGGAATCACCAGATAAGGTTATTGCGTGACACATGGAAATTCCCTTCCAATCCTTCCGTTATTATCTCTCTCTCTCTCTAGTAAGCATCCCGTTCATTAACTTTCACCAAGTAAGTGGTGTTAATATTTCATCCCTTGCCGTTTTCTATCAACTCATTTGACTGCCTTGTACGGCTGGAAAAACACTAGTTACCTCCTCAAACGTGATTTATCACGCTTTCGACGTTCCTCCCTCCGCCTCGGCTTTAGGTAGGATTCCCCTTCCATTGTACATCGATAGTCCACTTCTGTCGTATTAGTGCTATCTAGATCCCCTTCCCCCTTGTGATGTGCAGAGTCCCCTTCCACTATTGTGCTGCTATGTATTCAACCATTGTTGGTGCTTAGTATTATGCAAAACGAACGAAATATTTCGACTTCATAAAGTGAAAAACAATGATCACTCAGATTTGCACATTCTGATACTTGCAATTTAATAATACAACTAGAGTTGGATAGAGTTTAAATCTTACCACAAAACTTGTTAACTCTGCGCTTTCCTACCATGACACATAACAAGGCTAGAATGTAATGTATATTGCTCACGCACAATACATGAATCTTTCTTTTACAAGTAGTCTTCGATCATGACATAACATGCCTTGAAAGTAACTTTCCCGTTAACATAAAAATAATTTAAGCTTCTGGCTTCTTGTTTCTAGCAACTTCACCCAGATATCAAACTAAGATTCGAACATGAGTTTGAGAAATCAGAAAAACACCCCAAAGCCAGTCCAGTGAGAAAGTAGAAGAAGGATAAACAATTGTACAACACTTGTCAAAGACCCAACTGAATTACCAAAAAAATTACAGTCGTTCGGAACCAGGCAACAACCAAGGTGCATCAATATAAACTGAAAATTAAATTAATATGGCAGCATCATTGCTATGTGGAATAGCAGCATGTTCGTTCCATCACCAGACATAAACGACCAACCGACCTCCTAATCAACAGGTTTGTTGTGGTTCTGGCCATATCACACTAAAGAAAAGCTTCCCCTAGCCCTTTTTTATTTTTTTATTTTTTAAGGAAAGCAAGGAATTAAGCTTCATACTAGATGAGTAAAACTAGTCAATACATTTGGCACAGCTTACATATCTCAATTACATTAGAAAATGGTAGACGACGCTCGAATCTTAATACACAACATTATGAGTGACAGCCAGCTTCAATCTACCACTGAACCACTTCAGCTTTGCTTATTAGTAAGTTGCTCTAGCTAGCCACTCCGGACATTCAGACAGTGACAAGTGTTCCAAGATGCTGTCTTATCAAATAAGATCTAAGTTGCAGAGCATTCAGTTTTAGTCCAAACTTGGGGGGTTATCAATATGGGAAATTAAATGGCAAATATAACCACAGCTCATTTTCCTTCTTGCCAAAGTGATATCCTCCAAGTATATTATGATTACAGAATTTTATTGAAGAAAAGAACATGCCCAAGGTACAAACTACAATGGATACCTAATTATGCCAGATGACTACCCTGATAATACATCTATCAAGGTACTTGAAAAGAGGGATGCTCCTTCTTTTTTTTTTCCCATGGAAAATGACTTCAGGGAAACTATTCTAGCCAAGCTTCAACTTGTCACCAAGGACCAGAGAGTAAAATTAAATTTAAAAAAATGATCCCCATACATCCTTTCTTCAGAAGCCAAACTGTGAAATAAACTAGGCATAGTTCCCAAAAAAGTTCCATTAAAAAGAAGGAAAACAATAGAGCCAAAAAAGTTCCATTAAAAAGAAGGAAAACAATATAGCAACCACACCGATCAACAAAGTCCATATCAACCGCATGCTTTGTTGGTTTTGCACATTCAAATGTACAACACTGCAAAGGCGTGCGGTTGATGTAACACCACTCCAAAAAGAAACATAAGACATGAAGAAGTTCATCTATGCAAGGAACCATAGTGCTATGGGAAGGAAAGAAGACTGAGACATAAGACACGAAGAACATCTATGCAAGGAACCATAGTGCTATGGGAAGGAAAGAAGACTGGGACCCTGTGAAACTTAAAGCTGAAAGAAAGGTAAAAGATCATCAACATTGTTTCAGCACAAGAACTGGCCAGAGGTAAGGCAAAAAATTTATGTTCATTCTAGAAAACAGATACATCATCCACCCAATGCCCAACCCACCCACCCAACCACCACCCCCTCAAAAAAAAAAAAAAAAAACCCAGCCTAAACAGGAAAAAATGATCTTGGAAACACAAAAGTGTACAAATATCACTGCTAAATATAATGAACAAAAAATTGGCAAAACCTAGTCAATTTGATAGGTGCCAGATAGAGTTGGTAGCAGTAAAAAGAAATTGTTGAAAATTTAAAGGCCTTTTTCCTTCCTTCACATTCTTCTTTCCAACAACCAAACAGAAAGGTACAATCATATTAATTGAAAGTTATTACTCCCCCCACATCAAAATTGAGTGTCCATTTTTCACTTTTCAAGGAAATTACGGAAGTTGACTCTTAAGCCATTTTTGTACCACATATACACAAGAACTCTTGTTGTCCACCTTATAGCATTGGAAGTGCATATGATATAGGACATGATAGTTAGCAAATGTGAATTTAGTAATTTCATAACAAAGTGGAAACTCGTTTTGGGGCAATCTTTTATGAAAAAATAGACACTCATTTTGGGACTGAGAGAATATTATTTTTTTTGGAAAAATAAAAACGTGGCTGGTAAGCAAAATGGGCATAGGGAATAGCAAATAAGCAAAAAAAATAATGCAAAAGTGGGAAAGAGGGATGAGATTATGAAAAAGAGAAGGAAATGAACAAGCAATAACAAAAGTGAAGAAAACATTAAAACAAACATAAAGAACAAGGAGGTTAAAAATGTCCAGAAGCTTTTAGGAAACAAGATCAAAGTTCGATAGTCAATACTTACCAAATGCATGAAAACATGGTCAATATAAAGAAAAAAAAAAGGAAAAAGAAAAAGAACAGAGTATTTGAACTGACATCAAGTTATATTATATATGATGATTAGCTTTCCCATCAACAAATATCATTAGTTTATAGTGTCCCCCGTTCACCAAAATAAAATAAAACAACACTAGCAAGCATTTTCAATATGTGCTTACACTAACCCAAGAGGTATTCTTTCGATTAGTCCAATTATCTAGGACGAACGGTAATCAGCTTACTGAACAACAAAGACCCCCTAGCTAATTGCAAAAAACAGGAGAGCTATAATTCTTGAAAGGCTGCACCCAACTCGTAACTAGCTCAATAAAATCAAGCCCCAGTTAGAAAATGTGAAACATCAACGAATTCCCAGGTAAAGTGATCTTTGGCTGGCAGGTAGCATAATGTTGACCATAAACCCAAAAAATGCACAAAACAACCATTGAGTAGAATGTCATTTATCGTATATTCTGTATTCACAACAACAAAGCTCTTTTTCATAAACCAAGCACTATATAATTCAACCCCTAACTACAAAATGCAAAACATCCAAGAATTCCCTTGAAAACTGATCTTTAGCTAGCAGGAAGAGTAATGGTGATCATAAACCCTAAGATGCACTAAACAACCATTGAATAGTAAGGCAGTTATCATCTATTCACAACAAGCTTACTAAAACAAACCAAGGACTATAAAATTCACACATCACGTAAAAGTTAGAAATAGAGGAATTCTAACAGCAGAATTCATCAATGTATTTCGACAATAACAGTGTACCAACAGTAGCAGTAATATATATAGCAATAGACAGATACAATCAAACCCCCAAATGAATGCTTCATTTCATTACATTCAAATTAAACCTCTTTGGCAGGGGTAGCAGGCAAAGCCGTGGTGGTGACAGCACCAGCAGCCGGAATGGCGACGTACCCCATCTTCTTAGGGCTGGCGTCATCCTCATCGGCATCATCGAACTCATCATCGGAATCCCCAAAATCGAAACGTCTGGGAGAAAACAAGGACCAAATCAGGTACATAGTAGCGGCGGTCAACGCCCCACAACCAACGCCAAAGAGCAGAGCACCAACAATGCTCATGATATCCATGGTGCGATCGCGAATCGAGGAGCTGACGGAGGAATAGAGATCGAACGATTGGGGCTTCGAGGAAACAACGTCGTTGGCTGTGGTTTTGGCGGCGCGATCGAAGAAGATGGGTTGGTAGAAACGGCGAGGGTAGGGTTTCGTGGGGTTGGGAAGGCGGTGGACCTCGGTGACGAAGAAGGTGAGGTATTGGTTGGGATTGGGTCTAGGGTTTTGGTGGAGGGAGAAGTTGGGGTTTTGATCGGATGGGTAATAAGAGGTGGTGGTGGTGGTGATGAAGAAGATGGTTTTGCATGGTCTTGCAGCGGCGGAAATTGAGAAAAGCGGGAGGAGAATTGACAGCAGGAGGAGGGGAATAGTGGTTCCGGTCGCCATTGACGATGAGAGAGAGATAGAGAGAGAGAGAAATGCTTTTACAAGGGCCAAGGAGGAAAGGAATTGCGATGGAATCTATTGTTGCCAAAGGAAAGGAAAGGAATGGGGGAGTTTTTGTAAGGATGGATTTGGGGATCACGTGAGGGATGTGAGGTTCGCTTTTTACCCCATACCTTGGCTTGAAAATTAGACCCCGACATAATTTGACCTTTTCTTTTTTAAACCTAAATTAAGTTTGACTTGTTTTGAAGATTTTAGAAAGTGAACTTGGAGTCTTATTTATTTTTGGTAACATAGGCATAATAGATTTAAATCTTCTATCCCATCACTCCCCGTCTCAATGGATTTTTAGCATGTAAGACTAAGATTCAATAAAATAGATGGTGTGACAGAAGATGAAATAGGAAATTTAAAGTCCAGCATAAAGTGAGAATGACGAGCTAGATGATCAAATCTATATGCTAAATAAAAGAGTACTACTAATATTTTCATAGAAAAAAAAGACTAGTAATAGAGATATAAATATTTTGTCAAAAGAATTTATCTTAATCTATGTGAAAAACACATAATTATTTAGAGATAACATCACGTAATTTATGATGTTATCGCATACTTACCATCTAGATTGGAACGAAAAAAATAACAAAATATTTATATCCCTATGATTTTTTCTAAATAAAATCAATATTACGAAATATATTGATGAGAATCTCGGGTAGTATAAGGTTTCATTTGATTAGGAGAAAAAATGTCCAAAAAGAAAAAGTAAAAAAATGTGAAGGGAAAGAAATAAAACTAGTTATTGAGATAATTTGATTTTGAGATTAATTGATACATTTTAAAAATATTTTTGAAAAAATTATCATTATTTAATATAGACGTTTGTTGACTTAATTTCTAATTATGTCTTAAAAAAATATTTATATAACTGATATATCTTTACAGAAGAATAAGATCACACGTAAATTTGTTTGTAGTATGCATGTTTTAGAAAAAATATTTATATAACTGGTATTTTTTTTTATAAGAATAAGTCTGAGTGAGAAACTTCAAACACTAATTAATTAGCCATAAACATGGTAATTAACACTACATTGTTGAGAGACATTATTTAAAAAAAATACATATCTTTAGTCATGAACAAACATCTTGTCCAATTTTTAAATGATCCAAAATATTACACGTATAACTGAAAAGAATTGTAACATATTTGATATTGCATATTTTGATATTTCACAAAAATATTACTAATAAAAAAGTAAATAATGTAGTACATGGGTCACGTGGCCTACTTAACTATAATATATGTAGTATTCTAAACAAATACATAAAATATAAACGGTTGAGTTGGTTTAAGGTGAGTGTTCATGTTTAAAAGGTTGTAGGTTCAAGTCTCATTGTAACATCATTTTGTTTTGTTTTCCTAGCTTTTTCTTGTCAATAGCTAAAGTTATTCTACTAATGTATTTAAAGAAGATGAGCGCTATTAAGACCTCATTTTTCTCTAAATACACCCTCTTTTTTATTACAAAAATGTCATTATTTAAAAATCATTTAAGAATACTTTATTACCCTTCAAATTTTTGGGTTGATATTGTTCGGCAACAATTGGGTGAACATCAAAAAAATGTTCGGTGTGTTCGGTAAGCCTTTACCGAACATGCAAGTGATGTTCGACTAGAGTTAGCCGAACATTCTTGTGTTGTTCGGCCAACCAGAGTCGAACAACACCAAGCTGAGAGAAAGAGAGAGAAAGTTGTAAGTTGAGCTTCATTTGGTATGTTTGGGAGAATTGGAAATGAGAAAAGGAGCAGGGTCTTGAAGTGGAGCTTGAACTGTGGGATTGGTGGCCGTCGACGGCAAAAAAACTCCAATCGATCATTGCTGTTGTTGTTGCCATGGGTGTGGGTGTGGGTTTGTGTGGGTGTGGGTGAAGGTAAAAGTGTGTTTTATGGTGGGGATGGGTGAAGAGATGAGAGGTGAAAGAGATGTAGAAGGGAATAAAGAGTTAGGTTATGAGAGCTAAACGGTGGGAATGAAGAATAAATTACCCTTCGGAGGTGGGATGTGCTAGCTGAAAAAGGAGAAGGAGAGAGAACTAAGATGAAGAGGAAGGTGATAGACAGTGATGGGAGATGGTTGGAGATGGCTGATGGGCTAGGCTTGGACTGGAGAGGGAAAGAAAAGGAAGGAGAGGGAAAGAGTGTGTATTAGGAGGGGTAATATAGAAAATTAAAGGGGTGTGCTTAGTATTTAAAGAAATTTAAAATTTAAATGAATGGTGCAGTGAGAAAGGGGTGTATTTAGAGGGAATGAGGGGTGTTAATAGCGTTCCTCTTTGAAGAATGTTATATACCACAATATCATACATATAGTACTTAGTTAAAACTATTAGCTAGAATGTTATATATATAGATTTCTCACACTCGTTTGGTTATTATCAGTGTTCGAAAACTCGGGCTAGGCACCCTCCTAGGCGCTAGGCGTTCCCCAAACACCGAAAAAATGGTCAAATCGGACAAAAAATTGCCATCGTGAGAAATCGCCGCCGTCGCGGCGACTAGTCGGCGCCGCCTAACGCCCATCCCTAATTTCATGATTTTAGGTTAGAGAGATTGGAGAGTGGATAGATATTGCGAGTTTACCTAAGGCATGGAAGACGAAGCGCCGCCTGTGAGAAAGAGGGAGAACGCCGGTGAGCTGTGTGTCGGTGTGTGTACATACGAGTGAGCGAGAATGAGAGTTGCCGTCGGTGAGAGAGAGGGAGAACGCGTAAGAGGAGAAAGAGAGAGCGAGAGTGAGAGTGAGAGAGAGATCTGCCGTGTTTGTAACTACCCTCGAGATCTTCCTGCCGTCGTCAGTGAGAGAGAGAGGCGAGGGAGCAATTTTAAGTTTTAGCCTTTAGGGTTTTACATTTCACTTTTCAAAATGACAACTTGATTATTCAAGTTATTAAGTGTTCCCCCCTCAAGTTATTAAAGTATTTTCCCTCCCCCCTCAAGTTATTAAAGTATTTCCCTTCTCTACTCCACTTTGAAATGATATTGAATTTAATTATAATTTTAACTTTTAACTTTTAAGCTTGTAATGTCATCATTACTTTTAGTTTATTTGATCATATTTAGTTCTTTATTATTGTTGCAACAGGTTTGGTATGGACCTATGGTGTAATTATGCCTGTATTTCTAGGCCCCGACTAGTCCCCTAGACTAGACCCTGCTCTGTCGCCTAACACCCGCCTAGTGATTTTTAGAACACTGATTATTATGAATTTAAAAGAAAGTTGTGAGAGCATTTGCATTGACAAGTTTTGTGAAAAAAACAAAGTTACAAGGACATGAATTTTTTTCTTAAGATAACTATTTTCATGCTAAAAAGTATGTTTGGTACACTTATGTGTCTAATTTCCTTAAATCGAGTATGATTTGGACATTGTAATAAGGGAATAAAAGTGTATTATCGAAATTCTTAACATTTTAAATAAAATAAATATTTGCATATGATAGAATAACAATTACTTTGTCCGTTTCAAGTAAAAAGTCCACTATTCTATTTTATAATGTTTTACTTGAAGAGTCCACTTTCCAAAATTATGCATACAATCTCCAAAAATTTTGCAACTTCATCCTCCATATGTAATACATGTATCTTGACATTGCTCAAACATTTTTGTAATTAGGACAAACTCTAATGACACATATATATCCCTTAATTATTAAATTTTTCAAACATTGACTCTTTGAGTAAAATGAAGGTAGTACTAAACTGATAATTATATTTAAAGGAGCAAACTAGGATATGCAAGCTTAAATATAAATTTTCTTGTACTTTTTGAAAGTAATAAAATTGGCCACTTTAAGAAAAACTTTATAAATGCAAGAAAATACATTTTCTAGTTAGTTACTTTCTCTTGCTAAACTCATAATTTTTTTTTCTCTTCACACCACTTTCTAGTGTTTTCCTTCTAACCAAACTAAGCCTAAATTAAAATTAGAAAAATTATTATAATCCTTAAAACTAAGAAGTGTTTGGATGTTTATTTTATAAGTTAACATGTTAAAATTTCAAACTTGAACTATTTGAGCAGAACAAATAGATATAAAATTGTCATTATACAAAGCTCCCTCCATCCCAAAATGTCCACTTATTAAAATGTTTTGTTCCAAAATTAGCATCTATTTATAATGAAGTTACTAAATTTACATTTGCCAGCTGTCATGTCCCAATATGCACTTGTATAGGCACATATATTTCTCACATCTAATCTGCTATGCATGATCCACTAGTTATCTGGGTCATCTAGGCCCACCACAGGCCCATTCAAAAGTCCACGAAATATCTATCCTATATTGGATGGGGTTATTACATTATGTATATGTGCTAAAGTCAACTTTCTTAATTTCCTTAAAAATCAAATAAACACTTATTTTGGGACAAAGGGTAAAAATTGATTTCTTACGTTTATGGGCTACTAGTAAGACTTGTATACAATATAAAGGTCCCAAGTGCGCGTCTGATCATTCTTATGGTTTTAATGTAGCTTCGTCCGGAGTAGACTTTTAGGCTATAGAAGACCCATTAGGGGCATCGAGTTAGATGGGCTCTCCTGAGAAGTGATGCTCAGAAAAAAGTCACATCTTGTGAATTTTGGAAAATAAATTTCTGTAATTGTGTTAACTACAGGTTGTTTCTTTGATCCTTGCTCATCCTATTTGGGGTAAAGATAAAGTAGTATTTTTCATCTTTCAACAAGTTAGCGGTGGTATGGCTAGCAATCATGCATGTTTACGGACTGGTGAGTTTTTATTTTCTTTATTCATTTGGAAAGCAAACAAGAAAAGAAAAAAGAGAAAACTAGAATCTGGGGAAAGCAACTCCTCTACTATCCTCGCCTAATAGAATTCTAAGATCCTCATTGGGTTCCAACATCTCCATCAAGTTAGTGTATTGGTTAGCTCCCATTCTTGCTAGATAATCTGTACACAGATTCCCTTCCCTCAAAGTGTGTTGGAGGGTGCACCCAATTGATTCTAAAAGCGCTTTGATGTCTTTTAATAGTGTCATGAGAGGATAGTTATCACCTCTAGGCTGGCAGAGAGGTTTTTCGCAGCTTGCAAATCAGTTTCGACTAAAACTTCCTCCCATCCCTAAGCTTGAGCAAGTTCAAAACCAACCATAATCACACGGAGTTCCGCTTCAAGGTTAAAGCGCTAGGCTGTCATAGTATCTATACTACATCTAATTGCCCCATTCATCTCTGAAGACTCCGCCAAAACCATACTTCATATTAGAGGATTGGATGCCCCCATCAGTGTTAAGCTTGATCTTACCTGCAAAAAGGAGAAGCCAATAAATAAAACGAGGAGCTTTGATAATCTTGGGATTAATATTTTGAAGAAAAGAATAAGCAACTTCTCTGGCTAAGTTTTTAGCGTTCCAAGCAATTTTTGATGGGTGTTTAGTGGCTCCTTTAATCACTTCCTTGTTTCTATCTTTCCAAATATTATTCCATAAATAGGCCATAAAAGTAACTTTCCATGGGGTTTCACCCCCATTATATCTCCAGTATCTTGGAGATTCCATCTCAACCAATCTTTTAAAGCCAAATCCCAATTAGCGATAACGTCTCATTTTTTCTGAACAAGATTCCATACTCTCTTAGCCTTGGGGCATTTGCGGAGAATATATTCAATATCCCCTTCTCCATTATTACATCTATCACATGTCGGGGATCACCCCAAAATTCTATGTAAATGCAACTTATTAGACATGATTTTTTCATGTAAAATGAGCCAAACAAAATGGGTGAACTTAAACGACATCTTCAATTTTCAAATCCAGTTCCAGTCACCATCATTAGAATTGGGCGTACGCCCAGAAATTAAATTATAAGCACTACTTATGGTGAATTTTCCATTGCTCGTCCATCCCCAACTAGAAGTATCCACATAGAGAGTGTGTCTGGGAATATGGACATTGCACATTTTTTATATGTTATCATACGGGACTAAGGATGCGAGATAAATGAACTATCTATCCTTCCGTCCACAATGATATCCAACATAGAGACTATTGTATGGAGGACACTATTTCTACACCACCAGTCTTCCCAATTTTGGACATTGGATTCGTCCCCCACATTCCATTTAATCCATTTGGAGACCTAGTCTCTAACTTTTCAAATACCTTTCCAAATATGGGAAGAATTGGAAGAATTTTAGCCCACAAATGATCTTCATTACTAGCTAATTGCCATCCAAGCTTAGCAATGAAGGTCATATTAGGCCAAAAGTACAATTATCCCCCTGAACTATCCACCCAACTCCATAGTGGTACCTAAAACAAACTTTGTGCCTATTTTCATACACAATGTTACCAGTTATCCCACTTTGCCCCATTGCTGTGACTGGTGTTAGAAATAGTAACGAAAATTGACATGTGCATGTTACATGATGGTTATTTTGGTCATTTGGATCGAGGGTGCAAAATGGAATTTTGTGCGAAAAAATTATTAGGATGGATGTAAGTGTGGAGACCTTGGAGAAAGTGGATTGTGATCTTGAGGAAGAGAGAGAGAAAGAGAGAGAGAGGGAGAGAGAGAGAGAGAGAGAGAGAGAGAGAGAGAGAGAGAGAGAGAGAGAGAGAGAGAGAGAGAATGTATGAAGTATTATCACGAAAGGAGAGTGATGCGTGAATTATTATCACGAAAGGAGAGGAGTTTGGGTTAGGGTTTGTATTTTCTTGATTAGAGAAGATAAATATGACGACATGAGTAAAATTGGTGTTTCACTTTAGTTTAACGGCGTCCGTCCAAATAATGGGCTCAGATGCATCATGACTAATGTATAGTGGCCCAATTAATAGTTTTAAACTTTTAGTGACCGGATTACAACCTTTTGAAAAGTAAAGTTGATTAGTGGTGTTTTTTGTCTAGTCAATTTATAGAATTTCCCATTTAGAAAAGCACATGCATGTCACGTGGGAATGTTTTCTCCCCTTTTTAATTTGATATATTTTTTTCCATCTCTCAAAAATGCAAAGTTATTCGGCAGTGAGTCGTGTATGTCATTAAGGTAATATGGTGAGCTAGTCATGTGCTTCATTATGGAAATATTTCCTTTTCTTTCAAAATTGATTTTAAAATGTACATATAGTTGTTCTTGTTCGATATGCACATTTCAACAACTATGTATACTTTCTCAACAACTATATGTATGTTAAAGAAAATCTCAATTGGTGGAACAGAAACGACTAGTTTATCAATCCTAGCAAATGACGAGGTGCTAGACTCATCAGGTAAAGTTAAAGGTGGCAACACGCAGACGGACGGGCAAGTGAGTACTCAATTGATAACATGTGTATAAATTGGCAGAACATAGATGGATTTGGGCGACCATAGGCATACAATAACAAAAAATTATCAAATAAAAAGAAACATTACAACTTGTGGTCACATATAATAGGTCGTGTTTGCCCGGAGCATTTAGGGATCTTTTTATTTTTATATTATTTTTTGATGATTTTCTTTCACAAATTTCACCATCTTTATCTACCATTTTTCTTTTTTTCTTCAGTCAGTAGAAAAAAAAAAAATCTCAAAACTTCAAACATGTCCAAAAACATTACCCTTTTTAAGTCATCTGGGAGGCCGATTGGTAAAAACATTATCTTTTCAATTAATCATAGATTTATTTGTTAATTTGACACTAGCTTTCGCGAATCAAAGTAATAGACGAACAGTGAAGGCTAAGGATGAAATGAAAATGAAGAATTGACCACAAGATAACTTGTTCGGAGCAAAGCACCAATTATACTTACGTTCATACCCATTTATTAGTTGACGGTTTAGACGGGCATATAAGCGTTGGCGAAAATTGCCACTACTAGGTAAAGTGCATCACTTGTCTATATAATTTTCTTCACAAACTGGTGGTACTAAATTTAAGCTTTACTCATAACTGTTTAAGTACAATAATCCTCTGCAATAAGAAACCTACTCTCAATTTCGTACAATAATATTTTTTTATACAAAAGTTACTATGATTGATTCAAGTATATTAAGTCTAAAAGTATGTACTCTTTGAGTCTTTGGTCCCCCAATAATAATTTTTATACAAAAATGTCTTAATTACTTTCTTTATTTTACTATTACCATTGAGTGGAGTACATTAAAAAATCGATTTCAACTATGATAGCATGTTAAAAAGCAAAGTCGTAGAGTGCGTTTTAAATACTCCTTCCGTTCTATTCAAAGAGTTTACGTTTGAAAAGTCTAATAATTAAGGAATACATTAATATAATTGGAGTTGGTCAGAATTATAAAAATATTTAAGCACAATCAAGATTCTTATAACACAAGTGGAGGGTAAAAATAAAGTATTATAAAAATTATAAGCATAATTTTTAAAAGTGATCTTTTTAAGTAAAATATCTAATAATAAAATAATAGATTATTTGTATAAAACGAAAAGAGTAATTTTGACTATTTTACGCGGTATCTTTTAACACTCTAAAAAGAAATCACTAACAAGTACATTTAGCTATTTCATCGTCATTACTCTTGAGAGTGCGTGACCCATGCATTGTATTTGTATTTTCAATCTTTTAATATGAAAAGAGAATGAATTATAATTTGGTCTCTTTATGATATACTCCCTCTGGTTTAGGTAAATAATTAATTTTTGAATTTTTTGTGTCAATTTAGTTAAAGTTTGAGTGATAGTTTACATAAATTTATTTATTTTTATAAAGTTATGAAAGTTGTAATCTATATTATTTTTAATGTTGATTTTAATTAGTGAAATTTTATTTCCTAAAATATAATTAAAGTATGTAAAATTTTAGTTTGATTTAGTTACATATTGACTTATAAAAATTAAAAATGAACTATTTATCTAGAACGGAGTGAGTATACACCAACTATTCCTCACTTGATTTTCTTAGTTTGATAGCTTTTTTGATAAAAGATAAAAATATCTGAATTACTGGAATAACCCCCTTATTCGGACTAAATAATCTTTCACTCGATCACTCCCCCTATTATAATTGAATCCCGAATAAATAAAAATAGGGGGATAACCCCTCGATCACTCCCCCTATTATAATTTAATATCCTTTTTATAGTATTTGTCTTTAATATCCTTTTTATAGTATTTGTCTTTCATAACTACTCTCTTACTTACTTACTTTTTTTTTTTTTTTGTTTACTTTCTTACTTATATATACAAATAACTACTACTCCTTCCTTTCCTAAATAAATGTGTATTTTTAAAACATTTGTCTTTGAATGAGTGTTTATATTTGTATATATTTACTAATTTTACTTTTGATACATTTTATGTCCTATTGTGGACTACTAATGTTAAATGTGGATATAATATACGTATAATAATGACATATCCTAAAAGTCATAGTTAGTAAATTTCCATATAGCACATGTATAATATATGTACATACAAATAATTAAAAATACTCTCGTTTACCGTACTCAAACCAAACTTAATTAAAAATATTTGTATTTTTAGGTTCAATCGTATATTACACGTATAGAACTTCAAATATATTGTACTTCACGTATAAAACTCGATATATACTAAATTTTGATATAATTTTATTATAAAAATTATTCAATTTATGTTATTAATCTTGTTCGAATCTATCAAATTAGATATTTACCATGAACATATATAATTATGAAGTCTAAGAACTATTATTTTTTACTATGCATACTGTTTGAAATACACACATAAGAGTATATATGTTTAATCCTGCTTTCATTTAGCTATTAACACATAGTTATTTTGTCATAAATATGTAATAATATGAAAATAATAGCTTTGAGATTGTAAAAATGTAAAAATATTAAGATATTTAAACCTAAAAAATATAAAGAATTTCATACAGAATATGACGTATTTTTAGTCCCGTACACTTCAATCATATTCGTATTATATCCATACAAACATATAAGAGTATTTTTACCGTTTACGTATTATTATGGCAAATTTTTTCGCGGTAATTTAAAAAAAAAATTGTATAAAATTTGTACATTTCTTTTAATATATTATACACGTTTTGTATTTTACTAACTATCATAAAAGTCAACTATTCTTAACTTTAGTAAAAACAAAAAATTAACTCTCATTTAGGAACAAAAGAAATACTTATTTACTTTCACATTTTGTAAATTTAAAAATAATCAACATTCCACAAACACTTACGATGTTTTTTCAAGTATTCCCTCTATCGTATATCCCGAAAAAAAAATGATTGACATTTTAAAAGTCAATTATCTCGCTTTTAATGTCCTCAATCTTCCCAATCGTTCTATATTCTATGAGGCTCCTAGTATTTTAACTAAACTTCTGGTTCAAGATTGTAATCTTTCCTCTTGATTTATGATAGTTCTCTTCTCTTCAAAAAAAAAAAAATCAATTATCTAAAATATTACTCCCTCCGGCCCTAAATTATTATTCTGTTTAACTCGGTACACAGATTTAAAAATATAATTGACTTGATTATTAATATTGATATAGTGCATAGTTTTCTTTGATGCCTATATGCATGTGGCCCATAAATCATAATTAAAGTATATTAAAAAAGTAAGGATAAAATGGTAAAAATGTTATTCTAAAAAAAGAACTTTCAAACAAGACAATTATTTTAAGACGAATAAAAAAAAATAAGATAATAATTTATGGATGGAGGGAGTATATTTTTTATTTACTTGTTTCTAATTGCACTTATATATATTTTTTTGTATGAGAGAGATTTCATGTCTTTAAGAAGACAGAAAGAAATTCTTAAAATGATGAAAGTTCATCCCTTAAATATAGAAATATTCAAATACACAATTTATTTTTCAGGAAAAGGAAATATCGATTTATTTTTAGGACACCTTGGCAACAGCATCTAACTCGACACAGACCCTGCAGCAAATCCAAACCCATCGATATGGGTCACATCAGAAGCGGGACCCACCACAGTCTCCGGGAGCCAGATACGTCTTTGTCTCGATTCCTAGAAACAGCAAGTTATTTTACTTTTTACTTTTTTATCAAATTAATTACAAAATTTAATTGGTAATTTAAATAAATTTATTTGTTTTTAAAAAATTATTTAAAAATAGAAAATGGAGAAAGGTGGGAGTACTATACTTTCCCAAATTAAGGCACCGTAACCCAACAGGCTAAGCAATCTTTCGTAACGTTTTTATCATCATTTTTAGAGAGAAAGAGAGAGAGGGAAATCCAGGAAGACGATGACTATACTGTCAAACAAAATCAACAAGGAAGAACTGAAGCCAGGCGATCACATTTATTCATGGCGGCACGCTTACATCTACGCTCATCACGGTCTGTTTCCCCTTCAATTTACTACACACATTTCAATTAAGCTTCAACTTGGTAACTTTTTCGATAATTATTAGATTCATTACTTGAATCTGTTTGTTGCATTTTCAATTGTACTGGAATTCTCAATTATTCTCAATTTTTGAATTTATATATATGCGTCAGTTAAAATTTTTAACTAGGTAATTATATCAGTTTTCAGGTTCTGATGGTATATATTATTTGTTCTACAATACTCCGTTGTTACCATTTCTGCATTTGTGGAGTGTGTAATGTTATAATGTATATATGCATGTATTTATGTCTGCTTTTTAAAGCTTCGAGTAGGTAACTATTTCAATAGTGCATTAGATTAATTCACTGATTGCAGTTTCAGCTGTAGTATAATTCTCCATTTGATTATTAGTGTTCCCAATTTTTATTGCTTAAATTTGATTGGTAGTTTGTAGTGTTGCCTTTGGCCAAATCTATATCCCTCTGTCCCAAACAAGGAGTCACGAGTCATATTTAGAAAGTCAAACTTTTTCAAAAATTGTACTTTTACTTGCATATTCTCTTCAAATTGCACTGTAATTATATCTTTTTTTGAAACACGCATTAGACAAATATCATATTTTCTAAAAGAAAGAAAGAAATTGAAAAAATATTGAAATTTATAGCTTAAAGTTGAAAATCTAGCTTCTATTTCCGAGACGAGCACAAACACAAAAAGTATTTGAGTCTCTATTTTTTGGACAGAGGGAATAGTAATTAAGGTTCATGCTCCAAAAAGTTAAATAATTCTAAATTTGTGATCATATTTTTGCATGTAGACTTCATTCAAGCTTCAACTAGGTAATTATTTCAATAATTATTAGATTAATTACTTGAATTTGCATATTGCATCTTTAATTTTATTGTGTACTATAGACTGATAATAGAGAAGGTTCCTAGGAGGATAAATATGGGAGGATAAGTAAGTTGTTACGAAGTGGCCAATCTAAGTGCTGAGTAGGATTTAACTATACTGATGTAGCACTTTCATCTTGCTAAGCAGAGTATTTAAGGGAATCGATCAAACATTTAGGCTTTTATTTGGCATGGTCAAGAAAGCATGATATGTGGGGTTGAAGTGGCGTAGAGGGATGTGTGTACCAAAAGTGGAACCAGCTCAGGTCTTAAGGACAACAAGGACGAGAAGAATATGTGGGATTCGGTCAGCAAGGACAGTTTGTGGGTTAATTGGTTTCATTCCAATATTTAAAACAAAAGAAGTTGTTGGCAGCTAAAATTCCTCAAGAAGCATCATGGACTTGGAGAAAAATTATGAAGTGAGACATCAAAAGACACATCATGTAAAACATCACATTGTTAATGGAATAGGCTTGGTTTTGGGCTAATAAATATCCATGATTAGATTGGGGAGTAGAGACTCTCTGATGCTGCCATAACATTGAAGCTTAGGTGAAGATGTTTATAAACAATGATGGCTGGCAGTTACCCGGCCTATATTAAATGAATTAATAGAGTTGTGGGATTCTGAAACTGAGATTCCAAAATTGTTATCATGTTGGGGAGATAAATGGGAGTTAGGAGTTGTTAATCATTGAGAAGCCATAAACCTAAGGTTCCTTGGGGGACAATAGTTTGGTTTGTTGATAGCATGCCAAAATGTGCAATTCTACTCTGGTTGAATTGTCCAAGTGATTAAACACGAAAGATAAGCTCTTGTGTGGTGTGTTGGGGGTGATGGGGAAATTGAAGCATACGTGCTCCCTTATGTCCTTTCTCTTGGCCAGAAAGTGGAGATGCGGATGTGGTAATACCACAATTGGATTGGCATTTGGATACACATTTTCACATGGTTTAGTAAAGACTGTGAAGGCAAATCCTTTGTTATCATTATTAAAAAGCTTACTGCAGCAATTACTATGTTTTGCATTTCAAGGGAGACAAATTCGAGGGTCTTTCATAAGCAAAGTTGTTGATGGGAATATAAAAGAAAGTGAGGAAGTAGTCCAATTGAGAGTACTTTCTTTGTCCCAAAATGAGTGTTACCTTTTTAAATGGCATGAAGACTAATACTCCCTTTGTCCCAAATGAGTATGACTCTTTCCTTTTTAGTTGTCCCAAAATGAGTGTTATTTCTATAATGGCAATAAATAGCCCACATTTCCATAACTACTCTTAATAAGTAAAAAAAACATTTGAATCTTTTTACCTTGAAACTATACATGCATTTGTTAAGCAAATTTTTTGAGGGAATAATTGCTAACAAAAGTTCACTAGTATAATGAAAATCATACGAGTTTTTATTGAAGAGGTTTAGACCCATCCAAGATATGACTTATCTCTTAATTACAATTCCTTGGTTCAAGGGAACATCTTTTGATTCAGACTTAATAACAAAATAGCTCTTAGTCACGTTAATTGATCTTCTTAGATTTATAAGGGCGGGCAACTCTTTAGCGGGTACTAAATCATTCCAATTTGAATGCACAGAGCATTTGTATTTCAGGAGATGATTTGTTGATGTTACGGAATAGAGTAGAGAAGAGAACAATATATTGAGAAGCCGTAACCTAGAATCTGGTTAGGGCAAAGTATTTATACTCCTAAGAACATATAGATAAATACAATTTCAATCTTTACACTATTTACATTATACATATGAAGGAACACAAAGATGGTGATAAATGAGTATATGACACAAATGAAGAAATAGGGTGAGTACAAGTACGCTTACCTTTTCGTAAGACAATAGGAAGATCAAGACTTGGATTTGCCGACGGAGGAGTTGTAGTTGGTATAGGAGGTGAGTATGAGACATTATGCTTTTCTCTAGTCGGATGCGATTGGTGAGAATAAACTTGAGTAACTGGAGGACGCAACGGATCAGAGAGAGGGAGAAGACTCGGGTTTTGAAGAAGGTGGAGGTCGCACTGTATAAACCAAAAAATCAGCCTCTTCGCTATCACCATCGGAGGAAGATGCTGCAACAAATAGGGTAGACTTGAAAAAAGTCACATCAACACAAACAAGATAACGACCCAAGTCTGAAGAGTAACAACGATACCCATTTTGAAGATGAGAATAGCCCAAGAAAATGCATTTAAGAGACATTGGATCTAGTTTGGAAACTCGAGGACGAACATGAACAAAACAAGTGCACCCAAAAATACATAGAGATTTGAATTCAAGACCGAACGGGTTAGAAACTGCCGCCCAAAACACCTTAGGAACTTTCATTTGAAATGTCAAAGCTCTTGCAACTTTTTGTAAATGTCTATTCTTCCTTTCACCCACCCCATTCTGAGGAGGTGTATCAACACATGATTGATATGGTCAGAAAAATATTCTTTTGCATTGTCACTTCTCAAAACACGAACAAGAAGATTAAATTCAGTTTGAATTTCAGCATAAAAGGCACAAAATATTGATAATAATTCATCACGACTTTTCATAAAATATAACCAAGTAACTTGAGAGTAGACATCAACAAAGGTAACAAAATATCGAAATCCCAATTTAGACTTAAAAGGAGGAGGGCCCCAAATATCTGAATGAACTAACTCAAAGGAGGACGCATCGTGTTTATTGACCCTAGGCAAACAAGACACTCAATGATGTTTTGCGAATTGACAAGACTCACACTCTAAGCTAGACAAAGAATATAGACTAGGACACATTTTCTTCAGACTCAATAAAGATGGATGCCCCAACTGACAATGAATTTGATGGGCAAAACTAATACTGGAGCATGCAACTGGCTTCGGCACCTTAGAATCACTGTTAAGAACATAAAGGTCCCCCGACTCACGTCCTTTTCCAATAATCCTTCTCGTCGTAAGATCCCGAAAGACACAATGATCGAGAAAAAATAAGACACTACAATTTAGAGCACGTGTAATTTTACCAACAGATAGTAAATCAAAGGAAAAATGCAAGTACAAGACAGAAGACAAAGAAAGAGAGGAAGTAGGGGAGACAGTACCAACACCATTAACAACAAAGTAATGGATGCTGTCGAACCATCTGCTAAAGTAACACTAGGATGAGAGGATAATGAAATAAATGATGACAAGGTATCCATATGATGTGGTCTGTGGCACCAGAATCAATGACCATATATGTGAGGATGATGCAAGGCATGTGGTGGGTTTACGTGACTGGACCATAAACATAATAGCCTTAGGAGGATTTGATAATTGCTGTAGAGCTTGATACCGAGTGAACTTAGCATACTCATCTGCAGAGATAACAACAGACGGCGGTTGAGGCTGACGGCGGTTGAGGCATAGCTGAAGATCTACTAGCACTATCAATAGTAGCTACTTTGGCAAACTGTGGCTGCTGTTGAGGCTTGCCGTGTAGCATGAACACTGCAAATGACCTGATTCCTCACAATAGTGACATAGTCATTCATCACCTTGATTATGGCCTCGCTGCTCATCCGGACTGTGACCTCCACCTCGATTACCAGCTCTACCTCTCCTAAAATTTCCACCATCTCTACCACCACATGTACTTTAATCACCTCGCCTGTCATTATTCCATGAGCTATGAGTCACAAGAGTACGTGCAACTTTAGTATAAGCATCTCGAAGGGAAGTAATATCTGGGCGAGCAAGTATTTGTGATCTAGCACTTGCAAACTCTTGTGGTAATCCAGCAAAAGAACTCATAACAGCCATTTGCTCTCGTTGAGCTCGGTGAACCTTCACATTAGAACTAAAAGGAGGAAGTGTATTAAGTTTCGCATACACTTTCTTAAAATCAATAAAATATTCCATAAGTGATTTCTCTTGCTTTTCTGGGCGATAAAAAGCTTTACACACATCATAAATACATAAATACGATTCATGTTACCTTGGCCAGAAAATAAGAAATCAAGGTACTCCATAAACTCCTTAACAAACTCGCAATGGTTCACCGAGGGAGTGATTTCGGGTGAAATAGATTTCTTGATGGGCAAAAATAGTTGTACATCCTCCCTTAATCAAACCTTCCCTTCTACTGCCTTACGATCCGAAGGTGGATCATTAGTCTGACGATCATCCTTCTTAATACTACGAAGAAATATTCGCACAGTCTTACTCTACTCCAAATATTTATTCTCACTCAATTTCTCATCTGTAATCTTCATACACATCGGAACAATCTCTGTGACAAGAGATTTCTTCTCATTCGCAGATTCAACCATTAAAAAATACGTCAAAGAAAAATGAAAAATAAGATTAGTTTTTTTTCTTTTTTGAAATACTGTTCATGGCACTATTCACGACCACTATTCACACGCACTTACATGGTACTGTTCACAATCACTGTTCACATCCCTCAAAAAGTGCTGATCTTCAATACTCCAAAAACAGTCCCTTCGACAAGGAGGACCCCTAACCTGTCAACTCTACTTGGGTTGACAGTTAATTCAATCGATCGAGCCCTATTACTTTGATACCATGTTACGGAATAGAGTAGAGGAGAACATTATATTGAGAAGCCGTAACCTAGAATCTGGTTAGGGCAAAGTATTTATACTCCTAAGAACATATAGATAAATACAATTTCAACCCCAACACTATTTACATTATACATATGACTTACAACAGTTGAAAATCAACGTAACAAACTAAAAAGTTTGATTTACCGTGTATAAAATCATTCCAACTTGAATGCACAGAATATTCATGTTTTAGGAGATTACTTGTTTATACTTAGTTTAAAGTTGATAATTTATGTTGAGTGCGCATATCATTCTAATTTTGAATCCTTAGCATTTTTAACTTTGAAATTGGCTTTGAAATGAATCCATTTTGAATGTGCAAAGCATTTATGATTTAGATTAATTTTACTTTGAAATTAATTCATTTTGAAAGTGCAGAGCATTCGTAATTTGAATTAATTCATTATTATTTTTGAAATTGAATGCGCAGAGCATTCATGAACTTGACCTTGGAGTTATTAAATTCAGTTTGAATGCACATAGCATCCATTATTTTGAATTTAATGAACCAAAGAAATAATTTGAGTTGCTACTTATCCATGAAAAATGGAATGAAGTCACCTGTAATTCTCGAGAAAATAATTTTTGTAGAATACACAAAAATCAAGTTAAGCAAAAATTTTAAGGAAATAATTGCTAACATAATTTCACTCGTATTATGAAAATCGTATGACTATTTATTGAAGAGGTTCGGACCCATCCAAAATAAAACCTATCTCTTAATTACAATACCGTGGTTCAAGGGAACACCCTTGAATTCTGACTAATAACAAAATAGCACTTAATTCCGTTAATTGATCCTTTTAGATTTATAAGGGCGACTAACCTTTAGCGTGAACAAAATCATTCCAATTTGAATGCACAGAGCATTTGTATTTTAGGAGATGATTTTTCTTTGCTTGATGAAAATCAATGTAACGAACTAAAGATCTCGATTTAGCGTGTATAAAATCATTCCAACTTGAATGCACAAAAGGTGTACAACATAATAAGTGGTTTGCAAGTTTGGAGAAATTAGCTACATCTAGAAGACATTGTCCAAAAGGTAATGGTTACCACCCACATATTCCTTTTGCCAGTTCTCTCTCTAACAATTTTCCTTTTGCCAATTCTCTCTCTAACAATGTTCATCCAGCAATTCTCCTTTACCAAATTTTTATCTGATATCTTCCTAGCCAATTTTCAGCCATCCTCCTTTTTAAATAGTCTTCATTTAGCCAATCATGGGTTAGTGGGTAGTTTTTCTCTCTCCACTACTTCCACTTTTCCCACCACTCTTTCCCACATTTTTGTAGGTGGAGTCGTGTCCTTTACTATTTTCTTTTCTTTTCTCTAGAATTATCCACCAAAAAGTGACTGATTACTTTTAGACACTACAAAGTGGGTTTGGGCCAAAATGTTGCTTTAATGACCCTATTACCATTTGGGCCTCCAGTATTTTTTTTTGGCCATTGGCCTATGACTCATATATATATATATATATATATTCTTTTTCATTCTTTGCCATTATAAATAAACTATAATGGACCCAAATGATATTTTTTCATTTGTTGGCCATTTGACTAAATTAGTTCAATGTAAATATTTTGGCTTTGCCCACTTAATGGACTAAAATTGGACCTTCTCAAAAATCCAATAAAGGATTTTATCCATTTTGGTCCAAAACTTATTTCATCTTAATGAGAATCCAGATGAAGTGAAATTTGATGATTCTGATCCTCAACTCGAGCATGTGGAGGTTCCTTTGAATTCTTCCCACAGCATTCTCTCTCAATGAAAACTACAGCATTATAGTTTTTCCCTTGAAAACTTCTGTAAGGTAAGGGTGCTTTTAAATACGTGGTATTTTATGTTTTGCCCTTTTTTTTTGAGGTTTGTTTTACCTAACTTTGTAATGATATACACAAAAAATACTAGAGAGATAGAGTAAAAGATGGTGGGACCAATGAGTGAGAATGTGAAAAGAAAACACCAGACGTGAAACAAAGCGCATAAGTCAAAACCCCCTACGCCTTCTTCCATGTACATTTTTTAAGGTTACTTCCTCTGTACGAATATACATATCACCTTTGTAAATAGCACTAAGCTCAAGTATTTGTACATGTTCTCAATAGTACCCTTGCTATTCAGATAAGACACTTATTCCCAATTATTATTTCATAAATGAAAAACTGCAAGTGTGGAGTACAACATTAATTATATTCAAATCTGTAAAGCAAGTGGGCTTTATTTTCAGAAAACTGCATGGAACAAACTGTAGTTTCGTGTAGTTTTCTGGGGTCAGATTGTAATCCCCTAATTTTTGAGGGAGAGAATGAACGTTAGTCTAATTTCAAGGTAAAAAGTTCATTAAATGATTCACATGCTCTTGTAATTATTAAGGGTGGTATTCAAAACGTGAGCTAAGCTGTTGTCATTTTAGGAAAAGAGACGTGCCTTTTGGGACAACCAAAAAGGAAAAAAAGTACTCATTTTTGGATGGAGGGAGCAATAAACTAGAAATTAGTTGGATAGGGGTTTGTAGAACTTATGAAAGTTGGGACGGCCATGGATGTCTGAAAAAATGGGGAGATGTATTTTGTTATCTTAGGGTCTATAAGTCTGAATGATTGTAGTATGTTGACATTAGCTGGGAAAAATGGGGAGATGTATTCTTCATGATGTATTGGTAGGGGAATCCGATGTTTGTTACCTGTAAAGAGCTTATGCCGATTAAAATACTACTGATTTACCCCCAAAAAAAGAAAAAGAAAAAGACGACGTTGCAGAACCATAGGGATCAGATATATGCACATCATATCTCATGGGTTTGGGGTGCTCAGGTTCTCCATGCTACTCTGAATAGTGCCCTTCTCTAGATGTAACTACTGCTGTCCTCATCCACGACGGCCATGGTGGATGTCTGAAAAAATGGGGAGATGTATTTTTGTTTTCTTAGGGTCTATAAGTCTGAATGATTGTAATATTGACATTGCTTGGGGGAACATGAGGAGATGTATTCTTCATGATATATTGGTAGGGGAATCCTGATGTTCGTTACCTGTAAAGATCTTGTGCCGACTATAATAGTACTGATATACTCTAAAAAGAAAAAAAAAAGGACGATGTTACAGAACCATAGGCCATATCTCATGGGTTTGGGGTGCTCATGTTCTCCATCATACTCTGGATTGTGAGCTTCTCTAGATGTAACTGCTGCTGCCTCATTTCGGATGCTCTAACTTGGACGTTAGAGTGACATCTCCCGTTTTCGCTCCTTTACAGTTTCATTCTCAGAGGTAGATTCCTCTGTTTGCAGAGGTCATACTTTCGAAATCATTGTCGCTCGTGATAACATCCATTTTTTTTTCTTCATAATTTCCATTGGCTTGAGATTAAGTGTGTTGAGCAAATCAATACCCCCTTTAAAACCATAGAATTGACTGTTATTTCCAAAGTCTATTATGTAGTGCTTGAACATTCTAATCAAAACGCCTAGTACTAAAGTAGCTTGATGTTATCCTTGCTTCGTTCACTGCACTTGTTATCCAAGATCCGGACCCTCATTGCAAGCATGCCACCATATACATTCATGTGGGGGCAGAAAAACACCTTTTCTTAGAACTCGAGGCTCAACATAGAACTCATCCTCCTCAAAGTTCTCATGCCAAGATTGATAGCCTTCGTAGGAAGCTTCTCAAAATATATCTTTATCTGCTTCTTGTTACTATCCCCAAATATGTATATCTGTACTTGTTCCCTTTTGACCCAAGCACATTAGCGCATACTTCCCTTATTCCACCAAGGAGTCCTACTTTATAATCTGGAATGCTCCACTAAGAGTCCTGTTTCAAAAAATAAGATAAGAATTTTTTTGAAAATTCAAACTTACCCTGGTACATTTAACCTTATAATTAAGATATTAGTTTGGTTGATTAAATTAAAGGTAATTATAGATTACACTTTTACTCCTTAGGATATTTGACTATCAAGTGTTGACTCTTTTGAGCAGAAAGAAGGGAGTACTTCAAACATGTATCAAATGCAAATACTGCACTTGAACATTAGATCATTGTAGAGCATAAAACACATTTCCACGAGGCCACTTAACAGCCTGCAATGCTGACATACATATCCATGTTCATGTAGCTATGTGTCTTCCAGTATCCTACCCCAGGTAAACAATATGACCTTGATAGCCGGTCAGGGGTCTAGTGACATTTTTGTTCCACACGGTGTTAAGTAGGGAATGATCTCGAGAAGGAGGACGAGGATGATGAAGATTAGACTTGGATATTAGCAAGGCATATAAAGTAGCTCTAGTGTTGGTTGACCTACCATATATCAAAAAGAATATTAATTACTCTTGTAGTAGCCAAGGCAATTTTGTCTTTGGTAACTATATGTCTATAGTTGGTCGATTATACTTGCCATAGTGCAGGATGATATGTATAGTCCTACTTTTCGAAGGAATCCACAAGACTGGGAGCTCGAACCTCTAGGCCGTTTTCTTGAGTTGTTGTATGGACAAAAGGTTGAGGGAACAAAGAGGATATAGTTTGGTGGGACGGAGAGAAAAGCAAGACTTTCTCGATTAAATCTTATTATCACAAGTTGAGACCTAGTTACAATTATTTTCCTTGGAACTTGGAAGTATGTGTGGAAGTCTAAGGCCCCTACGAGAGCGGCCTTCTTTGATAAGCGGCAAATGGTGCTATTTTGACAGGGGATAATTTGCGGACAAGGACGAGAATTTATGTAAATTGGTGTTATATGTGCAAGGGAGATGGGGAAAGCTTCAATCATCTTTTGCTACATTGTTCAGTTGTAAAGGAGGTTTGGGATTTCATTTTCCGCTTGTTCCATCTTTCTTGGGTGATGCCTAGTTCCGTCAAGGAACTCTATCAGTTGTCTTTGTATAAAAGAAGAAGGAGAAGCAGTTTTTGGGATGCTGCTCCTTTAGTGGTGATTTGGACCATCTGGAAGGAAAGAAATAGAAGAGCTTTCGAGAATGTTGAGATGAATATAAATGGGCTCAAGGATTTAATTCTTCGGACTTTGTTCTTCTGGTGCAACGAGTCATTATCATTGGGTGTGAACCCTTTTATAGAGTTTATAGACAACATTTCTTTTGGTTAGTATGGCGTTTGTAGTATACTCCCTGTGTACATAGGACGCGTCACCTATTTTGACGCTTGTCTTTTATATATATATATTTACTTATAAAAAAAAATAATGTATGCGTTCTACCTAGAGAAAGAATATGCGCAAAAGCAAAAGTAACAAGAATGCCATTAGCTCTATATGACAGAATATGGATGACTATACATCTACATCTATATATATATATAACATTGCTACCATTTCAGCCAAATAATATAACATTGCTCTCTCTAAATCCTTTTCGGAGCCAAGCATGATTCGGTCAAGGCATCAACATCCGCCAAATTTCTTGAACTACAGTGATTCTATCTTTTCCAATGAGATATTCATAAAAACAAGGTAGAAATAAATTTTAAGGAGGTGGTGACATGACTTAATGATTCAGGATAAGTGTGGGTACACTGTGCCTATGATGGTTGGGCCAAATTGATGTAGAACACAGCGGGAGAATGACTTTTAGTAGGCTGGAATGAAAGCACAAAACTGAGGATTTGAGGATTCAATTACTTGACGGAATATGGTTAAGATTTTGGGATGGTATTGGCTCGTAAAAGAAAAGTTGCAGGAACTGTTCTAGGCAGTATCAACAGTACCCGTGAACAGTTATTACGGCAGAAAGTGGCTGGTTTTGGTTTGTTATGGTTTTAGAGGCAAATAGGATTTGATAGTACGATGCTGATTATTGTAAAATCAAGAGAGAAGGGGGAAAGGCTTGGCGTCACACTGAGGCAACCTTAGGCATCACATGTTGACCTAGGTTTATTGAGGATCACACTCAAGGACTGCATCACATGTTTCAAAGGAAAGGAATTGCATCACACTATTCAAGGATGCAGTGTGCTTGAAGTGATGTTTGGTGTTTGATATCCTTTGGTGCATTTGGCTGAATAGAATGTGAGAATTTCGCAGAGTCAGATTTTGTCCTTTCCTCAACTCAAGGAGAAGGTTCAGTTTGTTGCATCTTAATGGGCTTCTTCTATGGGTGCTTTTAAGGATGTGTAGGTACATATTTGAGGCGGGACTGGATAGCAGTGTTTCACTAGCAGCCTGCTTTATGCCCTTTCTTTCCACACTTTCTTTTTCCTTTTCAGCTTGTAGTTTTGCTTTTCCCCTTGAAGGACATCTAGTCCTTCTGCTTTGTATATTTTTCTTGTTATCTAGTAAAGTTTGTTCATTTCTTATCAAAAGAAATTTAGTGATGGGGATGTTTGAACTCCTGAATTTTGAACTCTTTAGGCTTCATAATGCAAGATTAACTAAGTTGGCCTTTAGGGTACTCCCAAGATTTCTGGAGCATAACTGTGGAGCCTTGGAACAGTTAGGAGGCGTGTTCCCAAGGTAATACACAAACTATCAACTAATCTCTTGAGAAGCTTCCTCGGAATGCTAGAGTTTTGAGGTGGTTAATAAATTCTATAATGGAGCTTCAAGGCAAAAATAAAGATTCAATGGCCTATGATTGGGGGTTCAGGTTGGAGTAAAGGGAACAAGAAGAAGAAAAAATACAAAATCTCATGGGCTGCTATTTAGTAGACATCAATGATGACCATCCAGTAGCAGAAAGGGATAAGAATTGGGCTCGCAGAGTTATGTAAACTGCATGGAAAAGAATGAATAAAATGGGAAGGGGTATATTATGAGGACAATAGGGGGGGGGGTGGGAATCCACAGTCTACTGTCAATTTCCATGCAAATTTAGCTTTTGGACAGAGCAAGAAAAGTTAGGTAGTATGAACCTGGGCATTATCAGTAGGAAGCGGTGTTGTCAGGAGTAGGATTGAGTCACTTACTCCTTGATGAGAGCTAGTCCCGTTGATACATAGATGCTCTTGGGATATCTAAATGATTATAATCTAATTCCTTGTTTTAGACTATGTTCTTTTAGTATTTTGATTAATTACCTTGGACTACTGGGATGTTTTCGATGGTAGTGACTTGTAGTCCGCTAATTAGGATCCAGTAATATGGTAATATATCTTTTTTTATCTATGTTTCTATTGCTTAAACATATGTCCTTGATAATCTTTTAACCTTTGTCTTTGTGGTAACATAATTTTAATATTCATTGTTGGATATTTTTAATTCTTGAACTTAGTGTTATAGCTATGATAATAAATTTACATCCAGCTATATATAAATTTGAACTGACAAAGACATGCAACAAGTGAGTGATTAAAGTGATAAGGGGTTGATAGAGTGGCATAATAAATTTAATAGATAGGAATCTAAAAAGTTGGTGGGTTGGGGGGAAGGTCGGAATGCTTTATTCACTATATAGGTTAACATGGAAAATGCTTGTAGCTGACTGGAATGTGTGAGAATAGTTGGAACCATCTAGGAAGTATATATATGTAGAGTCACTAAGATTATGTCAGAGGAAATGGTGTGGACTTTCTTTAGATCCTCATGAACATAACATCCTTCCTGAAATTTGTTGTGTGCATGCCAGCACTGCTAAACAAAATGATATTACTGACCATAAGTACTGCCACCTTCTTGAAGTAGCTCGTGATTTGATGTTCACTAAGAAATAATAATGCTCTGAAGTTTTCTAGGAGGAACCCATCCTTGTGCTGTATTAAGATATCAATAGGACACTATTTGATAGATGATTATCCTATTTATGTTAAAGTAATTTGTTTTGTCTAGTATTGTGTTGGACATAAGAGACTGGAGGTTGAAGAGAAGAGGAAGAGGAGGGAATGACTGACTGGACTCAGTTCTCTCTTGGATACGTGCTACTGTTTCCCCTGATGTCCAATCGCACATCACCTCTAGTGAAACCGCTAACGAGGCATGGGATCTTCTTCAGAAACGGTACTCGTCTTCTTCTAGAACTCATGTTAGGACTCTTTGCAATTGTCTCAATTCACTCCAACAAAAGCCAAATCTGTTCATCACCGAGTATCTTCTTCTTGCTACGTCTGTAGTGGACTCATTAGCTTTTGTAGGTGACCCAGTTTCTGACCTTAATCTCATTGATCATATAGTCGATGGCCTAGGCTCTGACTATCTACTTGACATAAATAGGAAGGTCATCTTTCACTATTGAGTGTTCTTAAGTTTCATAGTCGTTAGATGTCATTTTACCTCAGCTCTTAAGCCTAAGGCGTTTGGTTGTTTCTACGTTGTTGATGATAATAGTTTCTTGAGGTTAAACCTGATCTTAAGGCCATTAGTTATATCTTGACTTGGTATTCTCCTACTGAGAAAGGGACAAAGGGTACAAGTGTTATCATCCTCAAATCTAAATGTATGTTGTTGGATGCCATATTCAATCTAAATGTTTGTGACACTAGCGTACTTGACATTAGTTTGTCCAAGCATTTTGCTCCAGGCTTGGCATGACAGTGGGAAACCAATGAGCAAGAACATAAAGTTAGAGACTTATTTCAGCTCAGTGGTCAACAATGTAAAGATGTGGAACCAAAGTTTGTTTCATGCTAGGGACAAAAGAGAAGTCAAGACCATTTGGCAGCTAGCTGATGTTTTTACTAGAGCGATAGAGCCAAATAATCTCCAGTTTCCAAAATGCGTGGTAATTACAAGGGATTATTGGGACATATAATGCACACAAATTATTATAAATGACTGAGTTTTGCAAAAAAACTGCGGAGGTAGCATTTGAGAAAAAGCTTAGTCTTGAAGCAAATCAATGAACAATCTAGTCCCTTGTCCTTCATTAGTAGAGTCTTCTGTTATGTTGGCTGAACCTCATAGGGAGATTTAAACCACCCTTTTACTAATTAGAGTACACTGGGATATCATCAGAGCTCCCAGCCTCATGGTATGGTTTTGTCTTTCTTGTAATCAGTCGCTTCAGTTAATAAAATTGGGGACAAACTATTAATTATTATTTCTGTAATTATTTTGTATCATATTTTCATTTCAACAACCAAGTTGCAATATGTCTAGAAAATAAGTGTAACTGAGGTCAGACTGCTGAGATGGGAGTGTTATAAATATACAGTAGATAAAATCTGAAAATCACTGTTCAGTGCTATGATTGAGGTAGCTTAATGAGATGATATGAGTGACAGATTTTTTCATATGATTTGTATACATACAACTTTAACTAGTAATCATGTGATTGGATAGACATCCCAAACTTTACCTGTGTGGTCAGACAATAACCAAATACATGTTTGCCACATAAATTAGGATGAAATGCTGTGCTGAAAAATTGGGATCTCTATCATTTTCCACTAGTAGGTGGCACCAGTTGGAAGAGTGTAATTGTGTTAGTAACAATAAGATTATATAGAGCTTCGGGAAGACCAAACCTTACTTCGACAAAGCTAAGTAAGGAGGATATGAAAACTAGTGGTTAGAAAAGAAGAATTGTATTAAAAGGGGGAAATTATACAAAGACGGGTGAGACAGCCATCAAAAGAAAGAAAATTCAAGGAAATTAAAAGCAAACTCCCTTGGAAAATCAAAACATCAAGGCTGTCCAATCTCACTGAATTTCTAAAATAGGCACCCCTCTAAACCACCATTCGCAGAAGCCTACTACGCAGCCAAATAAACAGCTGTATCCGAAAGAAGGGACCGAGATAGAAACTGTTCTCTGAAGATCTTTGCATTCTTCTCAATCTAAATACTCCTAAGAGCAGCAAAGACACCACACTGCCACAACTGACTAGCATCCTTGTCCCCACCGAAACCTCTCTAGATTTCTTTTTGACTGCTTTTAAGGCCTGATACATCTGCAGAGAGGAAGAAATGGAGAGAGGGCTCGTCCAAGATACCTCGGACACTCAAAACGAACTTTCTCACAATGGAGAAAAAAGGTGATCATGACTGATTGCGTGTTAACCTTTTTTCTCTATGTAACTAGGCTTGTCAATAGATCGAATTTTGATTCGTATCCGATGTTAGTTTTAGGATATGCATCAAGTGTTTCAATCTGAATACCGTACTTGATTTTGATCTGAATTCATGAATCCGATATCTTAACAAATTGGATGTGGATGAAGGGTGATCGGATCAGTTAACGACGTTAACCCGATCCGATTTAATTGCAAAATATACTTACATAATGCATATAAAGTTCTTTATATTGAGCTGTTAGTTGTTTGATAGATCCTATTTCAATTGTGTATATTAACCCTGGAGCACTAAGATTCCATAAAAATAATTGTCATTCATGTTTTTGTTGTTTGAACACAAAACTTTTTAGGCCAAAATATAAAAAACCCCCCAAAGTATCCACCAAATCCCACTTTGCACCCTAATTTGAAATTTGCGCGTAAAAACACTCCACGTTCCAATTTGTCCCACTTTGCACCCTACCCCCAACGGCCGTTACAATGTTAACGTTAAGTATCCACGTGAGAGACACGCGAGGGTTATTTTAGTCATTTCAAGCACTAAATGGTTAATGGCCGTTCCAATTTTTCTCATTGTCTTCTTCCCTTGAACTCCATAACCACCTCCAAACTCCATAACCACACACTGACACCACCAACACTACCACCCAATCAAACCAAATTAAAGTCTTCACCCCCACTGCCCCTCAAACGTATCTCTCCTCAAAGCCACCACTGGTGAATACTGCAACTGAAATTAAACATTTGTTAGATAAAGATTTGTTTGTAACTTTACAATAATGGTGGGGCGGGCAGTTTATAATTACCCATTAATGGAGGAGTTACGCTTGGCGTGTGACTGGTGCGTACCCGGTGCATCAAAACCCTCTCCCGGCGACGTCTCTATGGAGCGAGTCCATCTGGGGTGTTTGTTTTTTATTCCGGGCTTGTCTAATTTAGCGATTCGCCATATAAATCTTTCCCGAAAACTCATACCGACCCTATGGCTGCTGGTTTTTGCGATTCTTGAACCGACACCATCCGTCCCAATTCGCCAGATCTTGTTCCCTACCTCACACTTGCTCAACCCACAAACCCATTACCAGGCTGAATTAATTCCAGTCTGATGACGAGGGCAAAAATGGTGACCTCCAGCTCTGAACGAAGGATAAGCTTACCCGGGCGTGGGCAAGGAACCCACTTTGACCCATTACTATTTTAAGTTCAACTTTGTGTCATAATTCCATTGAGGCTGCCCTCTTAGTGCTCGAATTTTGGAGTTTCAAAATTGGTGCAGCCTTCTTGCTTGTTGATGCGATTGGTTGACTCTGGAATTCGATCGGAGAAGCTCCATTTGGGTTCAAAAATTCCCTCAACAGACGACTCGCTTCCTCCATTTCAATCTAGACCAAAATCGAAGTCTACTCTCCAATCTTGATGGTGTCTCCGTCATCCATGTCTGCAATTTTGGGTGTGAAGAGATAGAATTGCTGGGTTGAGGGATTGCATAAGGAGATAGGCTGGAAATGACCAAATTACCCCCGAATGTGACCTACATTAACCATTTAGTGCTTGAAATGACTAAAATAACCCTCGCGTGTCTCTCACGTGGATACTTAACGTTAACATTGTAACGGCCGTTGGGGGTAGGGTGCAAAGTGGGACAAATTGGAACGTGGAGTGTTTTTACGCGCAAATTTCAAATTAGGGTGCAAAGTGGGATTTGGTGGATACTTTGGGGGGTTTTTTATATTTTGGCCAACTTTTTATTTATGTTTGAGCTTCCGTTAAGTAAAAAATAGATTGATATTTTTCTATGAAATATTGTAATTTAGGTTGAATAAAATCCGATCTGATGCGAATTCAAAAGTGTTAGGATATGGGTTGAGCATTGAAATATCTGCAAGATATCCTTGATATAATCTCATTTGATCCAAATTATCCGTTAATTTCTTAAGAAGTCAAATTTGTTTTTATTTAGATCAGATCCAAATCCGTTCGTTGACATGTAGTGGGAGGTCGTTTCACTAGTTTCCCTTGTACATCGATTATATTATATGAAACAATAGTTTGGTAAAATGAGACTTTGATCCACTTTTTCCTTTCTTTTTCACACTACTACTATCTAAACTCTTCTAGTGTCTTTGTTCCAATATGTGATTCACCAATTTTTCTAATGCCTTCTTTTTGTCACCAGGAATATACGTTGGTGAGGAAAATGTGATCCATTTCACCAGGGGTGCAGGCCAGGAGATTGGCACGGGAACAGTGTTAGACCGCATTATTTTCAGCTCATCCCCCTCCAAGACTGATACTCCTTGCCCAAAATGTGGGGATCAATCAAATGCGGACGGCGTCATCTCTTCTTGCTTAGAGTGTTTTCTTTCTGGTGGTGAACTTTATCTGTTTCAGTATTCCGTCTCTCCAGCTATTTTTCTAGCCAAAGCTCGAGGAGGAACTTGCACACTCGCCGCTTCCGATTCTCCCGAGGATGTCCTTTTCCGTGCTCGATACCTCCTTCAGAACGGCTTTGGAGTCTACCATATTTTTAAGAACAATTGCGAGGATTTCGCAATTTACTGTAAAACAGGCTTACTGGTCTTCACCAGCGTCAGCGTGGGTCGAAGCGGGCAAGCAGCATCGTTTTTAGCTGCTGCTAGTACAATCGTTTCTTCACCACTTCGATTCTTGACCACCAGCTTTCCCGGTCTGGCAGTTGTGGGCTGTGGTATTTATTGCGTTAGCAGGTTAGTGTCCGACATTGGGATACGCCGGGACGTAATGAAAATTCCTGTCGAGAGGCTTGTAGCTCGACCTGTCTTGGCTGAGCTCGAAGGTCCATTGGAGTTGGCCAAGATAGGCTAGTGGTACGCTTTTGGTAGGAGGGAGAATTGAAGTATCCCGTGTTTGCTTTCGTTTGTCTGAATTTACATCCCTCCTACCATTTAGTACAATATTTTTTTATGTTTCAAACTCGATTGATTTATCAGTAGGCATGAAAACGTATTACTGTGTGATTTCCATGGGTGAGCACTGTGTGTGCTCTTATTTGTATTGCTGCTTGCCTTGCCCTCCTGTTAAGTGTTTTCTCATGAATGAACTTTAGGGTTTGTGTCTGTACTTTGTACTCTTTACAGTTGAATTGATGATAACCATGGTTGTTGGTTGTTTTTGTGTTAATATTGGTACGACAGTGATATTAAACCGGCCAATCAAATAATGTTGCGTGTTGCACTCGTATGTATCATTTGATTGGTTAAACTTTTTGCACCTTTTATCATAACCTTTTGATTCTTTTCACATCACGCTGTATTATTTGGTTTGGCTTACTGATATCACTGTAATAGTCTATTTTACCAAAATCTTAGTTGTCAATCTTTTGATTGCTTCAATAATTTGTGGGTTCTGTTACTTAAAAAAATTTTAATCAACTAAAAGATGTTAATAATAGTTTTTGGTACATATTTGGTGCACATTTTAGATGCACATAACATTACGCTTTTTCCTTTTGTTGTGGGTAGTGTGTTTGTATTGTTGTGTGCATGAGAGGGACTTTTTTCTTCCATTTCTATGTATTAACACTGTAGATTAATTGGTTGACGAAAGAAATATTAAAACGGAACGACTCCATGTAAGTAACTGTGGACTAATTGGTTGAAGAAATAAATATTACTCCTTCCGTTCCTAAATTATTGTCATCTTTTTTTTTTGTACGTTTTAAAATAATTATCTTGTTTGAAAAAAAAAATTTAGATATTATTTTTACCATTTTATTTTTATTTTTTTCATACTTTAATTATGAGCCGCATATACATGAGAATTAAAGAAAATTAGATATTATATTAATATTAATAATTAACTTAATTATTATTTTTTAATTTGTGTCAGATCAAATAAAATAATAATTAAAACAAAATAATAATTAATGAATGGAGGGAGTAAAACTTTATTAACACGTTATCGTTGATCAACTGTGGTTGGTGTAGAAAAATCTGGCTCAACATATTACAAACTTTGGTTTGTAGCATCTTTCTAATTATGTCGAGTTAAATTAGAAAAAGCCAACCAAATAGATTATGATGTATTTCCCCCCCTTAATTATTCCATAGTCCATACAAATTAAATACAAATTAAATAGGCTCGAACAATTTCCATTCTTATTTCGTTTTGCATCATGTTCTGTCTTGACAACACACAACAAATACAACAACAGCAACAATAACAATAAGTAATAATTTTGATAGTTGCAATATTCTCCTTTGAATCTAATTTTAAGGAGTGTGATTTTAGTACAATCCTAGCTATATTTGTATCCATTTCTACAAACGACTTTTCCTTGATGTAGTTCCCATAGCCTTGGCCATTTCTCTAAGCACAAACTTTTGAATCTTCCCGGTGGAAGTCTTGGGCAGCTCCTCCTTAAACACCACCGTCTTCGGCACCATATAATGTGGCAACTTCGCCCTACAAAACTCCACAATCTCATTTTCCGATACCTTTTCACCTGCCCTCAAACTCACAAATGCACACGGTGTCTCCCCCCAAAACTCGTCCGGCCTTGCCACCACTGCCGCCTCGTTTATCCCTGGGTGCGAATACAACACCGATTCAACCTCCACGCTACTCAAATTCTCCCCACCGCTAATAATCACGTCCTTCGACCTGTCCTTAATCTCTAAATACCCATCTCGGTGCATCACCGCCACGTCACCGGTATAAAACCACCCATTTTCTCTCATAGAATTGGATGTTCCTTCCGGGTCTTTTAGATAACCCAACATTATACACCCGCCCCGTAACACCAACTCGCCAAGAGTTGACCCGTCCCGAGTCACACTGAGTCCTGACTCGGTCTCCACCACGTCCACCTCCGCCATCCCCAGCATCCTCACTCCTTGCCTCGCCTTCAACCTCGCCCTCTCCATCCCCGGCAACCGGTCCCATTTCCGCTTCCACGAGCACACAACTGCTGGGCCACCGGTCTCCGTCATCCCAAACACATGAGTCACCACGAATCCCAGTGACTCAGTCCGTAACAGCACCGCCGCAGGCGGCGGAGCCCCGGCGGTCATGATGTTAACCGGCCTTTCCAGTGGATCTCTGTCTTGGGAATCAGATAACATGTTGAGCACAACAGGCGCGCCGCACATGTGGGTGACACCGTGTCGCCGTATCGCGCCGTATATCGTGGAAACGTCGACTCTACGGATGCATACGTTGGTCCCACCGACGGCAGCCATTCCCCACGTGAGAGACCACCCGTTTGCGTGAAACATCGGTAGGGTCCACAAGATCACCGCTTGTTTTGGTACGCTCCACTCGAGGAGAGCATCAACGGCTACGATGAACGTTCCACGGTGACTGTGAACAACTCCCTTCGGAGACGACGTCGTGCCGGAGGTGTAGTTCAGAGTCAGCGGGTCCCACTCGCTGTCCGGGCGAACCCACTTAAATTCCGGGTCACCCATTTCCACCATTTCCTCATAAGTGTTGACAAAATCAACGGCAATGGGTGTCTCAGGCTCATCGTCTAGAATGAGGACGAGAATTGGGTGAGGGGAATTTGGCAGAAATAAGGAAATTGCTTCGACGGCGAGGGAAGTTGACTGGTGGTCAACGAAGAGGAGTTTTGATTCGCTGTGTCGAAGGAGTACGGAAACAGTGCGGGCGTCCAATCGGGTGTTGATGGTGTTGAGTACGGCGCCGGCCATTGGGACGGCGAAGTGGAGCTCGTACATGGCGGGGATGTTGGGAGCTAAAACGGAGACGACATGGCGTTTCTTGATGCCGAGATTGGAGATGGATGAGGCTAGTTGGAGGCACCGGCGGTGGGTCTCCGACCAGGTGTAGGACTTGTCGTCGTAGATGATAGAGGGACAGTCGCCGTAGACGGTCGCAGATCTTTCAAGGAAGCCAAGTGGAGTTAGAGGGGTCGAATTCGCTGCTCTTGGCCTCAGTTGATCCATTCTCCGTTATCGTCGATAGAAGTGTGTGAGAGAGAGAGAGAGAGAGAGAGAGGTGAGCTTGCCGGAGCCTGTGTACGTGACTGGGTGTGATAGACGGAGTCAAAAGTGATGTAAGAAGAGACACCTTCTTGTATATTTTAACTTTAAAAATGATTTAATGGTTGACTTCAAATTCTGCTCGTTTTTTTTTTGGTCGAAAGATTTACATATATTTGTTCATTAAATATGCATCTATCCACAGTAATTCCTTCGTACCAAAATTAATTATTATTTTGATTCGACACATTGGCTAAAAAAATAATAATTAATTTAATTATTAATATTAATATAATGTATAATTTTTTTAATAATCTTGTTAATTTGTGTCTTAAGAGCACATATTAAAAGTGTATTTAATAGGATAATTTATGCTTACTTTTATATTAATTATTTTAATTTAACATTAATCATTCTACCAATCAACCTAATTTTACATTAACCACTCTACTAACTACATTAACTATCCTACTTACTACCCTATTAAATGATATTTAACATGTATTTTTAGAATATAAGTTAATAAAACTCTTTGTTTGAGTTTCTTTAATGCTCATGTGCATTTAATTTACAATTAAAATAAAAAATAAAATAATATTGTCCTAAAAAAAAATATTCAAATAAAATAATTATTTTAAAATAAATAAAATAAAAAAAATAATAAGACATCGAGGGAGTACATTTCCATTTTCCTTATCCACTTTCCTTCCATCATGTGCATCCGAGGTCAAGGATTAAGCGGGGCGTAGGGTATACACTTGTCACCAACCCATACCTTAGAGTGTGATTGGAACTTTGAACATTAACGTGGGATTACAATTTACAAGTCAAAAAAGATTCTTTTTCAATTTATCATGCGCAAATCATGTGACAAGTGTTTAAGGGTAATCGTGACAATGATTTTAATTTAGTCATTATCATAATTCTAAGACAAAGGACTGTGACATCCCACCTCGAGGAGGAGATGTGAGTGGTCACCTATTATTAATGGACACCAACCTATCTATAAATTTTTGGGTGGCTTGTGGTGGGTCAGTTGACCCAGGTGCTTAGTGGGCTAGTACGTGAGCTATGTGTGGCGGACCGGACTTCAGGCTCGGGTCGTTACCAATAGTATCAAAGCGGGTCTCGGCCGAAAATGTGTTGAAACACATAGCCCGAAGTGCCGATCCTTTGGGTCTCCTTGATTCTTTGGGCTTCCTTTAGGTCTTGACGAGGATGTCAAGAGGGAGATTGTGATATCTCACATCTCTCCGATGTGAGATTTGTGTGGGGAAAATTGTGATATCTCACATCTCTTCAATGTGAGATTTGTGTGGGCCTTATAAGTGGCCAATTACTACAATTGGGCACCAACCTATCTATAGACTTTTGGGTGACTTGTGGTGGGCCAGTTGACCCATGTGCTTAGTGGGCCAGTGCGTGAGCTATGCGTGGCGGACCGAGCTTCGGGTTCGAATCGTTACAAATAGTATCAGAGCGGGTCCCAGCCGAAAATATGTTGGAACACATCGCCTGGGATGCCGATCCTTTGGGCCTCCTTTGGGTCTTGACGAGGACGTCAAGGATTCAAGTGGGGAAGATTGTGGCCCAGGTGCTTAGTGGGCCAGTGCGTGGGCTATGCGTGGCGGACCGAGCTTCGGGCTCGGGTCGTTACAAATGGTATCAGAGCAGGTCCCGGCCGAAAATGTGTTGGAACACATCGCCCAGGATGCCGATCCTTTGGGCCTCCTTTCCACATCGAGGAGATGTGAGACTTGTGTGTGCCTTATAAGTGGCCACCTACTACCACTAGGTACCAACCTATCCATGAACTTTTGGGTGGCTTGTGGTTGACTAGTTGACCCAGGTGTTTAGTGGGCCAGTGCGTGGGCTATGCGTGACGGACAGGGCTTCGGGTTCGGGTCGTTACAAGGACAATTATGTAAAAGCACACTAAGGATCCGGGTCCACCAATGAGATGCCCCGCCAACGCCAAAATACCATATCACCAACACACCATTTCATCGATTAGGACTTAGGAGGTGAGTGGCCGAGGAGCCTTCTCCCAAGTTCTTTAACTAGGAAGGACTTGTCCGTCCATAAACTTGCCCTCTTGACTTGCCCTATAGACTTGTTCTCTTGGTTGCTCAATGGGCATTAGGGGCAAACTTCCGACCGAGAGCTACTTGGTCCCTATTCACTACTAAATTTTCACAATTGCCCTTAGTTGTTAGGAAAGTGTATTTTAATAGCCTAGTCAATTGTTGCCCATGCATATTAGATTAGGTTCTTTTGCCTTCTTTATCATATTTACTTGGGCTAAGGGTTACGGATTAGGTTCATTTGTTTTCTTAGTGATACTAAATGGGCCTTTTCTTTTGGAAAAAAATTGGGTCTGTCCAAGTAAATTTTCAGCCATTTTAATATTATTAAATCTTTTAAAGGGTATAATGTATCACGGTTCTAAATCGATGCATCGCGATGACAAATGCGTGTATTGTCTGATGTCAAACGATGCATCACCTTATCAATGATGAATTGCGATGTATCAAAAATAAACTTTAGTGATTTGATAATATTATCGTAGACTAAAGAGATTAAAAGCCCACGAAAGTATACGACCCACAATTTTTTCTTTTCTTTTTGCTTTCTTACTGATACTAGAAAGAGTAGTAATTTGTACCGAAGATTTCAAATTTTTATCTCAATATTTCATCTTATGTGTCAATATACGCTACATTCAGTAACATGTGGAGCTATAGTTTAACACGTTAAATGCATTGCCACATGGATTTGATGTAAAAAATTGTACTAAGATTTTCATTGGGCATACAATTCTTTATTCCTTATCTGACAAAATATAGACGGATAAAATTCTAGTTTGCCTACTCGCAAAACCATTTTGTGTTAGAATTTTTGTTTTTTTGACCATTTTTACTAGTGAAAAGATAATTATACCTTCAAATATTAGAAAAGATCTCCATATTCAAACCCTCAAATATAAATTACTTACATAGACCAACTAAATTAGCAGGAATTAAAAAAAAAAAAAAATTCTTCCACTAGCTTGTCCTGTAAAAAACTAAATAAATAAAAAATATATGAAAATAGTAGTAAAATAAGTTAACTGATTTTAGTATGAAGCCCCAAAATATCTAAAGTCAGCTCTCAAAAATATGAATTGCGTCTTATTAAATATATGGAAATATTTATAATTACAATAAATAAATTGCTGTACAAGCAAATTTTAAAAAAATTAACAAACACTTTTTACAATAATAATTCCTTCATTTTTCCTAAAAAGAGATACTACATGCACTATTAATATTCTTATAGTTCACACTTTAAATTTTAACGGACATTCATACGCTTTATGCTACAAAATCAAGAAGTCTCAAGTAGTACAAGTAAATACTTGAAAGGTTTGATAGCTAGGAAAGGTAAACAGAATTCTGGACAGACTAAAGATGTTGTCAAAGATGTTATAACATCTGTTAGAACATCCGAAAATAAGGCAGCAGCGAAAATAAAAAATAATACAATTTGTTTGACAATTATCTATAAGTAAACAATACTTGTAGATGTGTCTTATGGCAAAAATCTTCACTAATCAAAAGAGTAACTCGGTTACAAAGTAAACCAATACTTAGTGAAAGACGAAAAACAAATACCAAAATAAAAAACACTCTTTAACAAAATGAGTACTAGATACTAAACAATAAACCAAGACTTTAACGTGAATAAATCTCTAAGTATTGCACACTCAAAAATCCGAAATATCTCTCCAAAGTCTTGTGTGATGAAGCCGTGTCTCTCTCTCAAAAGCCGGTGAAGAAAGTGAGGATATAGACAAGACTTGTCTTGTAGAGACCTAACACAATAAGGAAACAAGAAACTTCTAGTAAGTTGACTTTGAAGACTTTCCTTGAAGTGATCTAATACAATAAGAAAACAAAGAAACTTCTAGGAAATTTTTAATAGGTTAGTAAATCAAATTTAAATTAATATTTACCATATATACAAAAGATATTAAATAAATCTTTGAGTGTTATCCAAGAAAGACAAAAGATATTAAAAATAATTTAATAAAAAAATGAAGAGATTAAAATCTCTTTCAATACTTAACTTTGTTCAGACTTTGGAGTACAATGATAAATTATTTAATTAATATGTATCGGGTTTGAATCGAATATGCCAAACTCCTACTCCACTCCAAATTTATACCTCATTACCTCCTAACCTGTTTTTATCGGTTAAACTAAACTCATATTCCTATTCGTGAAACCTATATCTCGAAACCTATGTATTATTAATGTAACCTATATGCTGAAATCTATATATTGCTAGCTAACCTATATGCTGAAACCTATATATTGCTAACTAACCTATATGCCGAAACCTATATATTATTAATGCTAACCTATATGTCGAAACCTATATGTTGCTTGCTAACTTATATACGAAACCTATATATTGCTAACTAATCTATATGCCGAAATTCATATATTGCTAACTAACCTATATGCCGAAACCTATATATTATTAATGCTAACCTATTCACATACTTTATTTGTGTTTTAGGAAATAAAATTTTATTAATTAAAAAATACATTAACAATAATATAGAGTACAACTCTCATAATTTTGTAAAAACAAATAAATCTATTGTAAATTATCGATCAAACTTTAACTAAGTTAACAAAAAAAAGTCAAAAATAGACTCTTTACCTGAAATGGAGGGAGTATTATTAATGCTAACCTATATATTGCTAACTAACCTATATGCCGAAACCTATATATTGCTAACTAACATGTATGCCGAAACCTATATATTGCTAACTAACCTATATGCCGAAACCTATATATTGCTAACTAACCTATATACTGAAACCTATATATTGCTAACTAATCTATATGACGAAATCTATATATTGCTAACTGACTTATATGCCAAAACCTATATATTGTTAACTAAGAGTCCGTTTGTTCGTACGTTTTGGCCAAAACGCAGGGTTAAAACACATCTTATTCCTTAACTTAGCGTTGCAGTAGAAAAAGCTGCGTTTCAGCTGCGTTTTAAAACTCTGTAATTCCTAACTTTTTCCCAAAGCACAGATTTTAAAACGCAGTAGGGAATAAAAAGCTGCGTTTTGACATAATATCCCAAACACATTTATAAAGAAAAATGCCGCGTTTTAGAAACACAGAGTTTTCGAAACGCAGTGTTTTCAAAACACTGCATTTTGAAAACGCTACACCAAACGAGCTCTAACATGTATGCCGAAACCTATATATTATTAATGCTAACCTATATGCCGAAACCTATAATATACTCCATCCGTTTTAGGCAAAGAATCTACTTTTTTTTTTTTAAAAGTTAACATGCGACTAAATTAAATCAAAATTTTACATTCTTTATTTGTGTTTTAGGAAATAAAATTTCATAAATTAAAAAATACATTAATAATAATATAGAGTACAACTCTCATAACTTTGTAAAAATAAATAAATCTATGTAAATAATCGATCATACTTTAACTAAGTTAACCAAAAAAAATAAAAAATAAACTCTTTACTTAAAACGGAGGGAGTGCCGAAACATACATATTATTAATGCTAAGCTTTTGCCGTTTTTAATTATCATTATTGTTACATTTGAGATGCACATCTTATCATTACATTGCAAAATACTGAAACAGGATTTGACAAAAATAACACAACATAAACAGGTTTCTATTCACATACGGCTAGTCCTTAATGAACCCAAACCCTTTGCCATTTCCCTAAGCACAAAGTTTTGAATCTTCCCGGTGGAAGTCTTCGGCAGCTCCTCCTTAAACACCACCGTCTTCGGTACCATATACCGCGGCAACTTCCCTCTACAATACTCAATTACTTCTTTCTCCGTCAATTTCCCACCCATCTCTGCCTTCAAACTCACAAACGCACAAGGCGACTCCCCCCAAAACTCATCCGGACGTGCCACCACCGCCGCCTCATTAATTGCCGGGTTCGAATACAACACCGATTCAACCTCCACGCTACTCAAATTCTTGCCACCACTAATTATAACGTCCTTGGACCGATCCTTAATCTCCAAATACCCGTCCGGGTGCATCATCGCCACGTCACCTTGTATATATCACGTCACCCGCCACTAATTATAACGTCCTCGACGTGAACCCTTTCAGCTCAGCAAAACAGAGTCTTCCAAGGAACAAACTCTCAACCTGGGAAGAGTTGTTGTGCACAGGGGAAGACTAGCAAACAACTTAACAGAGTATAATAGGATCAATCACAAAGAATAGAGAGAAATTGGGGTCAACGGACTGTCGAAATTTTTATTAGAGGGTCACACCTTTAAACGTTCTAGGTATACAACTATTTATATGAATACAATAGAAAACTTTAAAACCGCCGCTATGCGGTCGCACTATGCGGCCGTATACGATTTTCAAGATTTTCATGCGAACGCACTATGCGGCCGCATGGTTTCCAGAATCCTTACGTGGACGCCTTATGCGGCCGCATAAATTCTAGTGTTCCATGCGGACGCCCTATGCGGCCGCATGCTATCCAAAAATCTGAATAGTCCGTACCGCGGGGGGCGCCGGCCTCTTGCCAGGACATCGAGTCATCACATCCAACAAGAGTCTTATTACAACTCTATATATATCAGTCCTAAGCAGACAAGATAACGTAATCCGAAAGACATGGGGATTAATCATATCTCTCCCATTCCGAAAATAACTAGAATTATGAGCTATCTTCTTATAAATAGCACCCTCCACAGGAATCATACGGTATATGCAAACTACATGCAAAAGCTATACTTTGTTAAAACATTCATCTTCTCTACTGTATTGTTAATTCTCACGCCTGATGGTTATTGCTGGGACAACCCAGCCCCATTACGGTATTCTTTGTTGATCACAAATTACAAGCTACTTATACTTCAAGGACAATCCCTGCAACACGAGCCGAAATCTTGCTAGACTACACACGTGGATCAAACGTGGTCACCATCAACTCTTTTTTGCTTGATCAGTGTCCTTTATCTAATTAATTCATGCGCATTGTCTACCTTGTGAGTAATTAACATGATAAGGTATAATAAAAAGTTAGATAATCAATGTGTATCTGATATCTAAATGGTCAAAAAATTTAAGACTACTTAAAAAATTAAGTTAAATCAGTATTAATGTCACTAAGAGAATAACTTATAAACTTTCACAATTTTTCTAACAATTTTTTTAAAAATTTCTAAGAACTTGGCACTTCTCTCATGTACTCCCTCCGTTCCGATCAAAGAGTACTATTTGTATTGTAATTATCTTAGTTGTGCTTAGATATTTTTATAATTATGAACAAATCTAATGACACTAATATATTCCTTAATAATTAGACCTTTTAAACGTAGACTCTTTGGGCAGAGGGAGTATTATTTAAGTCCTTTTGACAAGAATATGATTTCTCAACTACCATATATAATAACTCAACTGTAACGTTAACTGATTCTTCTTCCAAACTAAAACACTTGCAAAACAAAATTCAAAAGAAACCAATTGCTGCATAAAACAGACAGACACTCTACCTTCTGGGTGCGACAACTGCATAAAACATACTAATCTACCCTTATTTAAATCTATTTATTGTAGACAAGTTGTATAAATATTTTTTTTTCTTCTTAACTATTCTCTTTAACTAGGGTAGTAAATAAGGACAATTTCTTATACCGACAATTATTTAGGTACGGAGGTAGTATCACATTTCTGTTCAAGCTGCCCCAACTGAGTTCCCCAGAGCATAAGCCGAGAAAAAAAAAAAAACAAAGCTGACATATGGTAATAAAAGAGAGTTCCACAACAATTAACATGTCTTGGCTTAGCTTCATCACAAAAGTCCAGATTGGCTAATTATGTTCAACATGTTCTAAATCTCAAATCTCACTTTAAATCTCATCATCTGCTTAATTACCGAGACAGATAATCATTAAAAAGATCTAAACTCATAGTAAATGGGGGTTGTACAGAACACACATAAAGCAACAACCAAGACCAACTGACAAGAAACTAGAGGCCTTTCTGACTGTCCAAAAGTTGAGATCAACTGCAAAGTTTCTCCCTTGTTTGGCTGATATCAGTAATTGAGCGATCCTATAGACGGTAGTCCTGAAGGAGGTCTCGACCATCACTTCCGGAGTTGTTCATCCTTTCACCTGCACTTTGGCCGAATTCTACCTCTTCCTTACCCAGTTTGAGCACATCCTCGGGTGAAAGTATCTTAATGTACCAGACATTATTTACAAATGCCCTGAAGATGGTCATCATAAATAAAGTGAGCCCGTACTGAACATGTAAACGACTGCTTGTGCCGTGCACATGAAAGATTTAACACAAGCTTAGAATGATGCTTTCTTTCAAATTCCAAATCGGCCTTGACTATTAAGGTGATAGAACCACACAGATTTGGGGGTCGGGGGAGAAGGCAGGGCGTTGAGGGTTAAGATTTTGCACAAAAATACATGCATAGTGGATAGTGCAAAGACATATCAGTTAAACAGGGTACCCATTTCTCCAAGAGAAGAAACAACCTTGTCAAGAGACCATTTCGGCAAAGGAAAGAAGCATTACTAACACTTGTACTCTGAAAATGTTTGAGAAAGCCTTCCATTTCTGAGTATGTCTAGAAGTTCAAATATTGATTTTTTTTCAAAATAAATTGCAAAACAATCATCTCGTCTGTTAACATGGTGGATTTGTAATTCGTGGTATTTTCTGTGGTCACACATCAGTTTTACCATTTTTCTTTCCATCTGTCTCTTACTTCTTTATTGAATCATTACACAAATAAGGAAAAAAAATCACAAATCACAAAACAAACACGGCATCCAAACAGGGCCAACAATTTCCAAGAAGAAATATTCCCAAGTGCACTAGACTTAAAAAACAAAGAAATCTTTTCAGTTCTATATCTTTATTTTTATCCAAAATCAAATTTAGAAGTAATAAACAAACAATACTCATTTTCAGAAACTTCAGGGAAAAAAAAAAATAGAGCACGAGATTGGACCCTCTACACAATATACATACAAATCCCACAGAATGCTATGCAAAAAGCCAAAGGTTCCACAGAACTTCAATCAAGAACTTACTCCCATGGGTCGTCTCCAAGGAGAAGCACATTGTTCTCCCTGTCAACAAATACAAGCTGCCAGCCTGATCTTTGAGGGTCTTCAAGCAACCCTTTGATCCCGAGCATCTGACCCAGCTCCTCTTGCAGCTCATGGTAGCTGTTGAACCGGGTGATGTCCAGTGACCTCCCAACCGACCCTGATTTGTAAACCTGCACACATGTTACATCTTCTCATGCACTGATTATTTTAACACAAACAAAAGTCTCAAAACAAAACAAAATATCTAGGGCTTGCACCTTTACAAATGTTCGGGTTGGGTTTGGGGGGTCTACTCTCCTCCACTGTGCAACAGCTCAGAGGAGTCTTGCATGTAACCACTGTAGGGACAACTGTGAAAACCAGAAACTCCTAATGGAATGGTGGACAAATCACCGTCAATTGAAGAAGTACCAATTTTTGACACGGTGGTAGGAAGTAGAAGTGCTGAGGAGTCGATATTAGCACCATAAAGAGCATTCTGGGCATCCAAGCTACAACTTTCCTGCTCCACAGCAGCATCTTTGGCAGGATAAAGGGAGAGTGTCGTTGAACTGGAAGAATTATTGACTTGTGAATGGGAAAACTTCGATACCCAGGATTGTTGTTGAGCTGCCTGATGCTCATTAAGCATGGATTGACCAGTTCTTGAGAAATTCAGGAGGTTGCCACTTCCATCAGAGCATAATGAACCCAACATATTAGGCATTGAAGGAGAATTAATTGATGCTGCAAATTTAGCGTTTGAATCAGTGAGGTCTGCCTTCAAAAATGAAGGAGAGGGTACATTTGTTTGCTGCCTTGGCTGGAGTTGATCATTTTGAAGTATATATGCCACGGGATATGCATTTTGCTGGTGATGTTGTTCCTCTGGTTGATTGCTGACTTGTTGCTCGTGTGGCCTAGCCAGGTTCTCTGTCAAAATTTGGGCTTGACCTTGCAGGATTGCGAAGGGACTGCCTGCTGAATTACTTGCTGCGACTGTTGCATCAGCGGGTTGTGGGTGCCTGAGTGCTAAAGATATTGAACAGGCTGCTGAAATTACATCATTTGCGGTTTAAGTGCCTCTCCACTTCCTACATTCTGGAAACCGGCTGCCAACATGGCTTGGTACTGCTGATTAAGATCATTACGAAGAAACACTGGATCCACTGTTTGCGGCATCCAGGGAAACATGCCAACAGATTGAAAATTAAGAGACTGAAGTCCCGGATCACCAGTTTCCCCTCTTAACCAAGTCATGCCATTAACAGCATCATCTATGCTATCTGAAATGAGAGCACAAGAATGAAGAAGCTTAATTTCTTAAACTGCTAGAAACTATAACTCAAATAGGAGCCAAGGGAACAACTGTAATTGAAATACTGTTTTAAGTATTGACCATATCTCGAATGAAGATTTCATATGAATTTATTTGCTTTTCCAAAACTGTTACTTTTTCTGTAATTTACAAAAGTTACAGCTTCATCCTCCAAAACTAAATAAACGTACATCAAATATCATTCGTTGAAATGGTGAAGTTGACTTCGAAAAGGAAAAATAGGATTCTTTTGGGGACAAAGTAGTAACATGGAACCAGGTCTACTCGGTGGCAATACTGACACCGAAACACTATAGTTAATTGAAGGTTGATACGAATGTGAAAAAAAAAAAAAAAAAAAAAACACATTCCGAACCAGTAAACGCAAGTTCAGGAGCCATGGCATGACCAAACAAGGACAAAGGCACTAAAATTTTGAAGTATTTAGCAGGACCAATACCTTGAAAAGATGAGGCTCCAGGATACCAAGGCCGTTTCAGCCAGAGGGGAAACAACGGTGGATACATATGAAAAGTTGTCAAAGGTTCAATTTCCCATAATGATACACGGGGCTGTCTCTCACCTGCAGTTGACTCATCCTAACCAACCTACATGTCAAAATAAATTAAACAAAATGAAAATTATGAACAAAATGTAGAAGTTGCAAAATTTGGATCGGAAGAATCAAATGTATATAATTTTGGAAGAATTAAGTTAAGATACCCAAAAAGGAATTCCAGAACTCCAACAGTGAAAGTGATAAGACTTCTTATCATTGCTCTTGACCTGACCCAGCTTATAAAGACATCAGAGCCAACTCAAAGTGGTTGGTTCATCAACCCCCCCCCCCTCCCCCTCCCTTCCCCATACATAAACACAATAGGGGGGGGGGGTAGAGAGGGGGCAAGAGAATTTTGAAAGGCCCCATAACTAAGGTTTTGAGGCAGAGATAACAAACAAGCTTTGGCTAACAATTTGGACTCAGAAACTGACATCCCACTCAATCCATATGGGAAACCTTGGACCGACATATCACATCGCATGAGTGAGGTGAAGCCCCAGTTAACTCATTTTTTTCTTTTTCTTGCTAGGCAAAGTGGGAATGTAAACAACTACTGAACATAAGGTATTTCATAGCATAAATATTGGAAATTTTTTGCTTAAAAGAACAGAATGTTTTCTATGAGATGGCTAACCACTTCCCTTCTTTTCGAGGGGTATATGCTACTTCCACTCATCTATAGCAATATACATTGGGACCGCCTTTTACTACTTCTACTGTGGTGTAGCCAGACAAAGACACAAATCATTTCACAACTGCACTAGAGTAACAGCTAAAAGGCGTAATCGAATACAAAAATGAAATATTTGGACCCTCTGTAGTAAAAAAGACAGTATACAATCTTTCAACTATCCAAGGTTAGTAAAATCATCATACCACCCCAAGCTCCAAAAGGTTGATTCAGACCTATCTTTGGTCAGCTCTCTTTTCTTTTTTTGTGGTTCTCTCCCCGCCCCCCACAAAACCTCCCCAGGACAGAGTAATTAACTCATATTCTAAAATCTCTTAGGGAATCAGGACCTCGTTTATGTCAAACCTTATCGCACATAGCTGCAGCATACAAACAGAAAAATTCTCAATATATATACAAGCAGAATAACTCATCCACTCAATGGCTATTATTAAACTGTTACTCCCTTCTTCCTAAAATGAGTATCCAATTTTAAAATTTTCTTGTCCCAAAATGAGTGTCCATTTTTGGATGAATTTACTAATTTCACATTTGGCATCTATCATGTCCTAGTGTAGACTTGCAATGTTATATGTGGACACTAAGGGCATTAACGTTTATGTAATACTAAAATGGCCCAAAAGTCAACTTCCTTGATTTTAGTGAAAAACTAAAATAGACACTCATTTTCAGACGAAGGGAGTACAACTTTTTACATATGGTCTCCAGCAAGCACATCAACCAAAAAAGGAATAGAAGGTTAATAGCCAGTATATAGTTGGAAGAGCTTAAAGCCTGAAACATGAATTTGATGAAAACAAAGTTGAACTATAAAGATGCCACTGCATTGGAGCTTCTCCAAGGCCTTAGTCAAGTAAACCCCTCCATCCAAAAAGTCTCAATAGCTTAGAGTTGTCTCTTTGATACATAACTTAACTTTGGATTGAGTTCCCACAGCCTTGAAAATCAAGACTGTATCCTAATAACTTCTAGAGAGTACTATCCAGTATTCTACTCCTCAAGCCTAGTCAAAAGTCCTGGTGCAATAGGACATAATAGGAGGACCTCAAACTTTTTTAACCCTTAAGCTCTGTCCAGCAGCTGGGCATTCCTTCTAGTAGGATTGGCTGATAAAATAGTGAGAAGACTGCTTGAAGGGCAGGGACCACATTATTCTATAACCCTGTGTTCCTGATTGGTAACTTCCACCTATATCAGTGGCAATTCCTCAAAGATGGTTATGCTTTGATATGTGGAAACAACTTTAAGCTCTTCATAAGAGATGTCCTCAGGGTAACGGTCAAACATACATTCACAAACTTAGTCGACAACTTTGCATCTTCCTGTCCTCGTCATTAGGCATTTATCATGTCACGAGAGCTTGTTAGCGTCATGCTTTGATTAATTGGTACAAATTACTTTGTTAATCAAGATCCACTTAAGAAAGTATAAAGCTGTCACAGCATCACCTTACTATGGCCAACCTTCCAACATTTCAAGAGAACTAGAGCAGACTGTGCCAAACAAACAGGTCATACCAGAAATCAGAAAAATTAATGACTAAGATCCCGTGAAAATGAAAGTACGAAGGGGTGGTTAACAATTTATGTAGTTCTTTCACACAGACCACAACCATACAAAACTACATTTTTCTTCCTTCACAAGTTATCTGGCTTTCCACCAGCAACACAATTTCACGTCTTCAGTTTCACCACTTCTTATAGATTAATATATATCACTGACTCATTCGAAAATATATATATATATATATATATATATGCAAAACATGTGTCCACTATAGCATCTCATAGCCACCTCCAAACTACCACCTAAACTATCCTCCAGAAACAGATCAACCTAACCACTATTGTGCTCTTTAAAATGAATCATCATGCAGTTACCACCTAAAACTGGAGAAGAGAGAGAGAGAGAGAGAGAGAGAGAGAGAGAGAGAGAGAGAGAGAGAGAGAGAGAGAGGTATCTATATCTTGCACGTGAAATCTTTTTTTTTTTAACTATCCTCCAGAAATAGATCAACCTAGCCACTACTATGCTCTTAAATATGAATCATCAGTTACCACCCAAAACAGTAGTACATTGGATCCCTTCCTCTCCCGCCTGATGTTCTCGCTAGAAGAGTGTTAGAGAATTATCTATGTTGCACATAAAATCCTCTTTTAGCTGTAATGTTCCATTTACAATGCCTGTGCTTCTAACCGAGAGATAAGCACCCAACTTGAAGAAGCAATTTTTAGAAGAGTTTGGACCAGAAAGGAGTGCGCTCATTATTAACTTCTCTTCCCAGCATGGTTGTTAGTTCATATATTCAGATATTAGCCATGTACACAGGTGATCACTGATCAGTTATTTCTTGGAGTAATGTTATGTGTACCTAAAGTGTGCACTAAATGTGCACCAAAATCCAAGTGGCATCTTCTGATTGGTTAAATGAATTGTGGGTTCAACCACTTAAAAATCTTCTGACCAACCAAAAGATGCCAGTAAGGATTTTTGGTGCACATTTGGTGCACACTTTAGGTGCACATAGAATTACTCTATTTCTTGCCACCTAACACACTTAGGATCCAGCAGTCGTAACATGCATAACATGAGTTTGCATGTACTCCCTCTTAAAGCTTCTATTTTTAATTGTCGCTTTCCTTATTTCAGTTCTGTTTTCTTTCTGCGGTTTCTAAATATTACTACCTTCAATGAACGAATAGCCGCTGTCACTCCTATGTGATCACTTTGAAATCTAAGCAGATTTTTTAAGGCGATAGAGATGTTAAGTGTCAATTGAAAATACTCTGCTTGCGATTGCCAAGACGAATCAGATTCCATAAAAGTATTATCCTTAACGAAACCATAATGATGCCACGCCAGGGTTTATTAGCAAGTGTAGAAGATGCACTTGAGGACAGTGCATAGGCACATGGAAAAAAGCCACAAAGGAAGGTAAGTTGCGTGGCATTTTAATGGCATATGGTAGCTCTATAGCCGTTTCTAATGCAATAGGAACGTTTTGTTCTTCAGTTTCATTTTATTTTTAGTTTTTCTTTTCCTTGAAGACATGGTTTGACTAGGTATAGGGTTAGCCATCATTCACCTAACCTAATTCTCCTTCTTCCTTACATGCGACCATTTCTGTAAGAGAAAACAAACAATAAGATTCAGATTGAATTTCTATTTTATATATGCAAAACAACCAGATAGCAATTGAATATATCAATCTCACTAAGCTCAACAGCATAGACTCACTTCAATGATGTAGGCATGGTCTTTTTTTCATCAAAAGAAAAGACGTGCATTCGCATTAAACTTGTTTACCTTGACAGATCGCCAGTGAGAGTTGGCCCACCGAACAGGATCCAAATCACCAATGCCAGTGATCGTACCCATATATCTGAATAAAGGAATCCACAAGTAAGAAAAGGAAAACAATCCCCATAAGAAACAACAGATGCACAGGGAACATCCAATAAGAGTGACACCATTACATCTCATATGGAATTTAGGGCAGGTGCACCCTACCATCGAGCAGTCTCACCAACCAATGAAAAAAGAAAAAACCAAAACAAGCGAGTGTTTCATGCCTTAACAAACAGGAATTGCTCACACACCCGTACAAATGAATACTACAGTATTTGTCACAGTAGAGTTGATGGACCTGACGACAGATTGAAGTAGTAATTGGGGATTCTGGAATTTTCAATCTAAAAAACGTTGAATCATTGCATGGGAATTATGTGTACAAGTTAAGGTGGTGATGCACGCTACAAAATTAAATTACATCGACAAAGTGCAGCAGTTTTGAAGACAAGATGCAGCAATCTCAACCCAATGACATGTCCTGAAGTCATGATGCAAGCAACCACAAGTTCATATCCCATACGCAAGCTCACAAGAAAACACTTGCATTATGTCAAAGCATCCATCAATGGAAGGAAGAAGTGAAATTAATAACATAAGAATCAGACACTACCACACCAGCGGACACTTGATTCTTCAGTTTCAAAAAGCATCCGAAAACGCATCCCAACAGAAACTCGTGTATGATAGACAGCTTTGACATACTTTGATAGGGGTATGACAAACTCGGATGGACTAGCCCTGGATATAATATATTTGTTAGTGGAAAGAGACGATCAAAACTGAAATGAACATATCCCTATGCACGATGGCTGTCACCTTGGATTATAAAAAATTGTAAAACAGCTACTGGTAGCAGCAGCATGAGCAGCAGCGGCTAGCAGTCCAATATGCATGCTATCACTTGACAGAACAGACGATGGCATCACAGTCTGTGGGCGAGCAGCAACGAATTCCTAAAAGGAACTGATTTTTCTCATTCCTACATCAAATTAAAAAACAGCTCTCAAACAATATAAAGAAGTGGCTAGTTCACATGCATAGCTAACGTAAATTGGATTCATAGGAGCAATAATAGATAATGGAATACCAGATAAACAGAACAGAATCTCCAGCAACAGGTCTCTTGGCACTGACAACACACTCCACCCAGTAGTAAGAAGATGTCGTTTGGGCTGTCCTGCATGATGAGCAAAAGTACAACTTTTCAATATTAATTCATTGACATACTGCCTTCTGAAGAAGACTTGCAGCATTCCACAGGAGTGACTAGAGCGACTCTTTGAAGAGATAAATATAGATGTAGTTGGACCGCTACAACCAAGTCAATAATTGTCTGGAAGACTGGAACATACTCCTATTCTGTATTCAGTTCTAACCAAGAGGGTCGAAAGACCAGCACTTGACTCTTACTCTGCCTTCAATTCTAACCTAGAAATTCGGAGCTTTCCCCTCTTGCATTTTACCTTTTCACCTTTCCTTCCTCTGTTCTTCTTTCTATTGTGAATAGGAGCTTTCCCAACTTACGATTTCTTCATCCTTATACTATTCACAAAGGTCTGGAAGATCGCTTATCTACACTCTCTGCCCAGTGCCCCTCCTTATATTTGATTAATTTCCTTCATCCCAAGCTCTTCTCACTACAATAATCAAGAGTTCTGGAAGAGTAGAAGACCGAAAACAAGAATTTGACATTATGTTTCCTCCCTCCCCCTCACAGCCGTTGATCTTTGAAAACCATTGTTGTGTACTCCCCTCGTTCGCGCACGCGGAGCAGAGGTACAAATACAATTTTTAAATTATAAAAGCCTATATAATTAATTTACGAGGATTTCACTTCAAATAGATTATAAAAGGGATGGGGATAACACTTTATCTACTATATGAGAATATTTTTAATATTATACTTTACAATCTCTAAGTATTCTGTAAATACCAAATTAATTAGTATAAAGTAATAATGGAGAAAAATAAACAAAGATAATATAAGAAAAAAAAGGAGAAGACAGTGAAGAAGAATTCTCTTCTTCAATGGTGTCCCCGGCCACAAAGGCCTCAACCGAAATCACCGCAAGGCTCAGATTTCCTTTCTCGACCAAGTCCACCGGAGTGACCCACGAGATAAGCACTACATAGTCCAAGGTAAAATGCCCAAGCTTTTTCCGGCAACAACTTCGGTAACCCACGACCAACAATTCCGGCAACACCAAGTCACCGTCAAAAAACCCAGAAGCTCACCACAGTCTCACTGGAGATCAAGACTCCAGAATACCACCAAACAAAATCCCTCACTCACACAGTAACACACAGTGAGAAGAAGAGAGAGAGGAGCTGATTTTGTTTGCAAAAGGAGAGATAAAGAGCTTCTTCAATTGTTCAACTTGGCCAGAATTCTCACACAAGCACCAACTCACGATCTCAATCGCCGAAGTTAACAACTCCAAGAAACCCACCAAACAAAAATCACCCTCACACACACAACCTCACACAGTACACACACAGTGAGGAAAGAGAGAGTATTCTGATTTCTTGTTTGCAAAGGGAGAGAGATAGAGTAAGCTTGTGTTTCATCAATCGGTCTCGCGGTCCTACATAAGAGAGGAGAGAGCTCGCCTTTTAAAGGGGGGAGGGAGAGTTGCTGGGAGGAGCGCATCAGACATGGGGAAAATTGCACTAGCTGTGTATAGGGAAACCAAACAGGTAAGTCAACAGAGGAGATGTGATAAGCTGGAAGTGAAACAGGGGAGGAGAACCTCCGGTTTTGTGCAAGGGGAATGGGTGGACTGCCAGGGAATTAGGCTGTTCGTTTAGGCTAGGGAATGGGTTGCCCGATTGGGCCTCCAACATTCCAATAATCTCCACCTTGGAATAAGTGCTAGTTCACACAACATGGACTCACAGGACTTACAGGAAATAGAACTTGTTCCAACAAAAAGTAAAGAACAAATCACGGGACAACATACATAAAGTATGCAAGGAAATAACCAATCTATCTTGCTCCACCGCACAAAGCAGGAACGAGATAGACACCACAGCAAACACTAAGTAAGCGAGGGTTTTAGCAATCTATCTTGCTCCACCGCACAAAGCAGGAACGAGATAGACATCACAACAAACACTAAGTATGCTATGGATTTCAGAGGGTAACACAAGCACACATGCATCAATCACCATCAAATTTCAAAATATTTAAACAATTTTGAAATTTAGAAACAGGTAAACATTTAGTGCCCATGTCCGCAGAATTCGTATCTACATACCCTTTTAACTTTACACCTTCAGAATATTTAGAAAATTTTAAGTCATACTTTAAAAAATATTTTAAATATCTCAACAACCATTTAACACCTAGCCAATGTGGTATTCCAGGATTAGACATGTATCTACTTAAACAGCTTAGGGCATAAGCTGAGTCAGGTTTAGTACTAACCATTAAATACATGACGGATCCTATGACATTTGAATATGACACATTTTCCATTTATTTCAATTCTGAATCAGATTGGGGAGACTGGCTTTTACTCAGGATGAAATGACAAGTAAGAGGCACATTGACAGATTTCATATTTTCCATCTTAAATTTACTCAAAAACTTTTCCACGTAGGAAATCTGGATGAGAGAAATCATGGAATTTTTCCTATCCTTAACAATATTCATACCCAAAATCTTTTTGGCATCTCCTAGATCTTTCATGTCAAAATTATCACAAAGACAGTTTTGCACATGCTCAATTGACTTAATGCAAGGACCAATTAATAGCATATCATCAATATAAAACAACAAGAACACATATGTAGCAGAGTTAACTTTAAAATACAAGAAATGATCATAAGAGCTACATTTAAAGTTCAAACTTCCCATGCACATATTCAATTTCTTGTTCCACATTCTAGAAGATTGTTTCAGCCCATATAAAGATTTTTTCAAACACACATGTTCAGGAGTTTTCTTGTCAATAAAGCCTTCAGGTTGTCGCATGTAAATTCTTTTATCCAATTCACAAATTCTTTCATCAAATTCACCATGTAAAAACGCAGTTTTAACATTCATTTGTTTTAACTCCTCCCAATCAAATTTCACAACCAAAGCAAGCATGACTCTGACAGGGCAAATATTTTCGTATGATCTATCCCCACTTTTTGAGTAAACCCTTTAACAACTAACCTAACCTTACATCGCACAGATTCAGATTCATTTTTGGGCACAAGTGTCCAAATTTGATTAACATGCAAGGGATTCATTTCATCCATTATAGCATTCAACCACTCCACTGAATTAGCAAATTTCAAGGCTTTTTTGTAAGTTTTGGGTTCACTATAATTGTCAATTGATTCAAACACGCTAAACACATATGAGGCCATATCATCAAATCTAGATGGTTTTCGAATAGTATGCCTAGGTTTATCCCTAGCAAGTTGATAATCATCTGGATTATGATCTTCAGGATTTTCAATCCTATCATCTTCCTCATTTTCAATTTTAACATTAACAGTTTCATCATTCACAATTTCAGTTTCAGCATGCACTTCATCTTGGTTGTTATCATTCTCAATTCCATTTTCAGTTTGTGCATTAGTGTTAGCATCAAAAGAACCTACCACATAGGGATGCTCCACCTCATTAGGAGCATGGGGAGGGGGGACATTATCATCTGGATTATGATCTTCAGGATTTTCAATCCTATCATCTTCCTCATTTTCAGTTTTAACATTAACAGTTTCATCATTCACAATTTCAGTTTCAGCATGCACTTAATCTTGGTTGTTATCATTCTCAATTCCATTTTCAGTTTGTGCATTAGTGTTAGCATCAAAAGAACCTACCACATAGGGATGCTCCACCTCATTAGGAGCATGGGGAGGGGGGACATTATCAACAGGTATAGGTTCAGCAGGAAGCAAACAAGGAAATTCAGTTTCATTAAAAACTACATCCCTGCTTATGGTAACTTTAATACCATGTTCTTCTTTCAACCACAGTCTATACCCTTTCACCCCATCGGGATACCCTAAGAAAACACACCTAGTAGCCCTAGGTCCAAGTTTATCATTCTTTTGATGAACATAGGAAGCACAACCAAAAACTCTTAAGTTTGAGAAATCAATTTCTTTTTCGAAGAAAACAGCTTCGGACACTTTCCATGTAAAGGAACAGAAGGGGACCTATTAATTATATAGGCAGCAGTTATGACTGTTTCTCCCCAAAACCTTTTCGAAAGTCCAGAGGTCAAGAGCATAGCTCTAACTCTATCTAACAGGGTTCTATTCATGCACTCCGCGACACCATTTTGTTGCGGGTTGTAAGGCGCATTTTTGTGCCTTTGAATACCATGTTCAGCGCAGAAGTTATCGAATTCTTGATTGCAGAATTCTAACCCGTTATCAGTCCGAAGCACTTTCAATTTCTTCCAGTTTGATTTTCAATCAAAACTTTCCAATTTTTGAATTTTTCAAAAACATCAGTTTTTTGTTTCATTAAGAAAACCCAGACTTTTCTCGAAAAGTCATCAATGATAGACAGAAAATATATGTTTCCACCTTGAGTGGGGACACTCGAGGGACCCCACACATCCGCATGGACATATTCAAGGATTTTCTTACTAGAAGATTTGTTTAGGGGAGGGGGAGGAAAACTAACTTTATGATGTTTGCTTTTAACACATGAATCACAAAAGGTTACACTAGAAAACTTTTCATTACCAAAACATCCATTTTTGGGTAATATTTCTAGACCTTTATTACTCATATGTCCTAGTCTTTTATGCCATAACATTGTTTTATCTTCTTTAACAATATTAGCACAATTTTCATCAAAAGACATAGGAATAACAACACATACATACAAGTTATTACGTTTTTCAGCCTTAGTAACAACTAAAGAACCCTTTAGTATTTTCATAATGCCTTTTCCCCATTTACCCTCAAAACCCTCATCTTCTAACGAGGCACACGAGATCAAATTATTGCACAAGTCAGGAACGTGTCTTACATTTTTTAAATTTAACACATATCCAGAATCAAGTTTCAAAGATATATCACCAATTCCAGCAATGACACATTTTTTCTCATTAGCCATCGAAACAGAGCTAGTTTGCACTTCTTTGTAAGAAGTAAATTAGTTTTTAAAAGGAGTCATGTGAAAACTACAAGCAGAATCAACAACCATTCATTTTTGCAAATTAGCACAGAATGCACAGAATTCACAATACTTTCACTTGCATCAACAACCATAAAAACATCTCTTGTATCACTACTCGAGACTAAGTTACAGTCATCTTACTGTTTTTCCGTGTGATATTTCTTTCTTAAGTTTATGCAATCTTTCCTAAAATGACCCGTCGCGCCATAGTTATAGCAGATTTTACCTTTAGTTCTAGGTTTTGACCTACTACGACTTCTATGCTTATGATTTTCAAAATTCTGATTTTGGTTTTGATTTTTATTACTATGACCATTGTTCCTTTCAAGTTGTCTACCACACTCATCCATTTCAGCCCTAATCTTTTCTGTATCAGATTCGGCGAAATTTAACGTCACAGCTTTGAAAACCTTTTCTTTAAAAATCCCTTTCAATTTTTGTTTCGAAATAGAAAAGTCTGATTTTCCATTAAAAGGTTCCAAAAAATAAGACGCTGAGTTTGCCATTTTTAAGACAACACGGAACAAAAATAGTAATAAAAAATAATTCCACAAGCAAATCACCAATAAATCCAAATATCAAAAATAGAGCAGCCACAGCGGAATAACAATTTTACACAAGCAAATAAAAAATACTCAACACCAAATTTAAACGAAATAAATTAAGGAGTTTTTAGAAATTGCTCACCCAGAAATCCTTGACTAGGATTTCTAATTTTTGATTGGATTTGTAGACCACCGTATCGTACGCGAAGTCAACCCAGTTGTTCTGATACCACTGTTGTGTATTCCCGTCGTTCGCGCACGCGGAGTAGAGGTACAAATATATCTTTTAAATTGTAAAAGCCTATACAACCAATCTATGAGGATCTCACCAAGACACTCAAATAAATTACAAAAGGGGTGGGGATAACACTTTATCTACCCTATGGGAATATTTCTAATATTATACTTTACAATCTCCAAGTATCCTGTAAATACCAAATTAATTAGTATAAAGCAATAATAGAGAAAAATAAACAAAGATAATATAAGAAATAAAAGGAGAAGACAGTGAAGAAGAATTCTCTTCTTCAATGGTGTCCCCGGCCACAAAGGCCTCAACCGAAATCACCGCAAGGCTCAGATTTTCTTTCTCGACCAAGTCCACCGGAGTGACCCTCGAGGTAAGCACTACATAGTCCAAGGTAAAATGCCCAAGCTTTTTCCGGCAACAACTCCGGTAACCCACGACCAACAATTTCGGCAACACCAAGTCACCGTCAAAAAACCCCGAAGCTCACCACAGTTTCATTGGAGATCAAGACTCCAGAATACCACCAAACAAAATCCCTCACTCACACATACACACTCACACAGTAACACACAGTGAGAAGAAGAGAGAGAGAGAAGCTGATTTCGTTTGCAAAGGGAGAGATAAAGAGCTTCTTTAATTGTTCAACTTGGCCGAAATTCTCACACAAGCACCAACTCACGATCTCAATCGCCGAAGTTAACAACTCCAAGAAACCCACCAAACAAAAATCACCCTCACACACACAACCTCACACAGTACACACATAGTGAGGAAAGAGAGAGTATTTTGATTTCTTGTTTGCAAAGGGAGAGAGATAGAGTAAGCTTGTGTTTCATCAATCGGTCTCGTGGTCCTACATAAGAGAGGAGAGAGCTCGCCCTTTAAAGGGGGGAGGGAGAGTTGCTGGGAGGAGCGCACCAACCATGGGGAAAATTGCACCAGCTGTGTATGGGGAAACCAAACAGGTAAGTCAACAGAGGAGATGTGATAAGCTGGAAGAGAAATAGGGGAGGGGAACCTCCGGTTTTGTGCAAGGGGAATGGGTGGGTTGCCAGGGAGTTGGGCTGTGGGTTTGGGCTAGGGAATTGGTTGGCCAATTGGGCCTCCAACATTCCAACAACCATAACTTAAGAAATTTACAAGCATGTGTCATGTGAGCTACAAAAAACCAACTCAACCTTGCCCTAACTGCCCATGGTCAGCTACATGAATCCTTTTTCGCCAATCTATTATGTCAAAGGTTGTGCGAGTCAAAGTATGTAATATTTTCCTTGATCACAAAATCTCCTAGAACCTTTCATTCGACTTTATATAATTTATGTAATGATGAATGAAAATTAGTCAACTGCACAGGTAAAATTACAACATACGGCGCAGCGCAACCTTTTAACAGACAGCTTCCAGTCCAAAGCTGAAAAATAAAACCAGATTGTTCTACAGATTGATAGTCTTCAAATACATGGGACTAAAAGCTTGTACACTCAAACCGTACCTTTTCTAAACATGGTATGGGAAATGCCAAAATAAATGCACATCTTATCATTACATTATTACATTATCTTATCATTACATTATTACAAAATAAAGAAACAGCATTTGACAAAAATAACACAACATAAATAGGTTTCTATTCACATACGGCTAGTCCTTAATGAACCCAAACCCTTTGCCATTTCCCTAAGCACAAACTTTTGAATCTTCCCCGTGGAAGTCTTCGGCAGCTCCTCCTTAAACACCACCGTCTTCGGTACCATATACCTTGGCAACTTCCCTCTACAATACTCAATTACTTCTTTCGCCGTCAATTTCCCACCCATCTCTGCCTTCAAACTCACAAACGCACAAGGCGACTCCCCCCAAAACTCATCCGGACGTGCCACCACCGCCGCCTCATTAATTGCCGGGTGCGAATACAACACCGATTCGACCTCCACACTACTCAAATTCTCGCCACCACTAATTATAACGTCCTTGGACCGATCCTTAATCTCCAAATACCCGTCCGGGTGCATCACCGCCACGTCACCTGTATAGAACCACCCATCGTCTCTCATACATTTGGACGTTCCTTCCGGGTCCTTTAAATAACCCAACATAACACACCCACCCCGTAACACCACCTCGCCTAGAGTTGACCCATCCCGAGTCACACTAAGTCCTGACTCGGGATCCACCACATCCAACTCAGTAAACCCAACTGTCCTCACTCCTTGTCTAGCCTTCAACCTAGCTCTCTCCGTTGCCGGCAACCGGTTCCACGCCGGTTTCCACGCACACGTCACCACTAACCCACCTGTTTCCGTCAATCCGTACCCGTGACTAATTATAAACCCCAACGCCTCCGTCCGAAACAGAACCGCCGCAGGCGGCGGAGCACCAGCAGTCATGATTCTTACAGGCTGTCTCAGCGGTTCTCCACCCGGTTGATTGGACAGCATGTTGAGAACCACGGGAGCCCCACACATGTGAGTGACGCCGTGTTTGCGAATCAAGGCGTAGATGAGCGGCGCGTCGAATTTACGCACGCATATGTTGGTCCCACCAACCGCCGCCATACCCCAGGTATAACTCCAGCCGTTGGCGTGAAACATGGGAAGAGTCCACAAGTAAACCGGCTGTTTCGGTACTTCCCACTCGAGGAGAGAATCGACTGCGATGAGGAACATGCCACGGTGGCTGTGGACTACCCCCTTCGGAGACGACGTAGTCCCCGATGTGTAATTCAACGACATAGGATCCCACTCGGTTTCGGGTCGAACCCAGTTAAACTTCGGGTCACCAGTCTCGACCATTTCTTCATAAGTAGACTGAAAGAAATCAGATAATCGGGTTTCTGCAGGTGAATCGTCCATGATGAGCACGAGCGCAGGGGGTTGAAGATTTGGAGGAAACAGAGAAATGGCTTCGAGAATGGTGGAGGCTGACTGGTAGTCAACGAATACGAGCTTTGATTCACAGTGACGTAGTATGACGGAGATGGTGCGTGAATCGAGGCGGGTGTTGATGGAATTGAGGACGGCGCCGGACATGGGAACGGCGAAGTGGAGCTCGTACATGGCGGGGATGTTGGGGGCAAGGACGGATACGATCTGCCCGCGCTTGACGCCGAGATTGGAGATGGAAGAAGCAAGTTGGAGACATCGACGGTGGGTGTGGGTCCAGATGTAAGTGGTGTCACCGTAGATGATGGAAGGACAGTCGCCGTAGACGGTTGAACAACGATCAAGGAAACTCAGTGGAGTTAGTGGGCTTGAATTTGCTGGTCTCCTGTGAAGCCCGTCCATTCTTTAGTGTGTATTTGTGTTTGTGTGTGTGTGTGTGTGTGTGTGTGTGACTATTGAGTATTGAATTTGAATTTATCACTCGCTCCATTCCCAAAAAAAAAAAAAAAAAAAAAAAAAAAAATAAAGAAGATGGATAGAGATTCAGTGATAACCAATTCTTTCTTTCCCTACTGTCTTTTAGAGATTTATGGTAGATTTAGGATAAATTTAAGATATAAAAAAAAAAAGATGGACACGTTTGGCTTAATGGTGGCAAATACAGATTATAATTAAGTTTTGGCAAACATTAACACGTGTTTTATTGATTTTAAAAAAAATAAAACAATACTTATATGTTAAATTTATGTTTAAAAAATATTTTATTTAATAAAAAAAATTAAATGACAATAATTCGGGGACAAGAGGAGTATTATTTTTAAAATTTTAAAATATAGTTCTAAAACACATCTTAGCTAAATCCACAAATTCTATTATTTGTGAAAGTTTGCAGATGATAAAAGCTAGCAATAATTTTAAGGTACATGTTCAGAAATTTATCTATGATATGAATTTTCTCAGAAATTAATCTAGTTGAATTGAAACTTATTATTTAATGGGATAATGACAATACAAGTCCCTTGATTATGGCTGATTCCACCATTAGTCCCTTAACAAATTTTTTTTCATATTTTTGTCCCTTGACTATGAAAATTAGACACAGTTGGTCCTTTTGGTAGATGCCGTTAGTATTTTTCCGTTAAGTCCGTCATGTGTCCATCACGTGACTTTAGTTAAGGGCATTTTTGAAATTTCACGTGTAAAGATATTTTTTAATACTTAAATAATTTATTCTTTCCCCTATCTCTCTCTCTCTCTCTCTCCTCCTCCTCCTCCTCCCCCCCCACACGCACATCTTTATCCCCACCTACCATTATTGTTGACCTGCCCCCACCTACCAACCAACCACCTCGCCCCACCCCCTTCCTTTTCAACCCAATCATCATCGCCCGAAATAATTGGATACTAACACTAAAACTATCAATCCAGTGATTCTACTCTTGATTGTCACAACAAGGTTTTGTGCACCTTGAAGGATTAGTTCAATGGCTTCCAATAAACTGCAAAACCAGGGAAAGTGATCAAATGGTCTACAAAACATGGGATTATTAAGCTTTGAAAAACTAAAATCGCTTAAAATATTAGTAGATCTATGAATGTATAATGTGGAGAAATTAAATGAATTTTCTGAAAGTAACCCCAGTTGGAAATTTAATAACAGAGTCACAATAATTAAATACTACTCCATTATTATAATTACAGTGCTCACAATGTACTTCTACACCAGTAATTGATGAAGAAGACAACAATTAACATAGTATTGATAAGCATGAATTGAGAGAATGTGTGTGTGTGTGTGTGTGTGAGAGAGAGAGAGAGAGAGAGAGAGAGAGAGAGAGAGAGAGAGAGAGAGAGAGAGAGAGAGAGAGATTCAGAAATTAATCTAGTTGAATTGAAACTTATTATTTAATGGGATAATAACACTACAAGTCCCTTGATTATGGCTGATTCCACCATTAGTCCCTTAACAATTTTTTTTCATATTTTTGTTCTTTGACTATGAAAATTAGACACGGTTGGTCCTTTTGGTAGATGCCGTTAGTATTTTTCCGTTAAGTCCGTCATGTGTCCATCACGTGACTTTAGTTAAGGGCATTTTTGGAATTTCACGTGTAAAGATATTTTTTAATACTTAAATAATTTATTCTTTCCCCCTCTCTCTCTCTCTCTCTCTCTCTCTTCCTCCTCCCCCCCCCCACACGCACATTTTTATCCCCACCTACCATTGTTGTTGACCTCCCCCCACCCACCAACCAACCAACCACCTCCCCCCACACCTTCCTTTTCAACCCAATCATCATCGCCCGAAATAATTGGATACTAACACTAAAACTATCAATCCAGTGATTCTACTCTTGATTGTCACAACAAGGTTTTGTGCACCTTGAAGGATTAGTTCAATGGCTTCCACTAAACTGCAAACTAGGGAAAGTGATCAAATGGTCTACAAAACAGGGGATTATTAAGCTTTGAAAAACTAAAATCGCCCAAAATATTAGTAGATCTATGAATGTATAATGTGGAGAAATTAAATGAATTTTCTGAAAGTAACCCCAGTTGGAAATTTAATAACAGAGTCACAATAATTAAATACTACTCCATTATTATAATTACAGTGCTCACAATGTACTTCTACACCAGTAATTGATGAAGAAGACAACAATTAACATAGTATTGATAAGCATGAATTGAGAGAGAGTGAGTGTGTGTGAGAGAGAGAGAGAATGTGTGTGTGTGTGTGTGAGAGAGAGAGAGAGAGAGAGAGAGAGGGAGAGATTTGGAATTAAGTACCTTGAAGATGGTTCCACGTGCCTGACTAGGCCATTGGTCTTTGACAGCAAGACAGAGATAGAGGACTTGAGAGCAATTGAAGGAGAGGATATGCTGTCTTTTTTGCCGATGCACTGGCAATTGTGATCGGCGGTGGGGTAGGAGTGGTGGCAACTCCAGACACTGATATGGTTGTCGTCGGAGGATTTGAAAGCGGACAAGGCGTCTGAGACGGTGGCGGAGATAGAGAGTGACCTCAGCGGCGGCTTGTCGAGGTAGAGGTCAGCTATCTCATACGACAACGAGCGAACTGCCATACAATTTTGAGAAAGTGGGAAAGTGGTTTTGGTTAGCTTGAAAATTAAGAGAGAGAGAGAGAGAGAGAGAGAGAGAGAGAGAGAGAGAGAGAGAGAGAGAGAAACAATGGTGGTAGGGGATAAAGATGTGGGGGGAGGAGGGTAGGAAAGAAGAATAAATTATTTAAGGGATAATGACACTATCTTGGTTGTTCAATTGCTTTGGATTGTGCGATTCACCTCACTTCCTTCTTGAGTCAAGGATTTGGGGCTTTCCATGGATTAGCTTTGTTGGATCTCACAAGAATTGGGTGGGGGGGCTGAGATGTTGTGGAGGTGGTGGGGGGGGGGGAAGGGGAGAGAGAGAAAAAAAAAGAATAAATTGTTTTAAATATTAAAAAATATCTTTACACGTGAAATTCCAAAAATGCCCTTAACTAAAGTCACGTGATGGATACATGACGGACTTAACAGAAAAATACTAACGACATCCACCAAAAGGACCAACCGTATCTAATTTTCATTGTCAAGGGACAAAAATATGAAAAAAATTTGTTAAGGGACTAATGGTGGAATCAGCCATAGTCAAGGGACTTGTAGTATCATTATCCCTTATTTAATCCTTCCGTTCTATCTTAAAAGTCCACGTTTAAAAAGTCTAATAATTAATAGATATATTAGTGTCATTAGAGTTGGTCATAATTACAAAAATACTTAAGCACAACTAAGATGTTTACAACACAAGTGGAGGGTAAATACGAAAGGTTGTGAAAAATGTAAATATAATTTTGAAAGTTGACTTTTTAGGTGAAACATCCCAAAATTGTATAGTGAATTTTTTGCCTGAAACGGAGGGAGTAATGGCTATAGAGCAAAGTTTACTACATCTAAATTTTCCAAGAATACAATTTTGACACTCTAATTTTTTTTTAAACGCAAGGAACGTTAAATCTTGATCGATTTGATATCAAATACCCAGAAACGACTTACAATTATTTTCTTTATTGTGCATAACATATCCTAAAGTTTAAAAAGAAAAATTTTGAATTTTGATGCTTAGTTGATGGAATTTTCATTTCGAGTTGATTGGTTGGTAATGGAAGTTGATTTAAAATACATTAATACACTTTTTTAAAATCTAAAAAGCACACAAAATTCCAATTATTACAATATCTGATACATATCAATTGAGTATTCGCTTTATTCAACGTTAATACTTTTTTTGGGTGCTTATATAGCTTATTTTTACACTGATGGTGTATTAAAAACAAGCTACGTTTTGAAGTGATATCTTAAATATATTTAAAAGAAAAAAAGTTGCGTATTGAAAAATTTGTGTTTTAAATATGCTGCATTTTTAAAACGCTGCACCGAACGGATGAGAAATAACCACAATCAACTTTCTGCATTTCAAAGGATTGCTGGAGGACGTTTCCATCATGGAAGATGAAATCCGAGTCTTCTACATGGTTGGCCAGAAGGAGAACTTCTTTTTGTTACTTTTTTCAATTTCAACCTAAATTTTAAAACATATTGACTATATCAAGCATTATTGATTGAATTAATTATGTCGGGTTTGGTTATTTGATATTGTATTGGATGAGTTTTGTTTGAAATTTTGAATTTGGTCATGCTAAAAAAAAGGAAAAAATTACTGGTCGGTCCACTTTCATAATTTTTTTTCTTTCAAATTCACCTTTTTTTTTTTAACCGCTAAAAGACAATTTCATCAAATTGTTCCTAAAATGTGAACGTATCCTATAATTTATTTCTAAAATCTATCATGTGAATATTTTATCCTACAAATATTATTGTTTTGCCCGTGAGTGCCCTGACGAGAATGGAGAAAAAGTGAAACTTTTGTATTTGAAATTTTTGTTTTGTCGGCGTGCGCCTTGGCGAGAGAGGGAAAAAAGTGAAACTTTTGTATCTATCGGTGCGCGCCCTAGCAGGCAATTACATCTCGCCCTAGCGAGCAAGCCCTGATGAATGAAACTGTGTTTGCACAGTTTGCCCTTTCGTGTTTGCGATGCATCCCTATGCAGGAATTGTGCATCGCCATGCAGAAATTAAGAAGGACGAATCATGAATGATTTATCGTGATGCCTCAATTTGTAATAGCAGTTCAAGTTATTTGGGCATCGCGATGATGAAATTAGGCATCGCAAATGCTTTGATTATGCATACCGATGCTTGAATATTAAGGGCATATTAATATTTTCGTCAAAAAATAAAAGATAAATGCATCTTGTGATATGCCTTTTTCTTAGGCATCGGGATGTCAATATGATTGAATTCGATGCACATATCAGACATCACAATGCATAAAATTAAGTTTGAATTTTAGGTTGCACATATCAGGCATCGCCTCGCCAAATTCGATGCACATATCAGGCATTGAGATGCCTTGGGTTACTGATGTGCACATATTTTTGTTTCATTAATGTCATAATCGTCTCCAAAAATGTCTTTTTTCGGTTTTAAAAAAAGTATGGTGGATTGGAGCGATTACAAATGTTCAAAAATGGACCGACCAGTAATTTACCCTAAAAAAAAAAGGGTGTTGCTCGGATCTAATTGATGATTATGATTTTGGTTAGTTCACAGTTTCATGTTATTTATACAATTAGAGCTAATCCTATTTTGATTAATTATAAAGTTTTAATTTTTTTAGAATTATTTTGGGTTAGGTGTTGTGCTGGCAAGTTTAAAAAAGAAAAAAAAAAAACTACAATAAAGTCTAGGGGTGTAAATGGTTAGGTTTAGACTAAAACTGCGAACCGAACCGTCTCCTATCGGTTTCAATTTTTTCAAATTGAACCGAACCGCATGAAGCTCGGAACCGAAACACTCGATTTGGTTCAATTTTGAGGTCTAAATAATTTTTTATTAATTAAATTAATCATTGTTATGCTATATTTTAAATGCTTGTAAGATTGATAGATTTAACATTGAAATCAAGGCAAATAAAACCTTTAATTGCTTTAACATCAATCTTTAAAAAATAAAATTTTAAGAGTAAAAGAACAAAAATAGAACAATGATGTATACTATTTACACTCATCTCTCTTACAAATTTTAAATTCTAAGTAAAAACAAATTAGCTATTATTAATATATATATATATATATAATATAAAAATATATAAATTAACATGGCGGTTCAGTTTGGTTTGACATAAAAAATCGCAAACCGAACCGAACCGCACGATTCATAAAATTTTCAAACCTAAATCGAACCGACCTAACCCAAAACTGAAACCGACCGATTCAGTTCGATTCGATTCCGTGGTTCGACTGTTCGAACTTACACCCCTACAATAAACACATGATCCAGCGCCATAACAATGGTGATGAGCATACAAATAGAAATTGGTACGAAATTGAGACACAAATTGTCAAAATGATTCAATTTTGCTTCTTGGCTTATGAAAATTTCGCCAAACAGAGGAGAACAAGAAACATGTAAGTCAAGCCATCAAACTGTAGATCGTTCTTTGTTTTCTCCGTTCTGTTTCGCCTCAAAACATTTCGATCTGTCGATAAATGGGTGTTGGTGAAAGATTTTTTCTGTTTAGTGTTGATTTTAGTATTTCAAGTTAAGGCTAAAGGGTTTGTTTTGATCTCTGTTATTGAAAAGATTTATATATTTCTTAGTGTCTGGGTCCAAGGATTGCAACGTTTCGGTTCGGTAATCAACTGTCTGTTGTCGGAGATGGTGTTTGAGAGTGACCGGGGGGAGAAGCGGGGACTGATGTTGGGGATGGGGGGTCGGGGTTTGAAGAATGTGACTTCTGGATCTCTCTGCAAATTAATCACACACACACACACAAATTTGGGTTTAAAGATGGTGAAAAAGATGATAAGTGAATTTTAATTTTGCCCTTACTCAAATGCATGTGAGAAGCACATGGGCAACTTAACGGCAAATCACTAACGGCATCTATTAAAAGGACTTCTGGCATGCAAATTTGAAGTGGTAAGGATGAAAACTACACAAAATTTTGTTGAAGGACTAATTGTAAAATTAGTAATAGTCGAGGAACTTGTAAAGTCATTATCCCTTTAAGTTTTAAATATTTGAAAATGTCTTGGCCACATGTGACATGTCTATGGTAAGGATAATAGTAATCTAACAAATTTGTAAAGTAATCTCTTTTAGTCGTTTTCAAGTTGGTTTCAAATTTCAATATCTATCTTTCGGGATGAGCCTTTTCTCTTGTTACGACGTTATGACTTTTAGTGTATATATATATGAATTGATCCTAGGACAAGCAAGTGTCACTTTCTATTTTTTTCAACTTGAGATTTGTTATTATCTATATAACAATAGCGCTCACTTCACACGCTTACAATTGATAAAAGCTAACTACCGGCTCAGATTTACTGAGTTACTAAAATCTAACGGACGTAATTTACTCGAATTTTCACGCTGACGGTTTCAGAAATCCTACGGGTTCCGCGTCTGACTCTTTCTCCCCCAACTTTCCCGATAGCGTCTGACTCTATCTCCTTCTCTCTCTCTTTCCTTCCACCATGAAAGGATTCCTATTACGACTTTGTAAAGGATTCCTGTTACAAAACCCACAAAAAAATCTCTCTCTTCACTCATTACGACTTCTGTTACAAAACCCACACAAAAATCTCTCTCATCACTCAAACACTAACTGCCGTAAAATCGTGGAGGCCGCCGGAAAAAGCAAGAGGCGAAAACCGGAGATTGTCGTGGAGGTCGCCGGAAAAACACTAACTGCCGGACTATTCTTTCAGGTATTCTCCCTCCCTCCCTTTATCGCTGTGATTTGAAATTTTGCAAATTTAATTACATATACAATCAGTAATTAAGGACGTCTTATGTAAAGACAACTGAGTTTTTCTACCAAATATTTATAGTAATTTTCCGCCAAAATTATATTGCCAAAAAATAGAAACTCTTATTTATATTGAAAAATTAATGTATTGGTCAAGTAGCTCACATTTTTTTTTTATCAAAATCTTAAAACTTGGACCAAAATTTACTCCGGCTCTTTAAACCAGGTTTTGTGTATTTTCTGGGAATTTGAACCATTTTCTTCTATACATTTTATCCTTGAACTTGGACCATTTTCTGTTCATGAGGTAGTCATTTTCTGTTTACAAAGCATATCATTTTCATTTACCTCTACATATAGTCTTTCTGGATCTTCAGTCGTTTTCTGCAAAGTTCAATATAAATCGTAACAAAATCTGGTATCAAAAATTTTTGCTAAAACAAAACATATACATAAAATATTCGGCTTTCCTATCAACTTTCCTTAAAAACATCCATAAAAGAAGATCTGGGTTCTCAAAGTCCAACTCGCAAGAAAATGGAACATCCCATCAAAAAATCATTTGAAAATTTCACCAAGTATGTAATTAGTCTTTGTGGACGCAGAGGTAAGCACAAAAAATAATCTTTTAGACTCTGCTTTTTGTAATTATTTGTTGTATAAACTGTAAATATTATCTTTCTATTGTTGTGATAGAAAAAAAATGATGGGTGAAGGGATTCATGTTTCAAACCTGATTTTTAGTTAAAATTTTTTTTTCTAAATTGTGATTTTTCTATATTTTTCGTCTAATTTCTGAATTTTCTATTTTTTTCTTCTAGATTTTAATTTTTCTATTTTTTCCTTGGAACTCTCCAAACTTCAAGGATTTAATTGCAACTACAGGAAATGTAATTAAAAAAGATATATATATCCGTGCATTCAACGCACTGGTGTAAAACTAGTTATATAATTAATTATGTTAGATTAATCTCAAAAATAATTAGGTTTATTGTAAAAAAAGTTTTTGTCACAATAGAATTTGATCATAGCTATTAACTGTTTTATTTCATTGAAAAATTTATCCTCATCAAAAACAGATTAACTATTTACAAAAGCTTAAACAATTATCTCTCTCTAAAGGGCAAAGAAGACCCAAATTAGCATGTGTCTTAATCAGAATTCTCCTCAGCAAATCACTGGATTAAGTTGGAGGACTACAAGAGACAGAAATAATAAGAATATTCTAACGGCAAGAAAGCTGCAAGTGTTAACTACAAGTAGACTCTAAGAGCCCGTTTGGTACAGCGTTTATAAAACGCAGTGTTTTAAAAACGCAGCGTTTTAAAAAATGCAGTGTTTTAAAAACGGAGGTCTTTCCTTATAAATACGTTTGGGATATCTCTTCAATACGCAGCTTTTTTTTCTTAGGAGCGTTTTAAAACCTGCGTTTTGGGAAAAAGCTGGGAATTCCAGCGTTTTAAAACGCAGCTGCGTTTTGAAAACGCTGCGTTTTCTGCCGCAGTATTGAAACACATTTTTTGCAAATAAGCTGCATTTTATCCCTGCGTTTTGGCCAAAACGCTCGACCAAACGGACTATAAGTTGACAACAAAATGGATTGACATGCTAAGAAGTTATCTCCTCAAGTTGCAAGACTACTTGCCCGATGCCACTGAAATCGGCAAAAATTGGGAGTATATATATAGCTTGCATGAATCAAACTCGTGACTTATAGATTGTAATTTAGCACAAATCCAAACTCGACCACTGCAATAAACGACAAGGGTCTTCAAGAACCAAAATTTCAGAACAGTACCGAATTGAATGTGCTTGCACAAAAATCTTTTTCATGAGCTTGATCATCCAATTTGATTTACAAATGATTGAATGAGAAGAAAGCCATGACATACCCCGAAATCCCTAGTGTGAGGGATCCCAGTCAAATGTTTTTATCAAGTTGATTCAAGAAGAACAAACATTTCTGGAAGTAAGAAATTTAGACTTTATGAAGTTAACTTATTGCCCAAATATCGCAGAAAATTTGTCAAGAACTTACAAAATAACCCTACAATCTCTCTCTACCGCTTTAGAGAACAAAATGAGGTCATCGGCGTAAAATAAGTGAGAGATGACAGAGCTAGACCTGAAAGGTTTATCAGACCTCTCCACTCTTTGTTATCGACAGAATTCTTGATCATATGCAACAGTCTCTCCATTCAGAGAGCAAAGAGGTATGGAGATAGGGGGTCACCCTATCTCAGACCTCTCCTAGTCATGAAAGGGTCGAGACAAGACCCATTCCAAAGAATAGAAATCTGGGAATTGGTAATACAATCCATAATCAAGCTGATCCAATTCAAAGGGAAGTTAAAAACTTTCAGAGTCGCTTTCAAATAATCCCAACTTATCCTATATCATAGGCTTTTCCGAGGTCGATTTTGAAAATAAGGCCACCACTTTTATCTTTTCAAGTTTTAAGAGAATGGATAATCTGTTGGTTAATAATTATATTATCAGTCGTCTTTCTGTAAACGAGTGAATCCCCCCACCTTCCTTATTCTACTTCAAGCTGTTGAGCGGACTTACCACTCCGTTACCAAAGATCCGTGAACAATGCAAAAGAGAAATGAAATGAAGATCAGTCACAATTCAAGAAGCAATACTAAATAAAATGAAACTGAAAAACTGAAATACACAAAATGAAAAAAACTGAACAGGAAATAGTTTTTATATTAGAGTATTTCGGCTCAGGCCCAAGTATCCGTTTAAGCCGAAATCCAGTCACAATCCAAGGTCACTGATCCAAGATTGTACTACGAAACAGAGGCAGCAAGCAGTTCCACAACACAGTTCCAGACCCCCCCAATTCCAGCCTGTAACAGCCAACTCCGGACAGCCTAAACAGAAAAACCAACACCTACACCCAACACTAGCCACGCCTAGCAACTCACGCACACAAAACTGTACTCACAAAAGCCACACACAGAGAATCAAATCACGCCTAATTTGAGTGAGAGAGAACCCTAACAGATAACCCCAATCTGAATCAAACACCCAATTAGCACAAGCTAATCCAGTAAACACTCTCTACAAAACTCCCTACAAGACCAGAATAGATACCCAAACAACCGTGTGTGAATTAGAGAAGAAGCACTCGTGTGTATTCTATGTGTGTTGCGGCTGCAGAGACGGGGGTGGGGGGTTTATATAGGCGCTGACAGAAGAAGGGATAAGGAGAAGCTTACCCGATCGCCTTCAACAACCATGGTGCAAGCGACGAAATCGCCGGAGAAGGAACAGAAGGAGAGATCGCAAAGAGACCAAGTCAAACGTCTCTGATATCTCGACCTCGGCTGAAAAGAGGGGAGTGATTTTGGGCCAAATATATGGGTTACAAAAATTGGGCTAGATGGGCTGCTCATTTGGGCCAAAGCCCATATAAAAAATAACAACATTCTCCACCTTGGATCAAGTGCCGGTTCGTGACACACCAGTGCAATTCATGATGCACTCATAGGATACACTTACTGGGCATAGTCATCATCACCTAAGCCTTCAGCACTTGATCCAACACATAGTCAGAACAAAGTACGGAAGGCAAAAAATCTAGTTTATTCCTATCACGAAGAAAGGAAACACAAGTAGACACCCCAACTCACACAAAGTGAAGAAGAGGATTTTTGGGATAACAATAACACAAGCATCAACGCGAAATATCAAAATTTAAAATTTTCAAACAATTTAAAAATTTTTAAACAGGCAAACATTTAGTTCCCATATCAGACGGATTAAAATTGATGTCAATTTTTTCAAGATAAACAACATTTTTAGCAACCACATCACGAATGAAATGGTACCTAACATCTATATGTTTAGTTCTATCATGAAAAATAGGATTTTTACCCAACTGAATGCCAGATTGACTATCAGAAAATACTATCACTTTGTCATTTAGAAAACCAATTTCAGAAATTAAACCTTTTAGCCATATGGCCTCTTTTATAGCCTCGGTTATAGCCACATATTCAGATTCTGTCGTAGACAGAGCTACAATTGGTTGTAACTGAGATTTCCAACTAATACAAGAGCAACATAAGGTAAACACATAAGAAGTGGTAGATTTTCTATTGTCCTTATCATTAACGTAATTAGAATCAACATAACCAACCAATTTTATATCTTCATCACACTTAGTGAACTTCAAACCATAACTTACCGAATGCTTTAAGTACCTCAACAATCATTTGAGAGCTTGCCAATGGGGCAAACCTAGATTAGACATGTAACGGCTTAAACACGAAATAGCATAAGCAATATCAGGGCGGGTACTAACCATTAAGTACATAACAGAACCAATAGCATTCGAGTAAGGTATATTTTTCATTTGGTCTAGCTCTAAATCATTTTGGGGACACTGCTCTTTACTAAGCACAAAATGTGAAGCAAGAGGGGTATTAACAGACTTAGCATCTTTCATAGAGAATTTACTTAAAATCTTTTCAACATATGAAATTTGATTCAAGTAAATAATGGATAAATCACGGTCTCTGATTATATTCATGCCAAGTATCTTACTAGCATCACTGAGGTATTTCATGTCAAATTTAGCACTCAAGCAATTTTTAACATTATCTATGGATTTAGAACAAGGGCTAATAAGAAGCATGTCATCAACATATATAAGCAAGAAAACAGGCACACTCGTATCATTCTTGAAATACAAACAATGATCATAAGCACTTCGCTGGAAATTTAAATCTAGCATGTATTTATCAAATTTTAAGTTCTACATACGAGGAGACTGTTTTAACCCATATAAAGACTTTTTAAGCAAACACACATAATCAGGACAAGTATTATCAATATAACCCTCAGGTTGCTTCATATATATCTTGTCATCAAGATCTCTATGTAAAAAAGCAGTTTTAACATCCATTTGTTTCATTTCCCAATTAAACTGAGCTACCAAAGCAAGCATAATCCTAACAGTTATGAATTTAACAACAGGAGCAAATATTTCAGTGTAATCTATACCTTCTTTCTGAGTAAACCCTTTTGCTACAAGTCTAGATTTAAATCTAACAGAGTCGGATTCATTCTTGACTTTATAGAGCCACTTACAAGAAACAATTGAACAGTTTTTCGGTCTAGGCACTAAAGCCCAATTATCATTAACATGCAAAGAATTCATCTCATCATTCATAGCATCAATCCACTCATTCTTGTTAGCAGAATTTAAAGCTTCATTATAGGTTTTAGGCTCAGTATTATCAACAGATTCAAACACACTAAACACAAATGAAGTCATATCAAAATCATGAAAATGGGCGGGTTGCCTAGATATGCGTCTAGGTCTATCACGACTAAGTTGATAGTCATTCAAAGCAGGCAGCTCATTATGATCATTTTCAATATCTTCATTTTCAATATCAACATTTTGCTCATTCACATCAATAGTATTATCAACAGGAGGAGTCTCATTTTCAGTTTGTGCAACAGGCTCATTCACAATAGCAGGAATAGGCACATAAGAGTGCTCCACCATATTTGGAGCTGGGGGAGGGGGAGGCACATTATTCAAGCAAGGAAATTCAGTTTCATTAAACACAACATCACGACTAATGATCACTTTGAAATCCGGTTCCTCCCTTACCCATAATCTATACCCCTTGATACCCTCCGGGTATCCCAAGAAAATGCACCTCACAGTCCGAGGTTCAAGTTTATCATTTTTTCTATGGGCATACGCAGCACAACCAAAAATCCTCAAATTAGCATAATCAACAGGTTTTTCAAAAAAAACAGCTTCAGGACACCTACCATTTAAGGGAACAGAGGGCGACCTATTTATAAGATAGGCGGCAGTCATAACTGCCTCACCCCAAAAACGTTTGGACAAACCAGAAGTAGCAAGCATGGTTCTAACTCTTTCTAAAAGAGTTCTATTCATACGTTCAACAACACCATTTTGTTGCGGTGTATAAGGCACAGTCTTATGCCTTTTAATCCCATTATCAAGGCAAAAGTTATCAAACTCATGATTGCAAAATTCAAGTCCATTATTAGTCCTAAGCACTTTAATTTTTCTACCTGTTTGATTTTCAATCATGACTTTCCAATTTTTGAAATTATCAAAAACATCAGATTTATTTTTCAACAAAAACACCCATGTTTTTCTGAAAAAGTCATCAATTATAGATAAAAAAATATCTATTACCACCTTGAGTGGCCTCACTAGTAGGACCCCACACATCAGCATGTATATACTCAAGTATTTCTTTAGTCGAACAATGATTAGGATTAGGGGGATTGGGAAAAGATACTCTATGTTGCTTACCCATCACAGATGAGTCACAAAAAGGCATACAAGTAATTTTATCTTTACCAAAAACGCCATTTTTATTCAAAATGTCCAAACCTTTACTGCTCATGTGTCCAAGTCTTTTATACCACAAATCAGTTTTATCAACTTTAACAATATTATAGCATAATCAGACATAGGTTCAGCAGTGCAAACATACAAGTTTCTAATCTTTTCAGCTTTGAAAATCACAAGAGACCCCTTCAAGATTTTCATGCACCCACTACCCCATTTCCCTTCTAACCCATCATTTTCTAAAGATGCACAAGATATGAGATTGTTAGCTAAATCAGGCACATGTCGCACATCTTTCAACGTTAAGTAAGAACTAGACTCAAACTTAAGACAAACGTCTCCAATACCAGCAATTTGACACTTTTTATTATTAGCTAAAGAAACAAAGCCAATTTTTATATCATTATATGTATGAAACATGTTTTTATCAGGTGTCATGTGAAACGTGCATGCAGAATCTAACAACCATTCATTTTTCACATAATGAACATAATTCACCACAGTTTCAGTAACCATAAAAACAGAAGACTCATTTTCACCAGAAGCAAAATTACAGTCAATTTGCGAGTCTTGATTCTTCTTTTTAGGATTAGGACACTCTTTACGATAATGTCCCGTCTCACCACAGTTGTAACATTTTCTGTTACTTTTACCAGATCTAGACTTACTTCTTTTCCTCTCATTATTCTTACTAGATTCAGTCTTATCATGTTGCTTATTCTGATTATTATTCCTTTGAGTCGATCGTCCTCTCACCATATTAACCTCACCAACAGTTGATTTACCCTTATTAACTCTTAATTCTAACTCTTTGCTTTTAAGCTCGTTAATCACAGTATCAAGCACAATATCATTCCTACCATACTTAATAGCAGATCTAACATCAGGATAAGAATCAGGTATAGCATTTAAGAGCACAATAGGAGTATATTCATCAATGTTCTTATCACTAGTTTGCTAAATATCTTGCACAAGTTTAGTAAACCGATCAATGTTATCATCCATGTCTTTGTTCAAGTCCAATTTAAACTGAAAAAACTTCTCAAGCAAATACATCTTACTAGGTAACGATGTTTCAACATATACTTCTTCCAGTTTATCCCAAAGAGCTTTAGCACTATCATGTTTACCAACTTTTCTAAGAACAGCAGCAGATAAGTTCAAAATAATCGAAGAATAAGCACATTCATCCATTTCAAACCTTAATTCTTGATTATCAGATACAGCATATTGTTCAGTTACATCTTTGAAAACTTTTTCTTTAATTAAAATGTCTGTCATTTTTTATTGCCAAATTGAAAAATCACCTTTGCCATTGAATGGCTCCATCATATAAGCATTCATATTAGCAGCCATACTAAACAATGAATTTCATTTCCCCAAAAACAGACAAAAAAAATATCTAAAACGAAACAAGTATCAAAGCACCAAAACACAACCGAATAACTCAAGGAAAAAAAATGCGATTTTATTTTCCTTACCCAAGAAACCTTACACTAGGTTTCTTATTTACCGTTCGCGAATCAACCGGGCTCTGATACCACTGTTGAGCGGACTTACCACTCCGTCGCCAAAGATCCGTGAACAATGCAAAAGGGAAATGAAATGAAGATCAGTCACAATTCAAGAAGCAATACTAAATAAAATGAAACTGAAAAATAGAAATACACAAAATGAAAAAATTGAACAGGAAATAGTTTTTATATTAGAGTATTTCGGCTTAGGCCCAAGTATCCGTTTAATCCGAAATCCAGCCACAATCAAGGTCACTGATCCAAGATTGTACTACGAAACAGAGGCAGCAAGCTGTTCCACACACACAGTTCAGACCCAATTCCGCCTGTAACCAACTCGGACAGCCTAAACAGAAAAACCAATACCCACACCCAACACTAGCCACGCTTAGTAACTCACACACACAAAACTGTACTCACAAAAGTCATACACAGAGAATCAAATCACGCCTAATTTGAGTGAGAGAGAACCCTAACAGATAACCCTAATCTGAATCAAACACCCAATTAGCACAAGTTAATCCAGTAAACACTCTCTACAAAACTCCCTACAAGCCCAGAATAGATACCCAAACAACTGTGTGTAAATTAGAGGAGAAGCACTCGTATGTATTCTATGTGTGTTGCGGCTGCAGAGACGGGGGTAGGGGGTTTATATAGGCGCTGACAGAAGAAGGGATAAGGAGAAGCTTACCCGATCGCCTTCAACAACCATGGTGCAAGGGATGAAATCGCCGGAGAAGGAATAGAAGGAGAGAATGCAAAGAGACCAAGTCAAACGTCTCTGATATCTCGACCTCGGCTGAAAAGAGGGGAGTGATTTTGGGCCAAATACATGGGTCACAAAAATTGGGCTAGATGGGCTGCTCATTTGGGCCAAAGCCCATATAAAAAATAACAACATAAGCAGTACAGTCCACGTTCATTGCATGTTGTTTAGTCTCACTATCCTTTTATCCCTCAGTGTATTCTTAGTACATAATTAAGTGATTGTTGTAATTAAGTAATTAGGCAGAGTGATTGATTGGTTCAATCTTAGGAATTATTTTGTAAAAGGTGAATATTTATATCTCTGTAAATCAAACGAACTGCAAGGGTGAATAACATTTTAACATTCTTCCGGACTAGTCGTATCTCGTGTTCTGTATTTCTCTCTTCTTCTTCTCTGTCTGTGTCATTTCTGTCTAGCTTAGAGTCTTGAATCTTATATGGTATCAGAGCTTTTAAAAGCCATAGAAGATGCTTCAGTCACTTCGTCAAAAACCATGGGTGCCTCACCTTTTCAAACATCCTCCACCACCAGTAACACCCTTCCTCTTTTCCTCAACATACAGTCTTACATGGGCCATTGTCACCTTACAGCCGAGAACTACCTGAATTGGAGTTTTCTTTTCAAATCTATCTTACAAACCCATAAACTAACATACATCATAGTCAAGAAAAATCCTCATGCTTCACACCTTGATGACGGTGTAACCCCAAACCTAGATCATGAACTGTATGTACAAGCTTCTGGCCTAGTTGCAGGCTGGATTAAGGCAACAGTCACGTCCAAAATCCAACCCCGGGTTAATCCCTGTGAGACAGCCATAGAAGCATGGGACATTCTAGCCAAGCGTTTCGGTGGAACCTCCCGTGTCCATATCCAAAAACTGCGAGACAAGCTCAACTCCCTCATTCGTACTTCAGACATGTCCATTGACGATTACCTCCTTCGTACCAGTACCTTAGCTGATTCACTAGCCAAGGCCGGTGAAATTGTTTCGGAAGACGACCTTCAGCGTTGTATCCTGAATGGATTGGGTCCTGCTTATAAGGAGTTCATCACCACTCAAAATAACAAACCCGCTATCACCATCGATGAACTCTAAGACTTGCTACTTCAAGAAGAGGACCTCCAGTTGAAATTTTCTAACCTTTCCTTAAACACCACTTCTGCCCTTGTCGCATCCTCTACCCATACTCCCAGTCCCAATACCAAGACTACCACATCTAACCCAAATCACACACAACACCAAAATTATGGGGGAGGGGTTGGACAATCTTATCAATCTGAACGAGGGAATGGTGGTGGAAACCGTGGCAGAGGGAGGTCATGGTGGAAAAATAAAGGGAGAGGGAGTCAAGGGCATGGTATTCTGCCCACACCACTAAATATCAACCAAGCAAACACTTCTCCCTTACCTCCGCATCCCAGCCCACAGTACCTTCCCCCTAACCCCTTTGTCCATATTGACTCAACCACCGTTTGTCAATTATGCCACAAGCCGGGTCACTTATCTCCCCAGTGTCGTGATCGAACAAACTTTGCCTACATAGCCCAACAAAGTCCTCTCCCCTACCCTACACCATACCCTTATACCTTTCAGCCATACCCATCTCTGTATCCTTACCCATTGGCACCCATAAATGGTTTTCCACAGGTGAACAATGCATCTTTCGTGACTCCTTCATTTGTTCTCGATTCTGGTGCTACCAATCACATGTCTCCTTCTACGAATGGTCTGTCTCATGTTGAACCGTACTCAGGTAATGACTCGGTTACAGTTGCAAATGGGTCTCGCATACCCATCTCTTCCATTGGTCAATCTTCATTTCTTAGTGGTAATCGTACGTTCCATTTGGGAAATGGCTTGTGTGTTCCTACAATGCATAAATCATTACTGTCTATTCGTAAATTTTCTTTAGATAATAATTGTTTCTTCGAGTTTGACGGTTTTGGCTTTCGTGTGAAGGACAATCAAACGAAGCGGACCATACTTTCTGGCAATAGCTCGGACGGTCTTTATCAGTTACGTTTTGACTCCAACACCAAGACAAATCCTCTCGCTCTCATTAGGGAACGTGCTTCGTCTTCCACTTGGCATGCCCACTTAGGCCACCCTTCTTCTCATATCTTTGACACTTTAGTAAATAGAGTTTGGATTCCGGTTAGCGGATCCGTGAATAATAAGAGTTTGTGTCATGTTTGCCCAATGGGCAAGTCGTGTAATTTACCTTTTCTGTCTTGTAACTTTCACTCTATGCATCCTCTAGACATGCTCCACTTAGATGTATGGGGACCCTCACCAATTAGTTCAAACTCTGGTTTTCGATATTATTTGAGTATTGTCGATGATTACTCTAGAAATGTGTGGATTTTTCCTTTAGTTCAAAAATCCGACGTCGCATCTGTTTTTGCTACGTTCAAGACACAAATCAAAAATCAATTGTCCAGAAAAATATCTGCCATTCACACTATTATAACGGTTGAAACCGATAGGGGGGATGAATTCATGAACAAACACTTTCTTACTTTTCTCAAACAATATGGCATTCGTCATCAATCTATGTGTCCCTACACGGCTCAACAAAATGAGGTAGTGGAGCATAAACATAGGCATATAGTCGAAATGGGTTTGTGCTTAATGTCCCAATCCTCAGTCCCTAAAAAATATTGGCTTGAAGCTTTTACCACGGCTGTCTTCCTTATAAAATCGTCTTCCAATGCATCAATTGAAATATATTTCCCCTTACCAAAAATTATTGAAAAGATTGCCTGATTACCAGTTTCTTAAAACATTTGGGTGTGTGTGTTTTCCTCACTTAGTTCCCTACAACAAACACAAGTTACTCCCAAAATCACAACCATGTGTGTTTCTCGGTTATGACACTTTTCGCAAAGGATATCGTTGCCTCGATATGCAAACTAACCGATTGTACATTTCAAGACATGTTTTATTTGACGAGACGTGTTTTCCTTTTGCTAGTTCCTCTCCTCCTACAGGTACTGCTCCTGGCCTCAACCAGCCGAACTACCAGATTCCTTCAAGGCAAAATCAGATTCGAACTCATCAATTCCCATTCATCTCAGCCCACTCGTCTAAATGTTGGACCGGTGCGCTCAATTCTAAATTCTAATTTGACTTGGAATCCTGGCTCTAGACCTCCTGCAATAGCGACTCATTGTCCACCGCATCCTCCTGGCCAGTCCGCTACCTCGTTGAGGTCCCCTCCTCAGCTCGCTACTACTACATCAAACCCACCACCCCTTGTTCCTCAAAGTGAACGTCCAGCCTTTGATCACAGCCCAGTTCCGTTTGCTCTCCATGATGATACAAACAGTGAGGTCTCCACTCCTCCTCTCAAATTCAAGAGTATCAATGAATTAATGTCCAAGCATCCTTTGCCCGAAGCCTTAATAGCAATGTCTGCCTAATCCATTGATTTTGAGCCTCGGTCATTCAAACAAGCATCTATCATTCCTCACTGGCAGCAGGCTTTGCATGAAGAGCTCTCAGCGTTACATAAAAATGAAACTTGGTCGTTGGTCCCTCGTACTCCGGGTTTGAATGTTGTTGGCAGCAAATGGATCTACAAGGTTAAACGTCGTGCAAATGACACCATTGAGCGCCACAAGGCTCGACTAGTTGCTCAAGGCTACACCCAACATGAGGGTGTTGATTACGCCGAGACTTCAGCCCTGTTGTAAAGCCTCCGACTATTCACACTCTCCTCACTCTAGCCTATTCACGGGGTTGGTGTATTGAACAATTAGATGTTCGCAATGCCTTTCTTAACGGCATGCTTCACGAAGATGTCTATATGGCTCAACCACCGGGGTTCACAGATTCTCAATTCCCTAATCATGTATGCAAATTACATCGTGCGCTATATGGTCTCAAACAGTCTCCAAGGGCGTGGTTTCAAAGACTTCATGATTTCTTAATTACCCTCGGGTTTTTCAACAGCAAATCTGATAGTTCGCTGTTTATTCGTCACTCTGGGCAGGACATGGTTGCAATTCTCGTGTATGTCGACGACATCCTTGTCACCGGGTCCTCCTCCATTGTCGTGACCGAGGTTCTTGATAAAATCTGTGATACCTTTGAAAGCCGACGCCTAGGTCCTGTGGGATTCTTTTTGGGCATCGAGGCCTCTTGTACAAAGTATCTTCTCAGCCTACGACAGTCCCGTTATGCTTCCGAACTCCTTCGAAAGTTTAACATGGAAGGGTGTCGGCTAGCTCGTACTCCCATGATTGCGGGTTCTCATTTAGACTCCATTACCGGGGATCCTTTGCCCGACTCTACAGAATATCGAAGTATGGTCGGTGGCTTGCAATATCTAACCTTGACTCGTCCTGACATCTCCTTTGCCGTGAATCAGGTGTGTCAACACATGCACGCCCCACGGACATCGTATTTACAGGCTGTTAAGCGCATTCTTCGTTTCATGAAAGGAACAATCACCCTTGGTCTACACTTTCAAGCCTCTCAGGATATCAATTTGTCAGCATTTTCTGACGCTGATTGGGCAGGGTCGCCGGATGATCGACGCTCTACCACCGGTGCGTGTGTGTTCATTGGCCCAAACCTTATTGCGTGGACGGCCAAGAAACAAATAACCGTCTCCCGATCAAGTAGCGAGGCTGAATACCGTGCTTTGGCTACTACGGCTGCCGAACTAAGATGGTTTTCCTTCCTATATCGCGAACTTGGTCTACACTTACATGCTCCTACACTACATTGTGACAACATATCGGCAATCCTTATGCTCGAAATCCTGTTTTTCATGCCCGTACACGCCATGTGGAAATTGACTACCACTTTGTTCGTGAATTACAATAGTGGGGTTTTCTTCATCTCCGATATGTCTCCACTCGTGATTAAGTTGCCGATATTTTTACTAAGAGCCTCGCGTTACCTCGGTTGCAATTACTTTCGGCCAAGCTGCAGCCCCGACCCACTACGCTTGGCTTGCGGGGGGTGTACGAGTGAATCCCCCCACCTTCCTTATTCTACTTCAAGCAGTACAGTCCACGTTCATTGCATGTTGTTTAGTCTCACTTTCCTTTTATCCCTCAGTGTATTCTTAGTACATAATTAAGTGATTGCTGTAATTAAGTAATTAGACAGAGTGATTGATTGGCTCAATCTTAGGAATTATTCTGTAAAAGGTGAATATTTATATCTCTGTAAATCAAACGAACTGCAAGGGTGAATAACATTTTAACGTTCTTCCAGACTAGTCGTATCTCGTGTTCTCTATTTCTCTCTTCTTCTTCTCTGTCTGTGTCATTTCTGTCTAGCTTAGAGTCTTGAATCTTATACTTTCTACCCGGGATAAAGCTACTTTGGAAAAGTCGAATGAGCTTATCAAGCAGAGGTCTGATTCTATCAACAAGGACCTTTGAGAGTACCTTATAACTCACATTACAAAGGCTTATCGGTCTCAAATTTCAAAGGCTTATCGCTATGTGAATTTTGTTCATATCAGTTTTTCTCTACCAAATAAATACTTTTAACAACATTGCAGGGAGAAACCTCAACACAGTCCCGATAAGTTTGGTAAAAGCCTGGTTGAATGCCGTTACGCTCAGGGGCCTTAAGGGCTTTCATTTTCAAGAGGGCAACTCTCAAATCTTCATCATGAATGAGGTTGGGTTGCTGAGTCTAGTCTTAGTATCATCACTTAAGGCATTACAAAGAAGATTAAGCACAGTGTCATGTCTAGTGTTAGAAGTAACCTCATCAGCAAACAAATTGAGGAAGTGATCCCTAGTGTGATTTTTAAGCACTTCCTGATTTATTTAGAGTAATATGTAACAGCTGAATTTGTCTTTACAAATATTCTGATTTATTTAAATTTATCTTCTTCTTTTTAAAACTTAACTATTTACTCATTAGCAAACAAATTGAGGAAGTGATCCCTAGTCATGTCTGGTGCGCTATCTGATCCTTTAACTGCCAATATAGAAAGCAAACAAGTATCGTTCGGTTTAGGTTTCCGAGATCCTACCTCATGACTTGTTACCTCTTAAATACGATATTCATAAAAGTTCAAGGAAAAAAATTAATTAACAATAACAGTACCTACCTTAATAGGCCTGATATCCTCGAAATCGAATGGAAGATGGAGCCGCAGTCGATCGCCCAGATGTTGAAGAGAACTACGCTGGGTGAGAAACTATGAAAATGAGATAAAAACTAGGTTTCGTTAGTAATAGGGAGGGCAATTTGGGTACAAGAAAATTAGTCTCGTTTTTTGTAATCCGAGATTAAATTATAACAGGGGGGGTTGAGGTATTATTTATTCCCTGATAAGGGAGTTATCCAAGTATCTAGATAATTTTATCCGTAACGCAAAAGTCCTACCAAACAACGGATTTGGATAAATTAGTGTTATCCCCCTATTTATCCGGCTACCAAACGACCCCTAAGGATATACTGCTTGTACTCCCTTCGTTTCAACCAAAGAGTTCACTTTTGATTTGTTTTAAATTTAATTTAATTAAAGTTTGACCGACGATTTGCATAAATATATTTATTTTTACAAAATCATAAAAGTTGTAACCCATAGTATTATCAATGTAGTTTTTAGTGAATACAATTTTATTTCTGAAAACATAATTAAAGTATGTTAAATTTTAGTCACATGACTTATAAAATTTAAAAATGGACTCTTTGGTCATAACGGAAAGAGTAGTAATCATCATATGAAGGAGAAAGAAATAATTTCATTCATATAACTGTTTGTTTGGAAACCCCAATGCTATAGCTTGAAATTAGAATTGGAAGAACAATTTAAATTCTGTGGAGCTCAAATTATTTATCAAATTCTAATTTCAAAGCATGACATTAAGTAGCCAAGCATAGCTTTAGTACCATTATCCCGATTATGCACTATCGAGATGTCTTAAAGCTACCTTAATTTTTAAGAATCAATTTGAACTCTTTTTCATAAACATAAAGGATTTTTTTTTTTCTTATGTTTGTAATTTTCAACTTTTTTTTTTTGGTCTCACTATCTTTCTCTTTATTTCTCTCTTTTTTTTATTATAACAAAAAAATTAAAACTAAAATAAAATTTCTTGATAGAAAAATTAAAATTAAATTAAATTACAAACTCAAACCAACATAAACATTTATAGGAAGTGATTGGTTTGAATAAGTATATACTCCCTCCGTTCCAGACAAAAAATATATTTTTCTTTTTTAGAAGTTAACATGTAACTAAGAGCTTGTTTGGTACAGCATTTTCAAAACAGAGCGTGTTAAAAATGCTGTGGTTTTAAGACACAGCTATTTTCTTATAAATGCGTTTGAGATATCACTTCAAAACGTAATTTTTTTTTTCCTTTCAACGTTTTAAAACCTGCGTTTTGGGAAAAAACTGAAAATTTCAGCGTTTTAAAACGCAGCTTATTCTCCCGCAGCATTGAAACACAATTTTTGCAAATAAGCTGCGTTTTATTCATGCGTTTTGGCCAAAACGCACTACCAAACGAGTTCTAAATCAAATTAAAATTTTACATACTTTACTTATGTTTTAGAAAATAAAATTCCATTAATGTAAAACTATTTCAAAAATATTATGAATTACAACTTTCATAAATTTATAAAAATTATTAAATTTATATTAATCATCAGTTAAATTTTAATTAAATTGATCAAACAATATCAGAATTAAACCATTTGCTTAAAACGGAGGGAGCAATATTTTCGTGCGGTCTAAACAGGTGTGAAACTAAAGCCGATTAGATGACTGCAGACCTCAGCAATTTGATTCATTTAAAACAGGGGAGCAAATAAATTTGACCCAAAAAGAGCATTGACCTTAGAAAGTCTACAATTGTTGTCTTAAAGATGATGCTGAAAGTTAGATGACTTGTTTTTCCTGCCAAGTAGATTCGGCAACGGCAACGGCAACGGCAACTAATAAGTTTTTTTAATCATTTTTTTGAATTAGTTGGTTTAAATAAATATATGTATTTTTTAAAAAGAACAGATATATGTATTTTTCAAACAACGATATTTATAATTTTTTTAAACAAAAAAAAAAAAAACTATAATGCACCACTTGTTAATCTAATACTATTTTTTAATCATTAGATTACAAATAGTACAAATAACTGGTGAAAAAAATAGAGTAGGTGTCATTCCTAAATAAACATCAAACAACATTCAAGTGAGATTAAAGAAAGAAAAAAAAAAAGTTCACTGAAAATCTCTTAACTATGACCATTTTGCAAATGTGGTACTTGTAATAGAAAATATCTAAATAAAATTTCTTATGTCAATTTTGTTTAGATCTTGGTCCCTTCCTCTAACGACTGTTATTTTTATGTTGTTAAGTTGTCGGTGCATTGCATGTGACTTGTTTTGAAGGGTAAAATGGGTAGATCATGTTCATGCTAAATTAAATCAAACCTTAAAGGTATATGAACGTTGGTAAAATCCAATAATAAATTTGGTAATAACACAAATAAAATATTAGGACAAAACAAAACCTTCATCACTTTTTCTCTATCAGTGCCGCCATCCCCACCCACTCTCTATAACCATGGCAATTCATCTTCTTGTAGTGGGAAAACGTTACATATCTCTATTGTCTTTATCATTTTCGTCTATTGTTTAAATCAACGCCCTAGACAGAACTCCATTTATAACATCATCTAAGAAATTCCCAAAATAATTCTTCTTGGTTTAACAATTTGTCTTTGTCCTTCCAACTAAGATCTATCCTACTCCGTAGCCCTTCCCAGTAATAATCACTTCTTCAGATAATTAAATTCAAATGTCATTCGAAAATGCAAAAGGCTTCTCTCGTAATTGTCGTGAGGGAATTCCAACTTGCATCCACAAATCTACGATTTTTTTCTCATTCGAGGGGCAGGAAAAATTGCTAGAGTTGCAATGCAGACAAGGAAATGGCACTAGGGTTTTTGTAAAGAAATGTGTGTGGAAAAAATTTAGCGGACGCGCCACCTCAATTTCGACCTTGTTCAAAGTAAAGAGGATTATGCCATCCTAATTCATACTACATTTTTTTGAATTCAAACTTCATCATCCTCAAATTCAATAGATGAGGCAAGGGAAGCAATTGTTAATTTTGTCCGATAATTTTCTAAATAGGGGTTTATATTAAAATAAAACTTTATACAATTAAATATTAGCTTATCCTCAAAGAAAAGAAAAAGTAAATGTTAGCTCCTTTTTTTTGTTTGTAGGTCTAATGTTTTTGTGATTCTTGATTTCATATCTTTGGAGTTTGACTGAGTTTGTTGTTCCTTTGATGTTGCTCATGTGGATTTATTGTTGGTTTCGAATTTGAGTTTTTTTTTTTTAAATCCAAGCAGTATATATTTATTCCTTTCTCACTATTATAATTTACTTTTTGTTTATCAGTTAGCACAGAACATCTCGAGGTGTTAGAACTCTTATTGTGAATGTATTGATCGGGTAGAGAAAGTGAAATACAGTGGGAAGAGGAGGAAGAACAATTTATTCTAAGTAATAAAAATAAAATTTATCTAATTACTAAAATTGCCTTATATCCTGTTTAAAAAATAGGTTAAATATGAGGATTCTAGTTAACGCTCATTATGTTATTTTACAAAAAGAAACCCACAAAGTTTGATTTTCTTTAATATTAATATAAGTTACCCATTTTACCCTTAAAAATAGGTTACGTACTATACATAAGACAACTTAACGGCATAAAATTAATGATTATTAGAAGAAGGAACTTAAATCTAACAAAAATTGATATGAAAAATTGTATTTAGACATTTTCTACCAAAGGCACTAAATTTGCAAAATGGTCATAGTTCATAAATTTTCGGTGCACTTTTTCCTAAAAAGAAAAAGTGAATTGAAAAGTACACCTCAGCATGATGTCAAATACAAGTGGAGTATTTCCTTTTCTTCTCTTCCGAATAAAATATACTTAGAGCCCGTTTGGTCGAGCGTTTTGGCGAAAACGCAGGGATAAAACGCAACTTATTTGCAAAAAATGTGTTTCAATATGCGGCGAAACGGCGTTTTCAAAACGCATTGCGTTTTAAATTGGAATTCCCACTTTTTCCCAAAACGCAGGTTTTAAAACGCTCCTAGGAAAAAAAAGCTGCGTATTGAAGAGATATCCCAAACGTATTTATAAGGAAAGACCTCCGTTTTTAAAACACTGCGTTTTTTAAAACGTTGCGTTTTTAAAACTCTGCGTTTTGTAAACGCTGTATCAAACGGGCTCTTATACAGTTTGGCAATTAATACCTTGATGCACATGATTACAAGATTTAATAATATATTCATAAGTGGACCATTTATATCTTTATCAGTCCACCTTTTAATATAATGCTACTCTTATTATAATATGGCCTATGATTAAAGTACGAAATCTAATTTGTATTTTATTTTTTGGTTGCATGTAATATTTTTTAATACTTAATTATAATTGTGTTAATTATTTTACATCCTATTTTGTGAAGACCTTAGTTAAAAAGTAAAGTATTAATAACGAGTCACTCAAATTAGATTTTAATTAATAATTTTTATAACTTGTGTAAATTTTGAGATTGGTGTCTAATTGGCGAGTGACTTTGATATTATTGTATCACAAGTTATTCATTTCCAACATGTTATGAATTACACAATTTGTACATGTTATTATTGATATCAGACACACTTTGTATCTTGTCCGTATATATTTTGGGAGAAATAAGTATTTAGTATTTTATTTTGGAAGGTTTTAAAATAAATATTTATTATTTATTTTTAGAAATATTATTTAATTAAATGGTCTATAATACATTAACAATTGTGAGATGATCAAAAAATAAAAAAGAAAGATTCACACTAAATTGTCACTATTAAAGAATATTTATTTTTTGGGTTTTCTTAGATATATTTGTTCTGAAAATAAAAGACTAATCTCGAACCTATGTCAAATCAATTTTGTATACTCCCTCCGTTGCAGGCAAAGAGTCCACTTTTAACTTTTTTTGGTCAACTAAGCTAAAGTTTGACCAATAATTAACATAAATCTAGTGGTTTTTACAAAATTATTAAAGTTGTAATCTATAGTATTATTAAGATAGTTTTTAATTAATGAAATTTTATTTCTTAAAATATAAGTAAAGTATGTTAATTTTTTATTTGATTTAATTTTATGTTAACTTTATAAAAAGAAAGTGAACTCTTTAGCTGAAACGGAGGGAGTATATAAAGAATACACACTACTTCGTCTTATGGCGGATAACTCAAGCTGGAGTCAACGCAAAACAAAATAAGGCCTGGGTTACGGGTCAACCTCATGATGCCCGTGTAAACAGGGTTTCCATAGAGTAGACTCCGCCATCCAACCCAATTCCAACTGGCTCCCCCTTTTTTCTCTCTATCCTAAATTCCAATCTCTCAGCTTTCAAAGCGGCTGATTCCATCGAGGCAGATAACGACACTTTCCACCCTTTTCTCCCCCCAAACAAGGAGCCAAGGAAAAGAACGCTTTCTACTCCTACTTCGTACTTCCAACTATATTTTACATTTCTTGTCCCTGTGGTTTTTCATCTCTCACTTACCTCCCTATTTTCTACAAAATTCTATTTATTATCCATAGTTTTAACGTTTTTTACTTGACCACGTTAACATAGACACAAAGATTAAACACTTGTACCATTCTACTACTATTGATATCGTACTCCCTTCGTTCCTAAACAAATTTTGTTTAACTCTGCATACGCATCAAAAAAAGTTAATAGACTTTAATATATATCGAATAGATCATTAAGCACCTAAACAAATTTTGTTTAACTCTGCATACGCATCAAAAAAAGTTAATAGACTTTAATATATATCGAATAGATCATTAAGCACCTCAATTTACTTTTTTTTTTCTTTTCAATGTCAAAACAATTGGTTTTACGTAATTTTCTTTTAATGCCTTTAAAGTACTCTTTAACGGTTCAAATTAATAGTTCTTTCTTTTTTTTTTTTATCCCACAATTAATAAAGCGCATTGTAGACAATTTGCTTAACAAATCTTTCCAAAATTAAAAATTGAACACTTATTTTGCAATGACCCAAATTAAAATAAGAGACACTTATTTTAGATGGAGTGAGTACATATTTTTCAAATATGCCCATGTTAGAGTGAAGCGCATCAATTAAAATAAGAATCGAATTAAAGATAAATTCTAAAAGTGACATCAGAAAATAAAAAAAGATTAAAAAGTGATTTTTTTTTGACACGGCTAAAAAAAGAAAGATAGATACATTTTTAGACAGAGGGATTATATAGTAGAAGTATGGTAATGCATGAATACTCGCTGAGTATATATTTAACCTTCTAATTGAGTTCTAAATTGTTACGAGTGATAATTTGTAGTTACGACAAAAGCTACTAACTTATGTCATTAGTGTTAAGAATTTACTTATATTGACATTGAAACTTGTGAAACACTCCTTCTATTTTTAAATAATTGTCCTATTTTGACTTTTAAAAGTTAAATGAAGATGTTTTTCAAATGAAAATTGACGTATAATTTTCTTTTAAAATCATAATACACTTTATTTATAGTTACGAAAAGTACTACAAATTATGTGTTTTATAATTTTAAAAAAAATATACGTTAATTATCAATTGAAAATAATCATTTTGGCTTTAAAAAGTCAAATAGAACACTTAAAAAAAGAGAAAAGAGTAAATTTAGGTGCTTTATGTTTATTTCTTAATTGTAACTCCACAATGGTATCAATGGCAAAAAGGTACTTGCCATTTACTTGAATGGTCCATTAACTAAGGTTTAACTGAGTGTCCAAGAGGAAACATTTGTCAAAAGCCTTTTAAAACTAAGGTTATTTCATTATTTCTATATTTTTAGAGATGTAACCGATTCTAAAGGGTCGGTTTTACTTGCAAGATTTAGCGATTTTATTTTTTATTTTTGTCATTCTCTCTTTTTGGTCTCACCATCTTTTCTCTATTTCTCTGATATATTCTTCAGTCTTTACAAAATAAAATTTTCAAATTAAAAAATTAACCTCAAACTACCATACTAAAACACCTAAAAGAAATTTCTACCGGATAATTTACGTCTTTTTTCTTTGTTTAGAACGTTGGTTCTACATTAGTTAATGAGAAGTGTGTGGCTGGGAAAGAGTTTAAGAATAGGAGATTAATATGTAATTACCCAAAAAATACGGGGGATAGATTAAATTAACTCAAACCTTAGGGGTGGTTGACATAAATCATCCAACTTTTAACTATATATACTCATCCTCTTCAAGTCAGTTATCAGATCTGCAATTTTCAATTGCAAACATCTCTAAATGTGTGTAGAGAGAGAAAACCTATACATATAGAGAGAGAGAGAAAGTGTGTACTCAAACAGGCATTTTAAAAATCGAACACGTAACAGGTTCAATGGCGATAGAGCGAATACCGAGTTTAAGTCACCGAGACGACGACGAGAAGCCGTCGGCGGATCACGGCGGTGAGAAGAAGGAGGCGCTCGAGTCCGTGGAGAGAATTTTCGAGAGTAAGGAAGTGCCGTCGTGGCAAAGCCAGCTAACGGTGAGGGCGTTCGTCGTGAGCTTTATTTTGGGAGTGCTGTTCACGTTTATAGTGATGAAGCTTAATTTGACGACGGGTATTATTCCGTCGCTTAACGTATCGGCGGGATTGCTGGGATTCTTCTTCGTGAAGACGTGGACAAAGTTTCTGGACAAGTCCGGGATGTTGAAGCAGCCGTTTACGAGGCAGGAGAATACGGTGATTCAGACATGCGTTGTGGCCACCTCCGGCATCGCCTTCAGCGGTACGTGTGTTTTTTCTCTTTATTCGCTTTCATCATGTTGTTTTCTCTCTCACACAGTTACACACAGTCACGCATGTGACATGGATAGGTACACTCGGATGTTGACCGCCATGATTAACATAAGGTGGTTACTGGAATTGCATATTTTTCGGAATGAAAGAGTGTTTGCGTAAAAAAATAAAAATGATCACTAAATCAAATAATTTGATCATTAATTAATTGCTTAGTTAAATTATTCCCCTTAGAATTCAATTTTCCTCTACATACTGGAATTTTAAAGATAATTTTAAGGGCCATAATTATAGCAGTTGCAATTTAAAAATAAATAATGTCCTGTACTAGTATAATTTAAGTTTGATCCTTTGATGATCATCATGCAATTGAGAATGTAATCATCTTAGTAGTAGTTAACTATCTCATTAGGGCTCATAAATTAGTCTTAGACTTGATCAAGTTCATTAATTACATCTTATCTTATGTTTTTTTAAGAAAAAAAAGTGTCATGCTTTTCACTATAGTTTGTAGCAAACTCGTAATATATCTCAAATTTTTGTCATATTTTTTAAATTTAAATATCAAATCTTCATATATTTTTTTCATTTTTTAAAAATTTTACCCCCTCAACTTCTTAAATAAGTGTCCTATTTTAAGTCAAAATAGAACACTTAAATTAAAACAAGACTTCTATTGTTTATCTAGCGTGTTATGTAGAAAACTACTCCCTTTCTAAAAGAAACCTTATTAAATAAGTGTCCTATTTGATTTGATTGGAAACCTTATTTAATGACTTTCCAATTTTAATGAACTCAAATTTGAAAAGAATGTGCCACGAACATAGTGTCCCATTTGTTTAATATTGAGTTGGATCGGCAAAACACTATAAAAGACACTTCAAAAGTGTGTGTATCAGTTGATAATGGGTTGTTCTAACTTAACCATGTCTCGGATTAAGTCTTGTGATAACGCAATTGTTTTAAAAATTTGTTGGAAGAACTTCTTTTGCCGTTTGGGGACACTTTGGAAAAAAAGAAAGAGGGATGCATCTGGAAAACCAAAAAACAAAAAAAGAAAGGTGAATATATATATATTTTTTTGAATTTAACAAAAAAGGATAATGAGAACAGAGAAAATATATGGACTGAAATTTATAAAATTTAAAAAACAAATATACCATATTAAAAATTTTAACCTGTAAAATAAAATTATTTTTTATTAGAGCCAGCTCGATAAATGGATCAAATCTGAACACATATGTATGGAGCTCACACTATACAAGATTGAGTCGAATCTTGTTGAGAGGGACTTCAATCGGATTCCTCTAGGTGGGAGGTTTTGTTAATAATCTAATTTATTGGTGACTTTGGTCCCACCATTTATGATTAACTTGAGGCTTATACACAAGGTGGAGATGTAGTCAATATTTTAGGGCGTACACAGTGGCTCCTTGATTGATCCTCTCAAAACAATTTTAGAGTTTTTTATTTTTATTTTTGCATCCTTTAGTCCTACGGTGGTTCTTTTAATCTACTCTCTTTCTCTAATATTAATTAAATTATTTTTTAAATATAAAGTGGGTGATAACATAAATAGTATTTCAAATCTTTCACATTCACCTCATTTTATTTGAGAATAATATACTTTTATTTAATATTTTAAAATAAAAATTATTAAAATATACTCTCTCCGTACCTAAATTATTATCTTATTTTTTTTTATCTGTTCTTAAATAATTGTCTTGTTTGGAATTTTCTTTTTTAGGAGATCACTTTTACCATTTTACTCTTACTTTTCTCTCTACTTTAATTATGAGTCATAAACACATAGGCATTAAAGGAAACTATACATTATACCAATATTAATAATTAAGTTAATTATTATATCAATATTAATAATTAAGTTAATTTTTTTTTAATCTGTGTGCTGGGTCAAACAAAATAATAATTTAAAGATGGAGACAGTACACTATATTTTTCAAAGTATATAAAATATAAAATATTTTATTTTAACTATGGTGAAAAAATATAAATAAAAGAAAAAATATAATGGTAGTTAGGTTTAGTAGAGTGAATTTTTTTTTTTTATAGAGTATTGAAAAAATGAAACTTGAATAGAAAATTATGTGTTTAAAGTGTGGCACGTAGTGTTGTTACGTTGGATAATCTTAGGTACCTAGTGGAGTGGGTCCACGTTCATTCATATCAGCCTGCTGCCGCCTGTGATGTTCCCACGTGGCGGGGTAAAGAGTTACGGTTGGTCTTTGTCTCGATAGTATCAAATTTCGGATTGGGTGAGATTCTCTAGAACATCCATCGTCTATGATCCTGACGTAACAACAGCAAAGTTTGCTGTTGCCTTCTTTTTTGGGTTTATTATTAATATTTGAATTTCAATCAAAATTTATAGTATTAGAAGAGGAGCAATTATGTTAATACAATAATAAACCAATGAGTATAATACGTTTAAAAAAATGTACAAATTTAATATAAATTTTCTTTAAAGTTGTGCAAAAAGTTAGGTGTAATAATATGTATACGGGAAAAGTTCTTTTGTACGTTTGTACAGATTTAATTCAAATATGATTTGAATGTACAAAATTATAAATGCTTCATATTCTATATAAATTTTTTAATATTTTCATTATTTTTAAGTTTAAGTATTTTAATACTTTACATTTATACAATATCAAATCTATTATTTTCTTATTATTACCTATTTATCACAAACTAACTATGGTTAATAGTCAAATGGAAGCATAATTAAGCATATATATACTCTTATGTTTGTAATTTAAAAAGTATGAGTACTAACAAAGAATATTTTTTAGACTTCATAATTAATATTTTTATTTTAAATGTCTTATTTGATCAATTCAAAAGATTAATAATATAAATAGAATAAAAGAAATAATAAAATTATATCAAAATTTTGTATATACCGTAAAGTACAATATGTTTAACGTTCTTTACGTATATTATACGATTTAACCCAATAGTATAAGAATTTTTAATTAAATTTGGCTTGAGTATAGTAAACGGAAGTTTTTTTTTAATTATTCGTACGTATGTGATTATACGCATACTATACACAAATTTACTAATTGTGGGAGCAATTTATATATATATATATATATATATATATGTGTGTGTGTGTGTGTGTGTGTGTGTGTGTGTGTGTGTGTGAAAAATACTAAAGCAGCATAGTTTATTTTTATGTTTAGTTTGTAAACTACAATGTTGTGTTGTGTAGTACAACGATCAATTATACATACAAAGTTTTTTCCTTTGGAAAAATGTTTGATCATGTTTGATCGTGACACCGTGAGGAAAATTTTATTTTAAAGTCAACATGTATTTCGTTGCTTTATTATAAAACATTTTAAAGTTGTTAGGAGGTACCCTTTTTTTCTTGTTATTTCTTCTGTCGTAGTACAAATACATGAATGACTTTAAGGTCTACATTCTACAATATTGTATTGCAAAAGCATTTTTGAAATATGATAAATAACAAAATTAAATTTAATCATTTCATACAAAAGTGACACTTATTTTGAGATATAATTTTTACAACAGTACACTAAATTTGGGATGGAAGGAGTACAAGCGTTGATGTCACTATGAAAGTTTTAAAATGTAAATACTTGACAAAAAAAATATCTTTGTAGAGGTAACCTTTTTTTTTTTCTTTTTTTTGTTATCCTTCCTCTTAGAAAGTAAAAAAAAAAAAAACATTTTAGTAGTACATGGAATGGTTGTAACAAATATTCAGTATTTGCACTGCCAAAATTGATTTTACTTTTCAAAAAAAAAAAAAAAGAAAAGGAAAGGGCTCAAAAGTTATGGCGGAAATCTTTGTGAATATATTGCTCAGTAAGGAAGAGGGTGTCAAGTCACTTTCAATAGCAGAAACCAGAAATTTTTTCACATGTTATGCTAATTGATTCAATGAATATATAAAAAGATGTTGGGAAGGTGTGATTCGTTGAACACTCGTGAAAATATAAAGTTGTATGTCGACAAAAAGTTGGTATCACTGACTTTTGCTGTAGACTGCAGTATGATGTAGGTAGACTATGTCTTTCGTGAAAATAGAATTAAAAATTTCTCTTGTTTCGGTCTAAATTCAATACATAGAGTCAGGTGTAAACAACATACTGTGATTACATTTGTGGTATATTCTTTTAGATATTGCAAATGGCCATTTACAGAAGATGAGGATACAAATTGAAACTTAATAAGTAACTTATGAGTTTGCATAGCTAAAGCATCACGTGAATTGAGCAACTTATGCAGAAACCATAATGAGAAGCATCAACTGTTTCCATTTTGCTTTTACCAAAAGCTTACACTGAAGGATATATTATTATCAAACAGCAGTTGAAGTTGTTACATTCTAAAAAGCAGTTTTGAAAAATTAAAAGAGCATTTTGTCACGCATGCCACAAGATTGGACGTGCACTGAATAGTTAAATGTTAAATTTTTGGTTAAGGAAAGAGAAACTCCCAGAGTGACCTAGGAAGTCTGACAGGTGTTCATTAGGTTTGACAGAGAGATTGAATTTACCTAATTGCTTTTGCTGATGTATACAGTATTTGCATCTTTAGCGCATCAACTTTTTTGGTGAAAGCTTGCATATGTTTCAAGTTCTATCTTCAGGGTGTAACATTATTATTATTTTTTGTTACTTCCGGTGGCATGATAAATAAATTTTCTATTCATGACCTTTGTGGACCGGAAAACTTGTTTTTTTTCTATTTTCTGGCTATCTATGCAAGTCAAGTTGTAAACATAAGTTATTGTAACATTTAAATAAACAGGTGGTTTTGGTAGTTACCTCTTTGGCATGAGTGAAGAAATCGCCAAACAGTCAACTGAAGCTAATAATGCACAAAATGTTAAGAACCCTGCTTTGGGATGGATGATTGGATTTCTTTTTGTTGTTAGCTTTCTTGGACTGTTTTCTGTCGTGCCTCTTCGCAAGGTATGACACCTGACCATCTTCATATAAGATCAACTTTCTGTTTCAACATCCACCATCCTGAATCATTTTTCTCTTAGCAGTTAATATTGCTTGCACGCACACGGCACACATACCCACACAAATGCACGGACCCGTTGTGATGACTCTTATTTAGTTCTATTTTCACTGTTTTTCAGATAATGATCATAGACTTCAAGCTGATTTATCCAAGTGGTACTGCAACTGCTCACCTTATCAACAGTTTCCACACTCCCCAAGGGGCCAAGCTAGCCAAGTGAGGCTATGACCAAACCCTTTCTTTTCCTTATGATTTACTAGATCATCATCTTTAATTTGGTCTCCTTTTACTTTGTTAATGCTTTAACCCAGGAAACAAGTGAGAACTCTGGGAAAGTTCTTCTCATTCAGCTTTCTGTGGGGTTTCTTTCAGTGGTTTTTCACGGGAGGGGATGGATGTGGATTTGTTGAATTTCCCTCTCTGGGTCTTAAGGCCTACGAAAACAAGTATGTTTCCATAGAAATATTGATCCTCAATTCAGTAATAACTAAAAGGATAATGTACCTGAAATTATTTCTTGTACCTATAGACTAGCATACTTCAAACTGCTTATTATTAATTAACTTGTCTTGAGGTTCAAACTTGTCATATTATTAACCTTTTTGGATACAAATCCTACAAAACCAGGTTTTACTTTGATTTTTCGGCAACCTACGTGGGTGTTGGCATGATCTGCCCATATCTGATCAACGTATCATTATTGGTTGGGGCAATCCTCTCATGGGGCATAATGTGGCCTCTCATACACAATAAAGCAGGTGATTGGTACCCAGCTGAAATACCCACGAGCAGCCTCCATGGCTTGCAAGGTTACAGAGTAAGTTCATTTACCTGATTCTTTAAGCAAATATACCAATTTGCGCTATTATTTTGACCATCCATTTATTTCAGGTCTTCATAGGAATAGCCATGATCCTCGGTGATGGACTCTACAACTTTGTCAAGGTCCTTGGTCACACTTTGTATGGGTTGTATCACCAGGTGCACCAAAAAAATGTGGGCAGCGTCCTTCCAGTTAATGGCCGCTCTGTCAGTCCTCCTCAATCTTATGATGAGCAGCGACGCACTGAACTCTTTATGAAGGATCGAATCCCATTATGGATAGCAGTCCTTGGCTACGTGTGTATTGCAATTATTTCAACTGCAACACTCCCACAGATTTTTCACCAACTCAAGTGGTATTACATTTTGGTTATTTACGCCCTTGCACCAACCCTAGCCTTTTGCAACGCGTATGGATGCGGTCTCACAGATTGGTCCTTAGCATCGACCTATGGAAAACTAGCAATCTTCACAATTGGGGCATGGGCTGGAGGAAGCAATGGTGGAGTTCTTGCCGGACTAGCAGCTTGTGGGGTCATGATGAACATTGTCTCCACTGCATCGGATTTGATGCAGGACTTCAAGACAGGCTACATGACCTTGGCTTCACCACGATCGATGTTTGTGAGCCAAGTTATTGGAACGGCAATGGGTTGTGTTATTTCCCCTTGTGTCTTTTGGCTCTTCTACAAAGCATTTGATAACTTTGGGGTTCCTGGTTCAACGTACCCAGCACCATATGCCTCTGTTTACCGAAACATGGCAATTTTGGGGGTTGAAGGATTTTCAGCGTTGCCAGCCCACTGTCTCATGCTTTGCTATGTGTTCTTTGCTGTAGCCATTTTTATCAATGGTCTTAGAGATGCAGTGGGAAAAAAGAGAGCACAGTTTATTCCTATCCCAATGGCTATGGCGATTCCATTCTATATCGGCGGCTACTTCGCAATTGATATGTGTGTTGGAAGCTTGATACTCTTTGTATGGGGGAAGATAAACAAGGCCAAGGCCGATGCATTTGGCCCTGCAGTTGCTTCGGGTTTGATTTGTGGAGACGGCATCTGGACTTTGCCAAGTTCAGTACTTGCTTTGGCAGGCGTGAACCCCCCGATTTGCATGAAGTTCCTGTCAAGACGAACTAATGCTAGGGTTGACCAGTTCTTAGGTTCGTAAGTCTTGCATTGAATTCAGCAGTCCTTAGGTACTACTTATTTCAGTCTGATGCTTTTCTTCTTCCTCCTTATCTCTCTTAGATTTGTTTAATATGGTTCCACTCAAAATGTAAACTTTCCCATCTATTTCCTAATGGAAACAACCGAATGTAAAGCTTTATTACTTATATAAAAGTTAGGATTTCACAGAGCTCTCCTGCTTTACTTTACAAGTGTATAATTTACATATGTACAGTATAAGTTGCTATTTAGGCTTCGACCATTTCACGGATAGGGTTCTTGTTGATTCTGACCATAGATGTATCAGTAAACTCTGCGAGAATCGCTCTAAACTCATCACCTGTTAGGGTTTCTTTCTCTAGTAGCACATCTACTAATTTATCTATAGCTTCCCTATTGCTCTTTATATGATTCTTTGCAACTTCGTATGCGCTTTCGATAATATGTCGTACCGATGCATCAATGTCTTCCGCAAGTTTCTCTGACATTGAGTTTCTTGCTAGCATCCTTAGTACCACATCACTGCTTTGTGTGGATGGATCAGTCAATGACCATGGCCCAATCTCGGACATTCCAAACCTTGTAACCATCTGTTAAGAATCAACAATGAAACCACAAAGTGATGCTCAAAACTTTTATAACCGATTATTTCGTATCCTTTATGTTGAAATTTATACTTGCACACTATAATTCCATGAAAGTTACCTGTTTTGCGGTCTGAGTTATCTGTAGCAAGTCCCCAGCTGCACCAGTAGTGATTTCTGGTTCGCCAAAGATCACTTCCTCGGCTGCTCGGCCACCAAGACCTCCAACTATTCTCGCAAAGAGTTGTTGCTTAGAGATGAGTGCAGGATCTTCACCAAGTATAAACCATGTTAGACCCCGGGCTTGGCCTCGAGGAATCAAGGTGACTTTCTGCACCGGGTCATGGCCTGGAGTCAATGTCCTGCAAGGAGCAGAGGAGGCTATAAGTTAAGAAGGCTATGTAGTTTTGGAAGAATATTTAAAAGCAGAAGCCTTAGAGAAATATGTACTTACGCGCAAATGGCGTGCCCAATTTCATGATAAGCTACTAATATCTTGTTCTTTCCATCTGTCATCTTGGTTCCCTCCATTCCTGCCACGATCCTATCAATTGAATCATCAATCTCTTTCGAGGTGATCTTATCTTTGCCTCTCCGGCCAGCAAGAATGGCAGCTTCATTCATGAGGTTAGCTAGATCAGCGCCGCTGAATCCCGGGGTCCGCAGAGCAATGACACTAATAGAGACGTCTTTATCGAGCTTCTTGTTGTTACTATGAACCTTCAATATTTCTTCCCTTCCTCTTACATCTGGTAGTCCAACAGCAACCTGCTCAAGCAAATCTCCATATTTAAGATTAGTTTTATAAAGCAATAAGCATATCAAGGCAATCAATTTTTTCGGAAAAAGTTTCATCCTGTATGATGCAACGATTGTACTTTTGAGTTACAAAACACGTTTGTCACGAACGTGAGACCCATGTTGATCATCAATAGAAACACGTTCAGTTCAAGTGTTGGCCAATCTTGCCATTGTCACATCACTCTGTATGAAAGTTTAGGAATATAAGAGTGATGTAATCCCGCTTTTCCTAATAACTAACCTGTCTGTCAAACCTTCCTGGCCTAAGCAGAGCAGAATCAAGAATTTCTGGCCTATTAGTAGCAGCAATGACGATGACTCCACTATTCCCACTAAACCCATCCATTTCTGTTAGCAGCTGGTTTAGCGTTTGCTCCCTTTCATCATTTCCTCCACCAATTCCAGTTCCTCTCTGCCTTCCCACAGCATCTATTTCATCTATAAAAACCAAACAAGGTGAATTCTTCTTTGCATTGTTGAATAAATCCCTCACTCTTGAAGCCCCAACCCCAACAAACATCTCGATAAACTCTGACCCTGATAAAGAAAAGAAAGGAACTCCTGCTTCTCCAGCAATGGCCTTAGCCAACAATGTTTTCCCAGTCCCTGGAGGACCAACGAGAAGCACTCCTTTGGGAATCTTAGCCCCAACCGCTGCAAACTTCTCTGGGGTTTTTAGGAACTCGACAATCTCCTGGAAATCTTGCTTTGCTTCATCAACCCCTGCTACATCGTTAAATGTTATCCCAGTATTGGGTTCCATCTGGAATTTCGCTGTGCTCCTGTGAGACACGCGGACAAGTTCTCACTTAAGGATAATACCAAACCTCAAAAGTGAGTAATAGATAGCATAATTGTTCTGTATAAAATGTGCTGAGTCTCGTGTGTGTGTGTGTGTGTGTGTGTATAGCATACCTTCCTAGTCCAAATGGCAAGTTAGGGCCTCCTGGGGTATTGGGATTTGAACTTCGTAGCAGTAAGGAGCCCAAAAGTAGGAGTGGAAAAGCCAAATTTCCTAACAAATCAAGAACTGCAGCCACCATGTTCATCTCCATTGGATGAGCTGCGAAATCCACATCTTTCTCCTTGAGTTTCCTCAGCAGTTCTTGTGGTAATCCTGGTAACTGAACTTTCACTCTCTGAACTTTGTTCAAAGCACGATTCGATATCTCTGCAATTGCCACCGTCCCATTCTCGAACAAGTCAACTTTCTTGACAGCTCCTTCATCCAAGTATTCCAAAAATCTCGAATACGACATTCTGCTTGAAAAGCCATCCGATGGGGTCTCTAGTTCAGCTCTTGCAGGCCGAACCAAAGCTCCTCCTCCGGTTAGGCTAATACCGATGTTGGTTAACAGCTTTCTCCTATTTATTTTGGTGTGTAAGGGTGATTTTTGACATGGGTTTTCTCTGTTTGTGGTTTTGGGTAGACGGGTATTTTCTGAAAGGTCTTGAGTTCTGCAGATGGGGAGGTGGGAAATAGATAGAGAAAGTGCAGGTGACATATTCTTGCCTCACTTGTGTGTGTGTGAAGTATTTGAATGAGTTGTAGTTGCTGCTATGTTTATGATCAGGCAGTTGATGAGAGTTGACAATTTTTGGAGGGGGATCTTGTAAGCATTTTAAATAGGGAAAATGGAAGATGTTTCTAGCTAGTGGTGCTATTTTGGCTTTTGTCCAAGTGGTTTTTGTGTTTATTGAGCCAAAACTTGATTCAGGAATGATCCAGAGCTGACTATATCACTTTTGACTATGATGTGTATAAACTCCTACCAAAAAGAAGAAGAGAAATATATACACTCTTAACCATACACTTGTTTGGAAGCTAGGCGAAACCTCCTGGACAGGTGTTTAACAATTTCTTTTTTTATTTTTTGGATTTTGACCCAAATCATATATAATATTCAAATGGTCCAAGAACCATACTTTCTGGTATTCAATTACTGAGCTAAAAATGGGTTTAACCCTACATAAACTTTTCCGTAGACAGATGTTGTGATTTGGTTTCAAGTAATGATGTTCACACTTCTTCTGATTTAAGAGGGTACCGTTGACAACGTGAGACATAAACGTCGCGCTGGGGTGGGGTGCGACGTTTTTCTTTTTATAAAATTAAAAAAAAAAAAAAAAACTGTACTTAAGACTGAACTGAGAAAAGAGAAAATATTTAAAATTTCCAACAAAGTGAAGTTCAAAAAAGGACTTGTCTAAACCTAGCTTGAATTGGAGATGAAGCTGGTTTTGCTGCGGCAATTGTTTTCAGAAGAATTCTTCATACTTGTTTTTGACAAACTCTCAAACAAGGCTTCATTCACTTAAATTAGTGCATCTGCATGTGGTTTGTTTGATCATGCTTTCAAGTAATATGTGTTCTTCACTAGAGGGGTCTTTGCCATTACCATAGAAGGAATTGAAGGAGAGCCTTATAAGAAATATATATATCATGTGAAAGTTGTTGTTTCGTATGCAATGGGGATGTGACAAGCACGCGTTCATTAATAAGCCTCGACAACTCAACTCCAGATTTTGGAGTTGATGAGAATGAAACAGATCAAGTTATGGGGTTTGAGCCAAGCACGCGTTTGCTTTTTGACTCAGCACTTAATTTTAAACAAAATAGACTTGTCATTATTAAACAAAATACCTCAATTCAACACTTAATTTTAAAATTACTACAATTAATTTTTCAGTACTTAAAATTCAATAACTTAATATTTTTAACTCTACTTTTTCATAACTTAATTTTCAGGTTTAACAAATAAGACCTAAATAATTATACTAATCTTAAGACAAACATTTCCTATTTTTTGGATTGATCATTGTTTTGGTAAGTTACTTTTTAAATACATAGGACAAACATGGGGCTACGCCCTTGAACTCGGTTAGGGATGAATTAAGTTGAGGTTCGTGCAAGCTAACCTAAATAAACTAACAAATTTTATAAAAAATTAACAAATTTAAGTTTTATAAATGTTTGAAAATGTCTTGGCCACATGTCTAAGGATAATCTAACAAATTTGTAGAATAATCTCTTTTAGTCGTTTTCAAGTTGGTTTCAAATTTCAATACCTATCTTTCGGGCCGGCCCAAGGCAAGGGCAGGCTGGGCACTCGCCCTGGGCCCAAGCTGAGAGGAGGCCCAAAATTGTTTGGACTATTATAGTATTAGTATATACTCGATCCGTTTCAGACAAAGAGTCTACTATACTATTTTGAGATATTCCACATAAAGAGTTCACTTTAAAAAAATATGTTTATAATCTCAATAAACCTTTGGGTGAAATGAAAAGAGTATATAGGTGAAACAAAAATACTACATTATTACCATGTCTACCCAAACTGTGGCCCAAACCGGCAAAGTGCAAACCCAAAGGCCGAAGAGTATTCTATGTAGTTTTTTTTTTTTTTTTTTTTTTTTTTTTTAAGGCCGAATTCTAGAAAGAAAAAAAAGACGGACACTGGGAGGAGTCCTGGACGGTGCGCCACATTGTTGACACTAGGAACGGTCATCTTTGGCTTCCAAGTTTCAATTCCAAATTTGAGCCTCGAATCTCGATCTATCTTTACCTCTAAAATCCTTCGTAGATTTCATTCAATCAAACATTCTAACTAATTTTAAGCTCGCGTACTCGCAAAAACCTGAAGATTAACAGTAGATCTTGCCAAAGATCTTGGCGAATTCAACTCAATAACTCACCAAGATCGAAGAAAAAATCTTGGCAAACCATTGTAGATTTATGGTTCATTGGTTCTAATTTTGAATCTTTCGCAATTATTGGTAAAACTACTTGTAAGAGTTTTTATTTTATTTATTTTTTGGGAGTTTCAATTTTTATTGTGTGGATTTTTCCGTTTTGAATTTTATTTCTTACAATTTTCGATTTTAGGTCTGAAAGTGGCTTTAAATTTTAATTGTGAATAGTGATGCTTTAGAGTTTAGACTTTAGAGAATGAGAGTACTTCGTCATATTAAAGTTGTAAAGGTGAGTTGTATGTGTGAGTTATGACTGTGTGTGCGCGCACGCGCGTGTGCGTGACGCGTCCCTGTTGTTCTTGTTTTTACATATTTTTTTTTGTTTAAAAATTAAAAGTGATCTTGACTTTGGTAATTATATAAAGGTTTTTTTTGAGTATGTTATGACTTAAGCCACTTTTGTATGAATATTAAATTTGATAATTAAATAAGGCCCCTTTTTTTAATTTTACCCCGGGCCTATAAAGTGCTAAGAACGGCCCTGTTCGGGATGAGCCTTTTCACTTGTTATGACGTTATCACTTTTAGTATATATTAGTTAAGTGCACGTACGTGTTAGTTTAATTTACTTTCTTGCTTTCTTTTTCTTTATTTTCTTTTTATTTCAATTCTCATTTTCGTTAGCTTAGATAAAGTTAGGTGTGCCCAATTTTAGTATTTAGGATTTATTTCTAGTGCTATCTCTGTGGGATCGATACTTGTACTTGCACACTTTATTACTTGATACGACCGAGTATTCTTGCTCGTCGCACATTTTATGCCCATCATTACCAATTTTTATTTCATTTTGTTTTAATTCTCTTAAAAAATTTATAATTCAAAATATCTTAAATGTCAAATGATTAACTAAACGATAAAATAACATCTAACCTACATGCTAATAATTAATTAATGACGTATTTTTCTATTAAACACTTAGTTTAAATACTAATAATATATATTTATTGATTTGGAGTTTAGTTTTAATTTTATTACTAAAATTGCGCCAAAATACAAAAAATCCCCCAAAATATCCACCAAATCCCAAAGTCCCCCCCCCCCCAAACCTAAGGTTTGCCCCATAACCTCATCTGATGTTACTGTAGACATCCAGAATTCGTACACCTATATTACATTATCCAATAAATATTAATTTATTTAAAAAATTGACTAACATAATTTATAACATTTATAGGGTGCAAAACATAAAAGAAGATGATTCCAAGGTTGAAACACAAAATAAACAACTTCAAGGCACAAAGATTAAATAAAATTAACGGGGGACCTGAAGCATAAAGAATAAAAGATGAAGATTCTAAGTGTAAAATCCAAATCAAGCTTTGGTGCGCCGCGCACCAAAGCCTACATCTCAAAAAATATAAGGCCGCACTGTCTTCTCTGCAAATTGGCCGACGATGTGGACTTTTGAGCCTCCCTCCGACAAGCTTGGTCGCCAAGGCTTGGAAGGAAGCTTCCTGAAGACTTAGGGCAGTGAGCATCTCTGTCTCTCTCATATATATACTCCCTCAGCCTAAGAAACAAGGGTTCCCCCCTGACTTCTCCCTGGGCATAAATTTGATCAACACACAACACACAAACTTTTTCTCTGTTCTTAGAACAGACACACACATACATAACTCAAACAAAACGTAAGTCTTCTTTTCCTCGTATCGGTAGCAGTGGAAGCACAACGATCAAACTATGGACTAGCTTGATCAAACCACGAATCAACGGCCTAGAACTTGGTCCGAATTCTGTAAAATGACAGAAAATTGGACTTTTCTATTTGTAACGAAAAATGAAAGGAATTTTAATTAAAGAAAGGGTTTTCAAAGTTGTGATGTTAAATTTTGCCGAATCTGATACAGAAAAGATTAGGGCTAAAATGAATGAGTGTACTTACTCTTCGATTATTTTGAATCTTAGTGATTCCGTTCTTAGGAAGGTTGGTAAACTTGAATCTGCTAAAGAAATGTGAGATAAGTTAGAAGAACTTTTTTATAAAAAATCTCTTCCTAACAGATTATATCTCTTGATTTTTTTTTTTAGATTTAAGCTAGATCTTAATAGAGACATTGATGATAATATTGATATATTCACTAAGTTGGTTCAAGATACTAAACAAACCGGTGATAAACATATCGATGACTATACTTTTATAGTGCTTTTAAACGAAATTTTTTATTCTTATGCTGATGTTAAATCTGTGATTAAGTATGGTAGGGATGATATCATACTTGATACGGTGATTAATGGGTTAAAAGCAAAAGAATTAGAGTTGAGAACTACTAGGGGAGGATCGAATACCGGGGAAGTGAATTTGGTAAGAGGTAGACAACTTCAAAGGAACAATGGGCAAGGTAATCAAAGTTAGAACCAAAATCAGAATTGCAGAAATAACAAATATAGAAGCCTAAGTAGGTCAAAAGGTAGGATTTGCTATAACTGGGGCGAAACGGGACATTTTAAATGGGATTGCACAAACCCTAAAAAGAAAAGTCAAAATCAGAATCATGATAGTGAAATGATTGTAATTTAGCCTCCGGTAGTGAAGATAATGGTGATGTTTTTATGGTGACGGAAACTTGTGAAACCGTTGTGAATTCTGTGCACTCTATTTTTGTGTGTATGAATGAGTGGCTTATTGATTCTGCGTGTGTGTTTCACATGACACCATTTAAAAAAAAATTTTCTTCATACAAAAAAGTGATATGTTTTCTTGGCTAATGGAAAAAATTGTCAAATTGCTGGAATTGGCAATGTTTGCTTGAAATTTGATTCTGGGTATATTTTTACTTTGGAAAATGTTAGACATGTGTCTGACTTGTGTAGCAATCTGATCTCGTGTGCATCATTAGAAGAAAATGGGTTAGAGGGTGAATGGGGAAGGGGAGTGATAAAAATTTAAAAAGGAAACTTGGTAATTTTTAAAGCTGGAAAACAAAGAAATTTGTATGTTTGCAATGCTGTGCATGTGTCTTTTATTGAAAATCGAACAAATGTTGTTAAGGATAAAATAACAAATTTGTGGCATAAAAGACTTGGTCATTTAAGTGGTAAAGGCTTAGAAATATTACACAAAAATAGAATTTTTGGTAATGATGAGATTTCTTGTGTGCCCTTATGTGATACTTGTGTGAATTGCAAACATCATAGGGTTAGTTTTCCACCTCCTCCTCTAGAAAGATTCTCGAGCAAAAATTTTCTTGAGTTGATTCATGCAGATGTGTGTGATCCTTTGTGTGGGCCCACTCAAGGTGGTAATATATATGTTTTATCTATTGTTGATGACTTTTCACGGAAAGTCTGGGTTTCCCTAATGAAAGAAACTGTGTATGTTAATCCTGAAATTGTTAATGAAGAAATTGATCAAAACAGGGATGATGAAAATGTGGATGAAATTCCTAAAATTGAATATTTAGGATAGTATCAACTTATTAGGGATAGGCCTATATCTTCCGTTAGGAAAACTTCTAGTTTTGATAACAATTTTCACATTTCTTCATATGTGTTTTGTGTGCTTGATTCCGTCAACAATTTCCGTGAACCCAAGATTTATAAAGGAGCTTTAAAATCTGAAAATCCTAGTGATTGGTTAAAGGTGATAATGGATAGTATTAACTCTTTGCATATGAACCATTCTTGGACTTATTGCCTAAAAATGAGGCTGCTTGTGTTAGATTTAAAGCTAGGTTGCTTGTAAAGGGGTTTACTCGTAATGAGTGGATTAGGGTTAAATGTGTTTTGATTGCCAAATTTTATTGGGAGTTAAAATGTGTGGCGGTAACTAAATTTCAAACTTGTTTAAATATTTTAAAATTTGATTGATGCATGTGTGCTATTGTTACCCCTTAAAATCCTTGCATACTTAGTGTTTGCTGTAGTGTCTAACTGTCTATCTCGTTCCTGCTTTGTGCGGTGGAGCAAGATAGATTGCTAAAATTTTTACGTACTTAGTGTTTGTTCATATAACTAAGTGCCACGATCCCGATCATGTACTATCGAGATGTCTTAAAGTTAAAGCTACCTTAACTTTAAGAATCAAATTGAACTCTTTCAAAAACATACTACGATTTGTTCTTCTCACGTGATTTAGTAACGAGAAAATTATATAAATGACTATCGTACTATTATTTGGTAATCGATTTAACCTCATTCTCCTAATATTCTAAATCTAACCAATATACTCACGAATTGAATGCAATGTAGTCCTTCTCACTAATCCATTTTTTTAATGGTCGTTAACTCTTCATCTTATTTTTTAACAAGACTGCTGATATGGTCTTTTATGAGGGGTATCCAAGTTCGTCACGTGCACACCATGCATTCTTCTTAGTTTTTTATCTTGAAGACTTCTGACCGTGCTCGCCCTGCTGAAGGAGTTGAACTTTGGTTCAGATCTAGCCATTTGAGTCTTGGATACTAGGATTGGTCCGAAAGAAAAAGTTTTGACGATAAAGGTCTTGGTTTGGTGCCGACCGGCAATGTCCTCTCCTTTCACCGTCGCCGTCGCCATCTCGTTGCCACCGTCCTCAACAACCCATAAACAGATGGAATAGCCGAAGATCAAACTTTCCTGAAAGAAGTGAAGAGCAGTAGCAGACAAAGCCTCCAAACTCTAAGGAATCGGCATAACAAGGTTAGAGAATTTGTTTGGAAGAGACGAAAAGCCCATGGACAGTATTTTACTAGAGAGAAGAAATAAAATTTATTGGATGACCAAAAATACCTCTCATAAAATAGCTCACGTAGACCATATCAGCAGCCGTTTGAAAAAAAATAGAATGGAGAGTTAACGACTGTTAAAAAAATGGATGGACCGTTAGTTAAAAGGACTACATTGCAATGAATTCATGAGTACATTGGTTAGATTTAAGATATTAAGAGTATGGAGTTAAATTGGTTACCAAACGATAGTACGATGATTGTTTATATAATTTTCCCTTTAGTAACTTATTTTGTAATTTTAGACATTTTCTTTTCTTTTTTTTAATCCCTCTATCTTTTTCTTTATTTATTTATTTTTTTAATATTACAAAAAAAAAATTCTAAAATTAAACTAGATTGAAAAGCCAAACACACATAAACAGTTGGAAGAAGTGATTGGTTTGAATAAATACATACTCCCTCCGTCCCTTAATTATTGTCTTGTTTGATTTGGCACATGAATTAAGAAAAAATAATTAACTTGATTATTAATATTGGTATAATGTGCTATTTTCTTTAATGCCCATGTGTATGTGGTCTATAATTAAGTAGGAGAAAAAGTAAGGATAAAATAGTAAAAGTGATGTTCTGAAAAGAAAAATTTTCAAACAAGATAATTATTTTAAGACTAATAAAAAAAAAACAATAATTTAGAAACAATGGGAGTATTTTTTTTTTTGTGCCATCTAAATCGGATTGGATGTGTTTGGTTTGAATAAATAGATGTGAATCTTTGAAAAATAAAATAAAAAATCTAAATAGGTGTGAAACTAAATCCGATTAGATGACTGCAGACCTCAAATATTTTATTCATTTATCAAATAAATATTGCCTATGATTAAAATACGGAATCTAATTAGCATTTTATTTTTAATTGCAATATTTCTTTGACAAATGATATTACGAGTGTGAGTTTTTTTGTGGTATTCCTATAAATTTTAATATTGTTAATATCGTCAGATCAAATTTACTTCGATATCTACACCGTTAAATTAAATTTGCTCCTTTAGTAAGTAATGACCTAGACAAATGATCTGACGATCTAGAGATCGAAGTAAATTTTATTAGACGACACTAACACTAAAGCTTGTAGGAAAATCACAAGCTCGAGGTCGTAGTATCATACCTCTATTTCGTTAATAACTAATTATATTGCAATCAATTCGTGAGTACATTGCAATCAATTCGTTAATAACTAATTATGGATGGACCGTTAGTCAAAAGGACTACATTGCAATCAATTCGTGAGTACATTAGTTAGATTTAAGATATTAAGAGTATGGAGTTAAATTGGCAAACCTTTATTTCGTTAATATCATTATGCCAAATTTTGAGGTCATAATATCAAACCTTTATTTTTACAACACTAATACTAAAGCTTGTAAAAATATCACAAGTTTGAGGTCATAATATCAAACCTTTATTTCGTTAATATCATTATGCCAAATTTTTTCCGTTTACATATTATTATGCCAAAATTTTCATTTGATCGAAGTATTTTTTCCATTTACATATTATTATGCCAAATTTTTCACTATAATTTTGAAAAAAATTATGATAAACTTATGCATTTTTCTGAACATATTATACCCATCTTGTATTTCACTAACTATGCGTTCAAGTACGGTCAAATCAACTTTTTTTTTTTCCTTATAGAAAATACACAGTTCAACAGTTGAACTTATGGCGGATAACTCAAGCTGGAGTCAATGCAAAACAAAATAGAATAATGGTATATATCAAGTACAGTCTTTTGACTCGATAAAATAATTTATATAATCTTTGACTAAAAATTAACACAAATTTTTTATAATACCCTCAGAGCCCTTAAAATCTAACTTAGTCTTACTCTCTCTCAAATCTCGGCTCCCTCTCTTAAACCACAGCCGTCTTCTTTCCATCTTCGTCGTCTCCCCCTCCCATTTCCAACCACATGATAGCCGTCTTCCTCCATCTCCGATCACATCGTCTCCCTCTACTGCCATGGATCTGGTAAGTCTTCCTACCAACTACTACCATGAAGCCCTATCTTTGTCTTCCTTCGTCTTCCTTCCATCGTCTCCTTTTGAATCGTTTAAATAACTCCGTGAATCGTTTAAACGACTCCGTGAATCGTTTAAACGATTTGTTCGAACGACCCTTGAGTCGCAATACCCTTAAATTTTATAAACTACTTGTTTAAACGACTCAAGGGTCGATTAAATTATATTTGAGTCTTTCAAAAAAAATAGAATATTTTAGAGTTTTCAAATAAAAGAACGACCCTTAAATCGTTTGAAATACCCTTAAATTTTATAAATTACTTGTTTAAACGACTCAAGGGTCGATTAAACTATATTTGAGTCTTACAAAAAAATAGAATATTTTGAAGTTTTTAAATAAAAAAAAGTTATATAAATTATTTTGAAATAAATTAAATTAAATAAGATATTGAGAAGTTTGACTAGATCATTTGCATAGAAATCCAACAAAATAAGCCCCGGGTTACGGGTCAACCTCATGATGGCCGTGTAAACAGGGTTTCCATAGAGTAGATTCCGCCATCCAACCCAATTCCAACTGGCTCCCTCTTTTTTCTATCTATCCTAAATTCCAATCTCTCAGCTTTCAAAGCGGCTGATTCCATCGAGGCAGATAACGACACTTTCCACCCTTTTCTCCCCCCAAACAAGGAGCCAAGGAAAAGAACGCTTTCTACTCCTACTTCGTACTTCCAACTATATTTTACATTTCTTGTCCCTGTGGTTTTTCATCTCTCACTTACCTCCCTATTTTCTACAAAATTCTATTTATTATCCATAGTTATAACGTTTTTTACTTGATCACGTTAACATAGACACAAAGTTTAAACACTTGTACCATTCTACAACTATTGATATCTACTCCCTTCGTTCCTAAACAAATTCTACTCCATCCGTTCCACCCAAAGTCCATGTTTGAAAATTTTAAATATTAAGCAGGGCCGGCCCAAGGGGCGGGCAGTCTGGGCACCCGCCCAGGGCCCAAATTAATAAGGGGCCCAATTTTTTTTTAACTCTTGTAGTATTAATATACATGTAAACTAAAAATAGTATCCAAATTTCTTGAACTGAGGCCCAAACTCAAAGCTTTTGTTATTATTTTAAATTATGTTTGTTCAATTGTTTGTTGAGACTTTGTTTATTTGTTAAATTTTGTTACATTGTTAATTATTATTTTTCTTTTTACAATGTTTTTGTGTGTTTAAAAATTGAAAGTGACATTGACTTTGTTTATTTGTTAAATTTTGAATTATGTTTGTTCAATTGTTTATTGTGACTTTTGAGTTTGATAGTTTATTCACATCTTACATAGTTACATTGAATTTTCAATTTAGTTAATTACTAATTTGAGGTCATAGTTCTGAGTGATTGATAAGAGAACCATGAAATAGAAGTGCGAAGCAACAAGAATCCCAAATTATTCTTACAATGATTGTTGATTCGAGTAATTGAGTATTTTTTTTTACTTTACGAGACTGAAATTCGGCAAAAAATTGTTCAGTATTCTAGATAATAATGTTTCCCCAAACTTAATTTCAGCTAAGTAGAAACCCGTTATTGAAATTGTATTGATAGCAAAAATTATTTTTGTCTCTCAGAAATTAAATTTAAAAAAATACATAAGATTAATATTTGATAATTAAATTAGGGCCCTTCTTTTAACTTTGCCCCGGACCTATAAAATGCTAGGAACGGCCCTGATATTAAGAGATATATTAGTATTATTAGAGTTGGTCATATTTACATAAATACTTAAGTATAACCAAGATGATTACAACACAAGTGGATAGTAAAGATGAAAGATTATGAAAATTGTAACCATATTTTTTTGAAAATAGACTCTTTAAGTGAAACATCTCAAAATAGTATAGCGGACTCTTTGCGTGAAACGAAAGGAGTATTTAACTCTGCATACACATAAAAAAATAGTTAACTAAATTTATTATACATGGAATAGATCATTAAGCACCTAAATTTACTCTCTTTTTTTTCAATGTCAAAAAAATTAGTTCTAGGTAATTTTCCTTTAATACCTTTAAAGTACTATTTAACGGGTCAAATCGATAGGTCTTACTTTCTTTGTATTCTTTGTATCCCATAATTAATAAAGCATTGTAGACAATTTGCTTAAACAATCTTTCTTAAAATGAAAAGGAAAACTTATTTTGGAACGACCGAAAATAAATAAGAGGCACTTATTTTGGATGGGGTGAGTATATATTTTTCAAATATGTCCAAATGAGAGTGGAGCTTACCAATTAAAGTAAGAATTGAATCAAAGGAAATGGTAAAAGTGACATTGAAAAAAATAAAGATTAAAAAGTGAAAAAAAAATTTTGGGCACGGCTAAAAAAAGAAAGATAGTTTCTTTTTTAGAATCAAAGGGATTATATGGTAGAAGTTATGGTACAGCATGAATACTAGCAGAGTATATATTTAACCTTCTATTGAGTTCTAAATTGTTACAGTGTGATTATTTGTTTTTATTTGTTTAGTTACGACAAAAGCTACTAACTTATGTCCTTAGTGTTAAGCATTTACTTATAGTAACATTGAAACTTGTGAAAAACTTCCTCCATTTTTAAATAATTGTTATGTTTTGATTTTTTAAAGTCAAATAAAGATGTTTTTCAAATAAAAATTGACGTGTATTTTTTTTTTCAAAATCATAAAACACATAATTTATAGTTAAGAAAAGCACTACAAATTACATATTTTATATATTTTTAAAAATAAAAAATATGCGTTAATTTTTCAATTGAAACAATCTGTTTGATTTTAATAAGTCAAATTAGGACACTTATTTAGGAATAGAGGGACTTCTAGTTATCATGAAAATCATTACTATGACTCTATGAGTAGGTTTTTAAAAGGTTATTTAATATGCAAATGTTAGGCAAACCTTTTACTCCGTCCATTCCAGAGTCCACTATACTAGTTTGAAATGTTTCACTTAAAGAGTTTATTTTTAAAAATTATGCTTACAATTTTCATAATCTTTCATCTTTACCCTCCACTTGTATTGTAATCATCTTGGTTGTACTTAAGTATTTATGTAAATATGACCAACTCTAATGACACTAATATATTCCTTAATATTTAGACTTTCCTTAATATTTAGACTTTTTAAACGTAGACTCTTTGGATGGAACGGATGAAGTATTTATTTAAATAGCTTACATATGCCGTCCAAAGGAAAAACAACATGAGTCTTCGTCAATTAAATCCATTGTTTTGGCATTAAAAAAAAAAGAGAAAAAAGAGTAAATTTAGGTGCTTTATGTTCCTTTCTTAATAGTAACTCCACAATGGTATCAATGGCAAAAAGGTACTTGCCACTTACTTGAATGGTCCATTAACTAAGATTTAACTGAGTGTCCAAAAAGAAACATTTGTCAAAAGCCTTTTAAAACTAGGGTTATTTCATTATTTCTATGTTTTTAGATATGTAACATATTCTAAAGGGTCTCTTCTAATTGCAAGATTAGGGACTTTGTTTTTTATTTATGACTTTCTCTCTCTTTGGTCCTACCATCTTTTCTCTATCTCTTTCATATTTTTTTTTTCAGTCAATACAAAATAAAATTTCAAAATTAAAAAAATAACCTCAAACTACCATACTAAAACACCCAAAGAAAATTTTCTGGATAATTTACGTCTTTTTTCTTTGTTTAGAACGTTGGTACTACATTAGTTAATGAGAAGTGTGTGCCTGAGAAAAAGTTTAAGAATAGGAGAATAATATGTAATTACTCAAAATACGGGGGATAGATGAAATTAACTCAAACCTTAGGGGTGGCTGACATAAATCATCCCACTTTTAACTATATATACTCATCGTCTTCAAGTCAGTTATCAAATCTGCAATTTTCAATTGCAAACATCTCTAAATGTGTATAGAGAGAGAAAACCTATACAGATAGAAAGAAAGTGTGTACTCAAACAGGCATTTCGACGAACAATTAACAGGTTCAATGGAGATAGAGCGAATACCGAGTTTAAGTCACCAAGACGACGACGAGAAGCAGTCGGCGGATCACGACAGTGAGAAGAAGGAGGCACTCGAGTCCGTGGAGAGAATTTTCGAGAGTAAGGAAGTGCCGGCGTGGCAAAGCCAGCTAACGGTGAGGGCGTTCGTCGTGAGCTTTATTTTGGGAGTGCTGTTCACGTTTATAGTGATGAAGCTTAATTTAACGACGGGTATTATTCCGTCGCTTAACGTATCGGCGGGATTGCTGGGATTCTTCTTCGTGAAGACGTGGACAAAGTTTCTGGACAAGTCCGGGATGTTGAAGCAGCCGTTTACGAGGCAGGAGAATTCGGTGATTCAGACCTGCGTTGTGGCCACCTCCGGCATCGCCTTCAGCGGTATGTGTGTTTTTTCTCTTTCTTCGCTTTCTCTGTCATGTTGTTTTCTCTCTCACACAGTCACGCATGTGACATGGATAGGTACACTCGGATGTTGACCGCCATGACTAACGTAAGGTGGTTACTGGAAGAGAGGCACTAACACTGGACATGCCCAAACGGTGTTGAATAGATGGTTTTACGAATCGTGACAAACCAAATTGAAACTGAATCGAATTGTGGATGGCCGATTCCAGTTCTAGTTTCTGATTTTTAATTTTTTTGAATTATTTTGAAAATTTTTTTAAAAAATTTTAATATTTATTTTTATTTTAAAAACTACTCCTTCCGTTCCACCCAAATAGTCCACGTTTAAAAAGTCTAGTTATTATCAGATATATTAATGTTATTGGAGTTGGTCATAATTTAAAAAAAAAACTTACACAACCAAAATGATTACAATACAAGTGAAGGGTAAAGACGAAAAATTATGAAAATTGTAAGCATAAATTTTTTAAAGTGGACTCTTTAAGTGAAACAGCATAAAATAGTATAATGGACTCTTTGCCTAAAATGGAGTGAATATTATAAAGTGTAAAATAAGTGTTGTAATATGTTACTCCATCCGTTCCACCCAAAGAGTGCACGTTTAAAAAGTCTAATTATTAAGGGATTTATTAGTGTTATTGGAGTTAGTTATAATTACAAAAATACTTAAGCACAACCAAGATAATTACAACATAAATGAAGGGTAAAGATGAAAGATTATGAAAAATGTTAGCATAATTTTTTGAAAGTAGACTCTTTAAGTGAAACATCTCAAAATAGTATAATGGACTCTTTGCGTGGAATTGAGGGAGTATTAATTATCAAAATACAAATTTAAAAAAAAAAATGTTTAGGGTGTGTTATGCGTCATGATATAGTAAGTTGATTTTGACATTCAAAATTTAATATGCTAGACTCCTCCATCCTTTCATCAAGTATCCTCCGCTCTTTAATAAACTCTAATATCCAATGAGGTTAAAATTTGTGCAGACGTGGAGCATGTAGAAGTAGATGGTTTCAAAATTTAAAATTTTAAACGTTTAAAATTTGAATTTGATGATTTTTGAACGGTTTTATGCCGGTTTGGAACCGGCGGTTCACTGTTCCTGAGAAATGCAAACCGAAACCGAATCGTCTTAATCCGGTTTCAATTCATAACGGTTCACAGTTAGGGCAGTTCCAAAACCGGTTCGGTTCCGATTTTTGGAACCGAATTACCATGTCTAGCTAACGCAGCCCCTATACACTAAATGCAGCCCCCGGTAAAATTACTAACTTGTCCTCGTCTTTTATGTATAGAAAATTTTATAACTTTATATTTTTGACATATTTTGTGTTAAATTTGATTTTTTCGCTGTTATTATTGAGTTATAATCTACATTTTTGCAAAAAATAAAAATAAAAAAATTAGAGGGACATGTGCTTGGCCCATGCGTATGTCCCCCTTGTTCTTTATTTTTTAATTATTGCACTTTTGCACCCTGAATTTATAAAAATTTTAAAAAATTGCACTATACCCCCATTGAATTTGTTAATTTTGTTAAATTGTTTATCTTAAGAGAAATTTGCACTATACCAAAATAAAAAATTTAACAAAATTAACAAATTTAGGGGGTAAAGTGCAATTTTTTAAAAATTTACAAATTTAACGGCTAAAAGTGCAACAATTAAAAAATTAAGAACAAGGGTACATGCGCCTGGCAGGCGCATGTCCATTTGATTTTTTATTTTATTTTTTTGTGAAAATATTCATTATAACACAATAAATAAAGCAAAAAAAATATTTAACACAAAATATGTCAAAAACATACACAATAGAAGCGAATAACTAAGCAAAAAAATTAAATTTAACACAAAATATATCGCAAACATATGCATTCGAATCAAATCAAAGTGTGAGTTTTAAGTTGAAAATTTTTCATATATGAAAAACGAGGGCAAGTTAGTAATTTTATCGAGGGGCGGCGTTTAGCACCTATATGTACTGGAATTGCATATTTTTCGGGATGAAAGAGTGTTTAGTTAAATTTAATTTTATCATTAATTAATTGTTTAGTTAAATTATTCCCCTTAGATTTCAATTTTCCTCTACATACCGGAATTTTAAAGATAATTTTAAGGGCCATAATTATAGCAGTTGCAATTTAAAAATAAATAATGTCCTGTACTAGTATAATTGAAGTTTGATCCTTTGATGATCATCATGCAATTGAGAATGTAATCATCTTAGTAGTAGTTAACTATCTCATTAGGGCTCATAAATTAGTCTTAGACTTGATCAAGTTCATTAATTACATCTTATCTTATGTTTTTCAAAGAAAAAAAATTGTTTGTAGCAAAATCTTAATATATCTTAAATTTTTGTCATTTTTTTAAAATTTAAATATCAAATTTCATTTTTTTTTTAAAATCTTACCCTCTTAGAGCATCTCCAATGCTATCATCTAGTTTTTCCTACGTGGCATGCTTAAACAAGAAGACATCTTTCGTATGTGGCAAAAAATTTAAAAGATAGAGAGTCATCTTTCTTTTAGTTCTCCCATGCAAAACTAAAAATAAAAATAAAAACTGACGGTAAATGACAAGACATCATTTAGGTGATCAAAATAGAGGATCACGTAAAAGATGTCTTCCCAACTGAATGACACATTTGAGAGATTCTTTTGGGAGAAAATCTATCTTTTCTACGTATTTAGCTAGTATTTTTTATTAAATAGATGATTGCATTGGAGAAGCTCTCAGCTTCTTAAATAAGTATTGCATTGGAGAAGCTCTCAGCTTCTTAAATAAGTGTCCAATTTTAAGTCGAAATAGAACACTTAAATTAATACAAGACTCTTATTTAGAAAAGACAGTTAAGTCAAAATAAGACATTTATTTAGAAGGAAGAGTAATGTTTATCTAGTATGTTATGTAGAAAACTATTCCCTTTCTAAAAGAAACCTTATTCGATTTGATTGGATGCATAGTTTAAGATGAGCTCACTGATACAATGACTTTCCAATTTTAATGGAACTCAAATTTGAAAAGAATGTGCCATAGTGTCCCATGTGTTTAATATTGAGTTGGATTGGCAACACACTATAAAACAGTGTTCGAAAACTTGGCCCAGGCGCCCGCCTAGGCGCTAGGCGTTCCCCAAATGCTATGACTAGGTACAAATCGGACAAAAAATCGCTAGGGTGAGAAATCGCCGTAGTCTCGGCCTAGGCGCCGACTAGTCGCCGTCAGCGCGGCCTAACGCCCAACCCTAATTTCTTGATTTTAGGCTTTAATGAAAAGAAAGTAATTATGGAGAGAGATTGGAGAGCGAGATTGAGACTGCGAGCTTACCTGAGGCGTGGGACGGTGGGAGACGAAGCGTCGCCGGTGAGTTATGTCGGTGTGTGAGACTGTGAGAGAGAGAGAGAGAGGGAGGGAAAGCGAGAGTGAGACAGAAAGAGAGAGCGAGAGTGAGAAAGATATTTGCTTTGTCTTGAGAGAGGGAAGCCCTCGAGATCGGCTGCCCGCTGCCATCGTTTGTGACAAAGAGAGAGTCCATCCCTGCCGTGTTGTCTGTGAAAGAGGCGAGGGTGCAATAGCACTTTTACGTTTTATAAGTTTAGCCTTTAGGGTTTTCAATTTTCAAAATTCTCTCCTCAAGTTATTAAAATATTTCCTTTTTCCTCTCTACTTTGAAACGATATTGAATTTGATTTTAATTTTTAACTTTTAACATTAATCATTAATTTGTAATGTGATCATTACTTTTACTATTGTTGCAACATGTTTAGTATGGACCTATATGGAGAAATTATGTCTCGATTTCTAGGCCCCGACTAGGCCCCTAGATGCTAGGCCCTGCTCTGGCGCCTAGCAATTTTTAGAACACTGCTATAAAAAGACACTTCAACGAGTGCGTGGATCTGGTAGGGGTTATTTTAGTTTAACCATAGGTCTTGGGTTTAGTCATGTGGTAACGCAGTCGTGTTAAAAATATGTTGGGAGAGCTTCTACTGCCGTCTTGGACACCTTTGGAAAACCAAAAAATAAAAAAAGAAAGGTGAATATATATTTTTTTAATTTAACAAAAAAGGATAATGAGAGCAGAGAAAATAAAAAAAGAAAGGTGAATATTTTTTGTTGAATTTAACAAAAAAGTATAATGAGATCCGAGAAAATATATGGACTGAAATTTTATATAAATTAAGAAACAAATATACTTATATTAAAGATTTTAACCAGTAAAATAAAATTATTTTTTAGTAGAGCGTGTGCAACTTGATAAATGGATCAAATCTAAACACATCTGTATTTAGGTCACTCTATACTAATAATGAATATATGTTGGTAGTGGTATAATTTTTATTTTATTTTATTCATAAAATTTCATTAACGAGAATTTTGGATCGGATCGGGTTGAATATACCTATATCCGATGCATATCCGATCCGTCCTAGCCTATGAGTATAGTCTGATAGGTGTTCATTAGGTTTGACAGAGAGATTGAATTTCCCTAACTGCTTTTGCTGATGTATACGGTATTTGCATCTTTACGCATTAACTTTTTTGGTGAAAGCTTGCATATGTTTCAAGTTCTATCTTCAGGGTGTAACGTTATTAGTATTGTTTAATTTTTGTTACTTCCGGTGGAATGATAAATAAATTTTCTCTTTCATGACCTTTGTGGACTACATGGAAAACTTGTTTTTTTCTATTTTCAGGCTATCTATGCAAGTCAAGTTGTTAACATAAGTAATTGTAACATTTAAATAAACAGGTGGTTTTGGTAGTTACCTCTTTGGCATGAGTGAAGAAATCGCCAAACAGTCAACTGGAGCTAATGATGCACAAAATGTTAAGAACCCTACTTTGGGATGGATGATTGGATTTCTTTTTGTTGTTAGCTTCCGTGGACTGTTTTCTATCGTGCCTCTTAGCAAGGTATGACACTTGACCATCTTCATGCATATAGGATCAACTTACTGTTGCAACATCCACCATCCTGAATCATTTTTCTTTTAGTAGTTAATATTGCTTGCACGCACACATACCCACACGAATGCACGGACCCGTTGTGCTGACTCTTTTTTAGTTCTATTTTCACTGTTTTTCAGATAATGATCATAGACTTCAAGCTGATTTATCCAAGTGGTACTGCAACTGCTCACCTTATCAACAGTTTCCACACTCCCCAAGGGGCCAAGCTAGCCAAGTGAGGCTATGACCAAACCCTTTCTTTTCCTTATGATTTACTAGATCATCATCTTTAATTTGATCTCGTTTTTCTTTGTTAATGCTTTAACCCAGGAAGCAAGTGAGAACTCTGGGAAAGTTCTTCTCATTCAGCTTTCTGTGGGGTTTCTTTCAGTGGTTTTTCACGGGAGGGGATGGATGTGGATTTGCAGAATTTCCCTCTCTGGGTCTTAAGGCCTACCAAAACAGGTATGTTTCCATAGAAATATATTGATCTTCAATTCAGCTATAACTAAAAGGATAATGTACCTGAAATTATTTCTTGTATCTATAGCATACTTCAAACTGCTTATCATTAATTAACTAACTAGTCTCAAGGTTCAAACTTGTCATATTATTAACCTTTTTGGATACGAATCCTACAAAACCAGGTTCTACTTTGATTTTTCGACAACCTACGTGGGTGTTGGTATGATCTGCCCACATCTGATCAACGTATCTATATTGGTTGGGGCAATCCTCTCATGGGGCATAATGTGGCCTCTCATACACAATAAAGCAGGTGATTGGTACCCAGCTGATACACTTACAAACAGCCTCCATGGCTTGCAAGGTTACAGAGTAAGTTCATTTACCTGATTCTTTAAGCAAATATACCAATTTGCGCTATTATTTTGACCATCCATTTATTTCAGGTCTTCATAGGAATAGCCATGATCCTCGGTGATGGACTCTACAACTTTGTCAAGGTCCTTGGTCACACTTTGTATGGGTTGTATCACCAGGTGCACCAAAAAAATGTGGGCAGCGTCCTTCCAGTTAATGGCCGCTCTGCCAGTCCTCCTCAATCTTATGATGAGCAGCGACGCACTGAACTCTTTATGAAGGATCGAATCCCATTATGGATAGCAGTCCTTGGCTACGTGTGTATTGCAATTATTTCAACTGCAACACTCCCACAGATTTTTCACCAACTCAAGTGGTATTACATTTTTGTTATTTACGCCTTTGCCCCAACCCTAGCCTTTTGCAACGCGTATGGATGCGGTCTCACAGATTGGTCCTTAGCATCAACCTACGGAAAGCTAGCAATCTTCACAATCGGGGCATGGGCTGGAGGAAGCAATGGTGGAGTTCTTGCCGGACTAGCAGCTTGTGGGGTCATGATGAACATTGTCTCCACTGCATCGGATTTGATGCAGGACTTCAAGACAGGCTACTTGACCTTGGCTTCACCACGATCGATGTTTGTGAGCCAAGTTATTGGAACGGCAATGGGTTGTGTTATTTCCCCTTGTGTCTTTTGGCTCTTCTACAAAGCATTTGATAACTTTGGGGTTCCTGGTTCAACGTACCCAGCACCATATGCCTCTGTTTACCGAAACATGGCAATTTTGGGGGTTGAAGGATTTTCAGCGTTGCCAGCCCACTGTCTCATGCTTTGCTATGTGTTCTTTGCTGTAGCCATTTTTATCAACGGTCTTAGAGATGCAGTGGGAAAAAAGAGAGCACAGTTTATTCCTATCCCAATGGCTATGGCTATTCCATTCTATATCGGCGGCTACTTCGCAATTGATATGTGTGTTGGAAGCTTGATACTCTTTGTATGGGGGAAGATAAACAAGGCCAAGGCCGATGCATTTGGCCCTGCAGTTGCTTCGGGTTTGATTTGTGGAGACGGCATCTGGACTTTGCCAAGTTCAATACTTGCTTTGGCAGGCGTGAACCCCCCGATTTGCATGAAGTTCCTGTCAAGACGAACTAATGCTAGGGTTGACCAGTTTTTAGGTTCGTAAGTCTTGCATTGAATTCAGCAGTACGTCCTTAATTAGGTACTACTTATTTCAGTCTGATGCTTTCCTCCTTATCTCTCTTAGATTTGTCTAATATGGTTCCACTCAAAATGTAAACTTTCCCATCTATTTCCTAATGGAAACAACCGAATGTAAAGCATTATTACTTATATAAAAGTTAGGATTTCACAGAGCTCTCCTGCTTTACTTTACAAGTGTATATTTTACATATGTACAGTATAAGTTGCTATTTAGGCTTCGACCATTTCACGGATAGGGTTCTTGTTGATTCTGACCATAGTTGTATCAGTAAATTCTGCGAGAATCGCTCTAAACTCATCACCTGTTAGGGTTTCTTTATCTAGTAGCACATCTACTAATTTATCTATAGCTTCCCTATTGCTCCTTATATGATTCTTTGCAACTTCGTATGCGCTTTCGATAATATTTGAGTACCTAGATAGATTTGTTCTGTCTTATTTCTTTTGTTCAAAGTATTAATTTGTGAATATTTTTACATTGTGCATACTTTGGTTGTGATTACGAGCCTCGCGGATTTTCCCTCCTTATTTGTATAATGTGATAATATTCTTAATTAATTTTTGGAACAAAAGTGAATCGAAAAGTATGCTAAAATGTCTAGTTTTGCAACCATAATAGTGAAATAGCTTCAAAAAGTGCAATTGATGACTTGAACAAGGGTGAGAAATTGAATGACACAAACTATAGTGTTTAGGAAGATCATATACTTTGCTAAACGAGCAGGAGGTTCTTGAGAACCTAGATACTGTGATGACTGAACCAGAAAAGGGTAATTCTACCCTAGCCCAACATCGTCTTAACGTGCAGAATTACCAATTGTGGGTAAAGAAAGATCGATGTGCACGCTTTACTATGTTGAGTAGCATGCATAATGATCTTATTGACAGTTTGAGACTTGCCCAACTGCTAAGAATATGTGGGACCAGATAAGGGCTGCTTTTAGGAATCATGTTGAGCTTGAAACCGAGCGCCATGATGCGAGTCACGCAATAGGTGGTGTGACTCATGACCTTGATCTTGTTTCCCTTGAGGGTTCGCGCAAAAAAAATGGGCAGTGAAAGAAACAAGCTAAAGGAAAGCAAGCTCAAAATCTAGGACCTAATGGTGGCAAGATCGCTAAGCGCAGTAGAGGCAAAAAGAATATGGCTAAGCAAAAGTGCTTCAACTGCGGTACCTTGGGTCATTTTGCTCGGACTTGTCCTGAACCCAAGAAGACTCAGGCTCCACAAAACATGTGACGAGGGATCGAGAAGGATTTGTAGATTATCGAAAGGTTCCTGCTGGTACAAGAAGTATTTTCATGGGAAACAGTTCGACTGTGGAAGTCTAAGGGTTTGGTTCATATCAACTTCTTTTGCATAACGAACGCATTCCGATTCTTGATGAAGTGCTTTATACGCCAGTAATTCGACATAATCTATTATCTGTTGTACAATTGCTAGAATTGGGATATTCTTTTAATTTTAGTGGTAGCCACATGAATATTTGTTTTGATGATGATGTTTTGGGACATGGTTTTTTGTCAGATAATTTCTTTAAATTGGATTTGTTGGATTCTTTTAATTCTTCTATTAATTCTTCTTCTTATGTGGCTTATGATGATTCTAATCCTGAATTATGGCATGTTAGACTTGGACATGTTGGAAAAGATAGGATGACTAGATTGGCTAGAAAAGACCTATTGGGGTCTCTCACTAGAGTCAACCTACCTATTTGTGAACCTCGTATGGCAGGAAAAGCTTGCCGAAAGCCTTTTGTTAAGGCAAAAAGGGTCACACAACTGTTGGAGTTAGTTCATTCAGATATTTGCGGACCTATGAATGTTAAGGCACGACATGGTGCCTCCTATTTTCTTTCTTTTATCGATGATTATACGCGCTATGGTTATGTATACCTTATTTCTCACCGCTATGAAGCTCTTACTTATTTTGATCATGCTTTCAAGTAATATGTGTTCTTCACTAGAGGGGTCTTTGCCATTAACATAGAAGGAATTGAAGGAGAGCCTTATAAGAAATATATATATCATGTGAAATTTGTTGTTTCGTATGCAATGGGGATGTGACAAGCACGCGTTCATTAATAAGCCTCGACAACTCAACTCCAGATTTTGGAGTTGATGAGAATGAAACAGATCAAGTTATGGGGTTTGAGCCAAGCACGCGTTTGCTTTTTGACTTAGCACTTAATTTTAAACAAAATAGACTTGTCATTATTAAACAAAATACATCAATTCAACACTTAATTTTAAAATTACTACAATTAATTTTTCAGTACTTAAAATTCAATAACTTAATATTTTTAACTCTACTTTTTCATAACTTAATTTTTAGGTTTAACAAATAAGACCTAAATAATTATACTAATCTTAAGACAAACATTTCCTATTTTTTGGATTGATCATTGTTTTGGTAAGTTACTTTTTAAATACATAGGACAAACATGGGGGTACGCCCTTGAACTCGGTTAGGGATGAATTAAGTTGAGGTTCGTGCAAGCTAACCTAAATAAACTAACAAATTTTATAAAAATTTAACAAATTTAAGTTTTATAAATGTTTGAAAATGTCTTGGCCACATGTCTAAGGATAATCTAACAAATTTGTAGAATAATCTCTTTTAGTCGTTTTCAAGTTGGTTTCAAATTTCAATACCTATCTTTCGGGCCGGCCCAAGGCAAGGGCAGCCTGGGCACCCGCCCTGGGCCCAAGCTGAGAGGAGGCCCAAAATTGTTTGGACTATTATAGTATTAGTATATACTCCGTTTCAGACAAAGAGTTTACTATACTATTTTGAGATATTTCACATAAAGAGTTCACTTTAAAAAAATATGTCTATAATCTCCATAAACCTTTGGGTGAAATGAAAAGATTATATAGGTGAAACACAAATACTACATTATTACCATGTCTAGCCAAACTGTGGCCCAAACCTGCAAAGTGCAAACCCAAAGGCCAAAGAGAATTCTATGTAGTTTTTTTTTTTTTTTTTTCTTTTTAAGGCCGAATTCTAGAAAGAAAAAAAAGACGGACGCTGGGAGGAGTCCTGGACGGTGCGCCACATTGTTGACACTAGGAACGGTCATCTTTGGCTTCCAAGTTTCAATTCCAAATTTGAGCCTCGAATCTCGATCTATCTTTACCTCTAAAATCCTTCGTAGATTTCATTCAATCAAACATTCTAACTAATTTTAAGCTCGCGTACTCGCAAAAACCTGAAGATTAACAGTAGATATTGCCAAAGATCTTGGCGAATTCAACTCAATAACTCACCAAGATCGAAGAAAAAATCTTGGCAAACCATTGTAGATTTATGGTTCATTGGTTCTAATTTTGAATCTTTCGCAATTATTGGTAAAACTACTTGTAAGAGTTTTTATTTTATTTATTTTTTGGGAGTTTCAATTTTTATTGTGTGGATTTTTCCGTTTTGAATTTTATTTCTTACAATTTTCGATTTTAGGTCTGAAAGTGGCTTTAAATTTTAATTGTGAATAGTGATGCTTTAGAGTTTAGACTTTAGAGAATGAGAGTACTTCGTCATATTAAAGTTGTAAAGGTGAGTTGTATGTGTGAGTTATGACTGTGTGTACGCGCACGCGCGTGTGCGTGACACGTGCCTGTTGTTCTTGTTTTTACATATTTTTTTTTGTTTAAAAATTAAAAGTGATCTTGACTTTGGTAATTATATAAAGGTTTTTTTGAGTATGTTATGACTTAAGCCACTTTTGTGTGAATATTAAATTTGATAATTAAATAAGGCCCCTTTTTTTAATTTTACCTCGGGTCGGGATGAGCCTTTTCACTTGTTATGACGTTATCACTTTTAGTATATATTAGTTAAGTGCACGTTTACGTGTTGTTAAATTTTTTTTTAAAAGTGTTTTGCTAGTTGTTTCATATTTTTATTTACATTTAATTAATTTTTTTAAAAAAAACATATATATATTGGCTCACTTATTTTTTGTTTCCCAAAAAAATATTTGTATCATATGAATACTTATATTTATTAAAACTATAATACTTATTTTTATATAATCAAAATCAGTTAATGACCATCCTAAATAAAAAAAAAAATCAGTACAATAAAGTTTTTATATACAAAAAAAAAAAAGAACACTATATATATATATATATATATATATATATATGTGTGTGTGTGTGTGTGTGTGTTTATATTTCTCATTTGTATTATATTAATGAAATTTCATTTGCCCTGTGTGTCTTTATTTTTTTTTTCCACTAGGGTGCCTCTTATCACATTTCACACTTTAATTTGTGGCTCCTTTTAATTTTAAGGCCAAATAAAAATTAATCCCAATGTAACCACCAAATCCCACTTTGCATCCCACCAAATCCTACCAATTATCTTGGTTATTATTGTGTCCTCCTAATGCTTTTAATAAATTAGCTACCCATTAGATGATCACTAGAATTATAGGGTAAAATGCGAGAGCCTGTCCTATTAATTCTGAAAATCACAATAATTGTTTATGTGACGTCTTGATCGAGAGATATGAGCGTTCTTAAATAGTCATGAGGTGCTTGATTGATAATGCGACTATTTTTTACTTACTATAAGATGCGAGAGCCCGTAGTGAATATCATCAACGTGCGCCCGACTACCAAAACTTGAGTTAAAGAAAAGTAGAGAAAGGGTTAAATTAAACATTAGCTAGACTAAAAATATTACAATCCTATATTTTAACCTTGATTTGATGTTGCCACCGTTTCATCGTTACCGCGTTAGTTTAATTTACTTTCTTGCTTTCTTTTTCTTTATTTTTTTTTTATTTCAATTCTCATTTTCGTTAGCTTAGATAAAGTTAGGTGTGCCCAATTTTAGTATTTAGGATTTATTTCTAGTGCTATCTCTGTGAGATCGATACTTGTGCTTGCACACTTTATTACTTGATACGACCGAATATTCTTGCTCGTCGCACATTTTATGCCCATCATTACCAATTTTTATTTCATTTTGTTTTAATTCTCTTAAAAAATTTATAATTCAAAATATCTTAAATGTCAAATGATTAACTAAACGATAAAATAATATCTAACCTACATGCTAATAATTAATTAATGACGTATTTTTCTATTAAACACTTAGTTTAAATACTAATAATATATATTTATTGATTTGGAGTTTAGTTTTAATTTTATTATTAAAATTGGGCCAAAATACAAAAAATCCCCCAAAATATCCACCAAATTCCAAAGTCCCCCCAAACCTAAGGTTTGCCCCATAACCTCATCTGATGTTACTGTAGACACCAAGAATTCGTACACCTATATTACATTATCCAATAAATATTAATTTATTTAAAAAATTGACTAACATAATTTATAACAATTATAGGGTGCAAAACATAAAAGAAGATGATTCCAAGGTTGAAACACAAAAGAAACAACTTCAAGGCACAAAGATTAAATAAAATTGACGGGGGACCTGAAGCATAAAGGATAAAAGATGAAGATTCTAAGTGTAAAATCAAAATCAAGCTTTGGTGCGCCGCGCACCAAAGCGTACATCTCAAAAAATATCAGGCCGCACTGTCTTCTCTGCAAATTGGCCGACGATGTGGACTTTTGAGCCTCCCTCCGACAAGCTTGGTCGCCAAGGCTTGGAAGGAAGCTTCCTGAAGACTTAGGGCAGTGAGCATCTCCGTCTCTCTCATATATATACTCCCTCAGCCTAAGAAACAAGGGTTCCCCCCTGGCTTCTCCCTGGGCATAAATTTGATCAACACACAACACACAAACTCTCTCTCTGTTCTTGGAACAGACACACACATACACAACACAAACAAAACGTAAGTCTTCTTTTCCTCGTATCGGTAGCAGTGGAAGCACAACGATCAAGCTATGGACTAGCTTGATCAAACCATGAATCAACGGCCTAGAACTTGGTCCGAATTCTGTAAAGTGACAGAAAATCAAACTTTTCTATTTGGTAACAAAAAATGAAAGGAATTTTAATTAAAGAAAGGGTTTTCAAAGTTGTGATGTTAAATTTTATCGAATCTGATACAGAAAAGATTAGGGCTAAAATGGATGAGTGTACTTACTCTTCGATTATTTTGAATCTTAGTGATTCCGTTCTTAGGAAGGTTGATAAACTTGAATCTGCTAAAGAAATGTGAGATAAGTTAGAAGAACTTTTTTATAAAAAATCTCTTCCTAACAGGTTATATCTCTTGAATTTTTTTTTTTTTAGATTTAAGCTAGATCTTAATAGAGACATTGATGATAATATTGATATATTCACTAAGTTGGTTCAAGATATTAAACAAACCGGTGATAAACATATCGATGACTATACTTCCATAGTGCTTTTAAACGAAATTTTTTATTTTTATGCTGATGTTAAATCTGCGATTAAGTACGGTAGGGATGATATCACACTTGATACGGTGATTAATGGGTTAAAAGCAAAAAAATTAGAGTTGAGAACTACTAGGGGAGGATCGAATACCGGGGAAGTGAATTTGGTAAGAGATAGACAACTTCAAAGGAACAATGGGCAAGGTAATCAAAGTTAGAACCAAAATCAGAATTGCAGAAATAACAAATATAGAAGCCTAAGTAGGTCAAAAGGTAGGATTTGCTATAACTGGGGCAAAACGAGACATTTTAAATGGGATTGCACAAACCCTAAAAAGAAAAGTCAAAATCAGAATCATGATGAGTGAAATGATTGTAATTTAGCCTCCGGTAGTGAAGATAATGCTGATGTTTTTATGGTGATGGAAACTTGTGAAACCGTTGTGAATTCTGTGCACTCTATTTTTGTGTGTATGAATGAGTGGCTTATTGATTTTGCGTGTGTGTTTCACATGACACCATTTAAAAATCTTTTTTCTTCATACAAAGAAGTGATATGTTTTCTTGGCTAATGGAAAAAACTGTCAAATTGCTGGAATTGGCAATGTTTGCTTGAAATTTGATTCTGGATATATTTTGAATTTGGAAAATGTTAGACATGTGCCTGACTTGTGTAGCAATCTGATCTCGTGTGCATCATTAGAAAAAAATGGTTAGAGGGTGAATGGGGAAGGGGAGTGATAAAAATTTAAAAAGGAAACTTGGTAATTTTTAAAGCTGGAAAACAAAGAAATTTGTATGTTTGCAATGATGTGCCTGTGTCTTTTATTGAAAATCGAACAAATGTTGTTAAGGATAAAATAACAAATTTGTGTCATAAAAGACTTGGTCATTTAAGTGGTAAAGGCTTATAAATATTACACAAAAATAAAATTTTTGGTAATGATGAGATTTCTTGTGTGCCCTTATGTGATACTTATGTGAATTGCAAACATCATAGGGTTAGTTTTCCACCTCCTCCTCTAGAAAGATTTTCTAGCAAAAATTTTCTTGGGTTGATTCATGCAGATGTGTGTGGTCCTTTGTGTGGGCCCACTCAAGGTTGTTATATATATGTTTTATCTATTGTTGATGACTTTTCACGAAAAGTCTGGGTTTCCCTAATGAAAGAAACTGTGTATGCTAATCCTGAAATTGTTAATGAAGAAATTGATCAAAACAGGGATGATGAAAATGTGGATGAAATTCCTAAAATTGAATATTTAGGATAGTATCAACTTATTAGGGATAGGCCTATATCTTCCGTTAGGAAAACGTCTAGTTTTGATAACAATTTTCACATTTCTTCATATGTGTTTTGTGTGCTTGATTCCGTCAACAATTTCCGTGAACCCAAGATTTATAAAGGAGCTTTAAAATCTAAAAATCCTAGTGATTGGTTAAAGGTGATAATGGATAGTATTAACTCTTTGCATATGAACCATTCTTGGACTTATTGCCTAAAAATGAGGCTGCTTGTGTTAGATTTAAAGCTAGCTAGGTTGCTTGTAAAGGGGTTTACTCGTAATGAGTGGATTAGGGTTAAATGTGTTTTGATTGCCAAATTTTATTGGGAGTTAAAATGTGTGGCGGTAACTAAATTTCAAACTTGTTTAAATATTTTAAAATTTGATTGATGCATGTGTGCTGTTGTTACCCCCTAAAATCCTTGCATACTTAGTGTTTGCTGTGGTGTCTAACTGTCTATCTCGTTCCTGCTTTGTGCTGTGGAGCAAGATAGATTGCTAAAATTCTTACATACTTAGTGTTTGTTCACATAACTAAGTCCCGATCATGTACTATCGAGATGTCTTAAAGTTAAAGCTACCTTAACTTTAAGAATCAAATTGAACACTTTCAAAAACATACTACGATTTGTTCTTCTCACGTGATTTAGTAACGAGAAAATTATATAAATGACTATCGTACTATTATTTGGTAATCGATTTAACCCCATTCTCCTAATATCCTAAATTTAACCAATATACTCACGAATTGAATGCAATGTAGTCCTTCTCACTAATCCATTTTTTTAACGGTCGTTAACTCTTCATCTTATTTTTTAACAAGATTGCTAATATGGTCTTTTATGAGGGGTATCCAAGTTCATCACGTGCACACTATGCATTCCTCTTAGTTTTTGATCTTGAAGACTTCTGACCATGCTCGCCCTGCTGAAGGAGTTGAATTTTGGTTCAGATCTAACCATTGGAGTCTTGGATACTGGGATTGGTCCGAAAGAAAAAGTTTTGACGATAAAGGTCTTGGTTCGGTGCCGACCGACAACGTCCTCTCCTTTCACCGTCGCCGTCGCCATCTCGTTGCCACCGTCCTCAACAACTCATAAACAGATGGAATAACCGAAGATCAAACTTTCCTGAAAGAAGTGAAGAGCAGTAGCAGACAAAGCCTCCAAACTCTAAGGAATCGGCATAACAAGGTTAAATAATTTGTTTGGAAGAGACGAAAAGCCCATGGACAGTATTTTACTAGAGAGAAGAAATAAAATTTATTGGATGACCAAAAATACCTCTCATAAAATAGCCCACGTAGACCATATCAGCAGCCCTTTGAAAAAAATAGAATGGAGAGTTAACGACTGTTAAAAAAAATGGATGAACCGTTAGTCAAAAGGACTACATTGCAATCAATTCATGAGTACATTGGTTAAATTTAGGATATTAGGAGTATGGAGTTAAATTGGTTACCAAACGATAGTACGATGATTGTTTATATAATTTTCCCTTTAGTAACTTATTTTGTAATTTTAGACATTTTCTTTTCTTTTTTTTATTCCCTCTATCTTTTTCTTTCTTTATTTATTTTTTTTTAATATTACAAAAAAAAAATTCTAAAATTAAACTAGATTGAAAAGCCAAACACACATAAACAGTTGGAAGAAGTGATTGGTTTGAATAAATACATACTCCCTCCGTCCTTTAATTATTGTCTTGTTTGATTCGGCACACGGATTAAGAAAAAATAATTGACTTGATTATTAATATTGGTATAATGTGTTATTTTCTTTAATGCCCATGTGTATGTGGTCTATAATTAAGTAGGAGAAAAATTAAGGATAAAATGGTAAAAGTGATGACCTAAAAAGGAAAATTTTCAAACAAGATAGTTATTTTAAGACTGATAAAAAAAACAATAATTTAGAAACAATGGGAGTATTTTTTTTTTTGTGCCGTCTAAATCGGATTAGATGTGATTGGTTTGAATAAATAGATGTGAATCTTTGAAAAATAAAATAAAAAATCTAAATAGGCGTGAAACTAAATCCGATTAGATGACTGCAGACCTCAAAAATTTATTATTCATTTAAAACAGGGAAGGAAATAAATTTGACACTGAAAAGAGCATTGACCTTAGAAAGTCTACAATTGTTGTCTTACAGATGATGCTGAAAGTTAGATGACTTGTTTTTCCTTGCCAGTTGCCAAGTAGATTAGGAAAGGCGCTTTTTTTTGCACCATTTGTTTGGAATCTTTGAATCAACTGGTTTGAACAAATAAATAATGACAAATTGTTCACTTTTTTTTTTTAAAAGTTAGTATATAATTAAATTAAGTCAATATTTTACATAATTTACTTATATTTTAGGAAATAATTACTCCTTAATTTGTCACTATTATAGATTTTGCATCAATGTGATTGATAGTTTTTGCTCATTAGTTAGGACAGAACAACTTGAGGTGTTACAACTCTTGTTGTGAATGTACTGACTGGGTATGGGTATAGAAAGTGAAATGCAGTCAGTGGGAAGAAGAGGAGGAAGAACAATTTATGCTAAGTAATAAAAATAAAATTAATTTACCTAATAACTAAATTTACCGAATGATTAAAAAGTTTACCTTTTAATATATATAATGCTACTCTTATAATATTATTGCCTATGATTAAAATACGGAATCAAATTAGCATTTTATTTTTAATTGCAATATTTCTTTGACAAATGATATTACGAGTGTGAGCTTTTTTGTGGTATTTCTACAAATTTTAATATTGTTAGTGCCATCAGATCAAATTTACTTAGATATCTACACAGTTAAATCAAATTTTCTCCTTTAGTAAGTAATGACCTAGACAAATGATCGACGATCTAGAGATCGAAGTAAATTCCATTTGACGACACTAACACTAAAGCTTGTAGGAATATCACAAGCTCGAGGTCGTAGTATCATGCCTCTATTTCGTTAATAACTAATTATATTTGTATCAATTATTTTGTCAAGACCCTACTTAATTAAAGCTCAAATTAGATTTTAATTAATAATTTTAATAACTCGTGTAAATTTAGAGATTTGGATCAGAAGTTATTCATTTCCACACGTTATGAATCACACGTTATTATTGATATTGACACACTTTGTATCTTCTCTATATATATTTTAGGAGAAATAAGTGTTCAATATTTATTTTGGGACATTTTAAAATAAATATCTACCTTTTATTTTAAACATATTTTTAATTAAATTTTTTATAATATTTTAGTAATTGTGATATAAAAAAATAGAGATATTTATTAAGACATTATTAAGGAATTTTTATTTTTCTGAAGGAACAAGACTAACCTTGTGAAAGTATATTTAGTAAATTTGTGTATAGTACACGCATATAATACACATACATACAAATAATTTAAAAAAATCTCATTTATAATACTCAAACTAAACTTAATTAAAAATATTCATACTATTGGGTTTAATCGCATAATACATATATAGAACTTTAAACGTATTGTACTTCACATATAAAACTTGGTACATACAAAATTTTGATATGATTTCAATTTATTCGATTTATATCATTAATATTTTTTTAATTGATCAAATAACACATTTAAAATAAAATATTGATTCTGAAGTTTAAAAAATAGTATTTGTTATTACTCACACTTTTTGAATTACACAATAAGAGAACTTATGCTTGGATATGCTTTCACTTGGCTATTAATCATAGTTAGTTTGTGATAAATAAGTAATAATATGAAAATAATAGCTTTAAAAGTGTATAAATGTAAAAATATTAACATATTTAAACTTAAAAATTATAAAAATATACAGAAATTCATACAAAATATAAGGTACTTTTTAGTCTCGTACATTTCAATCATATTCATATAATATTCGTACAACCATAAAGGAGTATTTTTTTTTCATTTACATATTATTATGCCAATTTTTTAACAGTAATTTTGAAATAAAATTTTGATAAACTTGAACTTTTTTTTGAACGTATTATACCCATCTTATATTTTTCTATCTATACGTACTTGTCAAATTAACTTTTTCTTTTCTTTATTGAGTAATGCTATGTGTACCAAAGTATGTAATAAATAAACAACAAAATTATACTGACATCTTATAATTAATTAAATAATTTATGATCCTATTGATTAAAAGTCTCTGACCAATAAATCTGACGGCAAAGGAAAACAAAATAAGCCCCGGGTTACGGGTCAACCTCATGATGTGGGTGTAAACAGTGTTTCCACAGAGTAGACCCCGCCATCCAACCCAATTCCAATTCCAATTCCAACTGGCTCCCCCTTTTTTCTATCTATCAAAATCCCAATCTCTCAGCTTTCAAAGACGCTGATTCCATCGACACTTTCCAGTTTCCACCCTTTTCTCCTCCACAACAGGAGGAAAGGGAAAGAACGCTTTCTACTCCTACTTCGTATTTCCAACTATATTTTATAACCTCTATTGCAGGTAAAGAGTATTTTTTTTTAGAAGTTAATATACGATCAAATTAAATTAAAATTTTATATACTTTATTTATATTTTAAAAAATAAAATTTTATTAATTAAAATTTATTTTAAAAATACTATATATTAAAACTTTTATAATTTTGTAAAAATAATTAAATTAATATAAATTATTGGTCAAACTTTAACTAAGTTAACCTAAAAAGATAAAAAGTAGACTCTTTAACTGGAACAAAGGGAGTATATGTCTTGTCCATGTGGTTTTTCATCTCTCAAGTACGTCCCTATTTTCTACTAAATTCTATTTATTATCCATAGTTATAACGATTTTTACTTGATCACATTAACATAAACACAAAGTTTAAACACTTGTACCATTCTACTACTATTGATATCGTACTCCCTTCGTTCCTAAACAAATTCTATTTAACTCTGCATACGCATAGAAAAAAAAGTTAACTTTATTATATATCGAATAGATCACTAAGCACCTAAATTTACTCTTTTTTTTTCAATGTCAAAAAAATTGGTTTTTAGGTAATTTCCTTTAATGCCTCTAAAGTACTATTTAACGGGTCAAATCAATAGGTCTTACTTTCTTTGTATTCCCACAATTAATAAAGCATCATAGACAATTTGTTTAAACAATCTTTCCAAAAATAGGAAAGGAAAACTTAATTTGCAACGATGCAAAATAAATAAGAGGCAATTATTTTGGACAGGGTGAGTATATATTTTTCAAATATGTTCATATGAGAGTGGAGCTCACCAATTAAAATAAGAATTGAATCAAAGGAAATGGTAAAAGTGACATTGAAAAAATAAAGATTAAAAAGTGATTTTTTTTTTTGGACACGGCTAAAAAAAGAAAGATAGTTTCTTTTTTATATATAGTAGAAGTTATGGTAATGCATGAATACTAGGAGAGTATATATTTAACCTTCTATTGAGTTCTAAACTGTTACAGAGTGATTATTTGTTTAGTTACGACAAAAGCTACTAACTTATGTCCTTAGTGTTAAGCATTTACTTACGGTGACATTGAAACTTGTGAAAAACTTCCTTTATTTTTAAGTAAGTGTCATGTTTTGATTTTTTAAAGTGAAATGAAGATGTTTTTCAAATGAAAATTGACGTGCATTTTTTTATTTTTTTTTCAAAATTATAAAATACATAATTTATAGTTACGAAAAGTATTATAAATTACATATTTTATAATAAAAAAAATAAAAAATATACGTTAAATTTTCAATTGAAAAACAATCTGTTTAATTTTAAAAAATCAAATCAAGACACTTATTTAGGAATAGTGAGACAACTAGTTATCATGAAAATTATTACTATGAGTAGGTTTTTAAAACTTTCTTTAATATGCAAATGTTAGACAAACCTTTTATTTATTTAAATAGCTTACATGTGCCGTCCAATGGAAAAACAACATGAGTCTTTGTCAATTAAATCCATTGTTTTGACATTAAAAAGAAGAAGAGAAAAGAGTAAATTTAGATGCTTTATGTTCCTTTCTTAATTGTAACTCCACAAACACAATGGTATCAATGGCAAATTTGCCACTTACTTGAATGGTCCATTAACATTAACTAAGGTTTAACTTGAGTGTCCAAAAAGTAACATTTGTCAAAAGCCTTTTAAAACTAGGGTTATTTCATTATTTCTATGTTTTTAGATATGTAACATATTCTAAACCGTCTGTTCTACTAGCAAGATTTAGGAGCTTTGTTTTTTATTTATGACTTTCTCTCTCTTTAGTTTATTTATGACTTTTTCTCTTTGGTCCCACCATTTTTTTTTTCTCTCTCTCTCTCTCTCTCATATTTTTTTAGTCAATACAAAATAAAAATTAAATTAAAATTTAAAAAATTAACCTCAAACTACCATACTAAAACACCCAAAGAAATTTCTACCGGATAATTTACGTCTTTTTTCTTTGTTTAGAACGTTGGTTCTACATTAGTTAATGAGAAGTGTGTGGCTGGGAAAAAGTTTAAGAATAGGAGAATAATATGTAATTACTCAAAAAATACGGGGGATAGATGAAATTAACTCAAACCTTAGGGGTTGTTGACATAAATCAAACCAATTTTACCTATATATTCTCATCGTCTTCAACTAAGAGAGGGAGAACCTATACATACAAAGAGAGAAAGAAAGTGTGTACTAAAACAGTCAGTTCGTCAAACACTTAACAGGTTCAATGGCGATAGAGAGAATACCGAGTTTAAGTCACCGAGACGACGACGAGAAGCAGTCGGCGGATCACGACGGTGAGAAGAAGGAGGCGCTCGAGTCCGTGGAGAGAATTTTCGAGAGTAAGGAAGTCCCGGCGTGGCAAAGCCAGCTAACGGTTAGAGCATTCGTCGTGAGCTTTATTTTGGGAGTGATGTTCACGTTTATAGTGATGAAGCTTAATTTAACGACCGGTATTATTCCGTCGCTTAACGTATCGGCGGGATTGCTGGGATTCTTCTTCGTGAAGACGTGGACAAAGTTTCTGGACAAGTCCGGGATGTTGAAGCAGCCGTTTACGAGGCAGGAGAATACGGTGATTCAGACCAGCGTTGTGGCCACCTCCGGCATCGCCTTCAGCGGTATGTGTGTTTTTTCTCTTTCTTGGCTTTCTCTGTAATGTTGCTTTCTCTCTCACACAGTTACACACCGTCATGCATGTGACATGGATAGGTACGCTCGGATGTTGACCGCCATGACTAACGTAAGGTGGTTAATGGAAGAGAGGCGCTAACGGCCTAGACATGCCCAAACCATTTTCGGTTTGGAATCGACTGTTCCATGAACCGTAATAAGATAAATTGAAACCGAACTGTGGATGGCCGGTTTCGGTTCCAATTTTTCGATTTTTAATTTTTTGAATTTTGTTTAAATTTTTTTAACACTTGTTTTTTATTTTTAATTTTTACTATCTATTATAAAGTGTAAAAAAAAGTATTATAATATGTTATTAATTCAATGTTCTAAAAATTGATAGGCGGGCGCTAGGCGTCAGAGCAAGGCCTAGTCGGAGCTTAGGCGGGACCTAGAAATCGAGGCATAATTACACCATAGATTCATACCAAACCTTCTGCAATAATAGTAAATAACTAAATATAACTAAATAAACTAAAATTAATGATCAAATTACAAGATTAAAAGTTAAAAATTAAAATCAAATTCAATATCATTTCAAAGTAGAGGGGAGAAGGAAAACACTTTAATAACTTAAGGGGGGAGGGAAAATATTTTAATAACTTGAAGGGGGAATACTTAATAACTTATACTCCCTCCGTCCCTTAATTATTGTCTTGTTTGACCCGATACACGGATTAAGAAAAAATAATTGATTTGATTATTAATATTGATATAATGTGTAATTTTCTTTAATGTTCGTATGTATGTGACTCATAATTAAAGTATGGAAAAAAAGTAAGGATAAAATAGTAAAAGTGATGTCCTAAAAAGGAAAGTTTTCAAACAAAACAATTATTTTGGGACGGGCAAAAAAAAAAAGGAAGACAATAATTTAGGGATGGAGCTAGGGAGTATAACATTATAACCTTATTGTTATTTTGAAAATTGAAAAGTGAAAAGTGAAAAGTTGAAAACCCTAATTGATAAAACTTAAAAGCTCTCCCAGGCCCAAGCTCTCCCACGGCCTCTCTCAGTTGACGACAAACCCTCCAGTCCAGTCACCCTCACTCACCGATGGCAGCAATGGCCTCCCTCTCTCTCACACACGATGGTAACGTATGGCAGGGTAGATCTCTCTCAGTACTCTAGCTTTCTCTTTCTCTCTCACAATCTCACTCTCGCTCTATCTCTCTCTCTCTCGCAGTCTCACTCTCGCTCTCTCTTTCACTCTACAGTCATTCTCGCTCTCTCTTTCACTTTCTCGCTCACTCTCACTTTCTCCTTCGATTATCGGAGTTTTCCCTCTCTTTCACCGGTGGGGCGTTAAGCGGCACCGACGTCGACTAGTCGGTGCCTAGGCCAAGAAGGCGGCGATTTATCACGTTGGCAATTTTTTTTTGGCTAATTTGACCATTTTCTCGGCGTTAGGGGAACGCCTAACGCCTAGGCAAGCGCCTGGGCTGAGTTTTCGAACACTGTATTAATTATCAAAATACAAATTTGAAAAAAAAAATATTTAGGGTGTGTTAGGCATCATGATATAGTATGTTGATTTTGACATTCAAAATTTACTATGTTAGACTCCTCTATCATTTCATCAAGTCTGCTTCAATCTTTCATCAAGTCTAATATCTAAGGAGGTCAGAATAGGTGCTTATGTGGAGCATGTAGGAGCAGATGGTTTCAAAATTCAAAGTTTTAAACGTTTAAAATTTCAATTTGGTGGTTTTTGAACGATTTTATGGCAATTTGGAACCAACGGTTCACGGTTCTTGAGAAATGCAAATCGGAACCGAACCGTCTTAATCCGATTTTGGTTCAAGACGGTTCACGGTTTGGACAGTTCCAAAACCAGCTCGGTTCCAATTTTTGAAATCGAATGGGCATGTTTAGCTAACACAGTCGCCCTATGCGGTAAATGCAAACTGAATCAATACACATATATACATGTAGAAGAGAGAGAGAGAGAGAGAGAGTAGTTAGGAAATAAAGGAGAGGCGAGAGGGAGTGGGGGTAGGCTTTAAAGGGAATCATGGGACAACACACCTTTGGGTTTCTTTTATTTAAAATGAATAAAGTATAAAAACATACGTATATTTTAAATATACAATAACATGGCACCACTTAATTGGTTTACATTCGTCGGTTTGCAAATTACATGTGAATTCAGTTTTTTTTTTTCATTGAATTACATGCCAAGGGGGGAGATAGGCTGAAGAGTTGGGCAGAATTTGGATAGTTTACGGGTTAAAAAGAAAGGGGGGAGACAGCCTTGGAAAGAAGTTACATATTTGCTATAAGAGAATAATATCCATTCCATATTGTTGTATCTCTATTACCAAATGTGTGTAATTATATTTGGTATATTCTCCTCTATTAGTTAGGTCTCCTAGTTACCTTGTATTGTAACTCTTCTCCTAAACCTTATTGTATTAGGTTAACTTGTAACCCAAGTATTGTAACCTTATAAATATGTACTTCATTCAATGGAAAAGGCTATGCCATTATTCATATTTCTTACATGGTATCAGAGCTTTGATTCCACAAACCTTAAACCACCAAACTTCCGCAACCCTAAACACTACCGCCCACCACCTCCTCCTTCCTCTCAACAGTGGCCACCCCTCTAAGCACCCATGGCTTCCAACATGATCATCGTCCAAGATCCCACAGACTCCTCCAAAACCTATCAACTCGTCAACATCTCCAACCAAAATATCACCAAGCTCACCCCTACCACCTACCTCGTAGGGAAACTTCAGGTTAAATCCACGCTCGTTAGCTATGATCTTTATAGGTTTATTAATGGCACCTCGGTCTGCCAGCCAGCTACCCTTACCGTCAACAACGTCCAAACACCCAACCCAGCCTACCTACCATGGATCCGACAAGACAAACTTTTGTTTGGCGCCCTTATCGGCTTCCTCTCCACAAACCTAATTCCGCTTATTCAGCAAGTGGCTACAGCTCGGGAGGCTTGGGTCATACTGGCCAACACATATGCTTGCCCTACTCGCGGGCATATTAAGCAAATCAAAGACCAGCTCAAGCGAGCTACCAAAGGCTCCCAGTCGATCTCCGAGTACATGCAGTTCATCAAGAGCAAATTTGATGAGCTCGCTGCCCTCGGTAAACCTCTCGACCATAAGGACCTCATAGAAACAGTACTCGGCGGCCTGGATGATGACTATCGACATGTCGCCAATATAGTTGAAGGACGGGATACTCATATCCCTTTTGATGAGCTTTATGAGAAACTCATCAACCGCAAGCTAGTACTGAAGCAATCCCAACTCGCCTCAACTCCCCACCTCGCTACGGCTAATACCGTGATACCCAGGCAACATGGGTCTCCTCAGCCTCAGTATCCTCGCCACCAGTAGCCCGCATAGCCTCCTCGGTATCCATAGTCGGACAACTCTGGTCCTCGCCAACAACGACCTTACCTTGGTAAATGTCAAGGCTGCCGTCAGCAAGGTCACACGGTCGCTCAATGCCCTAACTTTCAGCTTGTTCCAGCCTCGCCATCCAGCTCGCCTCACTCCTCGTCTGCGGGCAACAAATGGCAACCGCGAGCACACATCGCCACAACCTCAGGCAACACCACTTTGAGCTGGCTCCTTGATAGTGGTGCTTCCCACCATGTCACGACTGACCTCGGCAATCTCTCTCTCCATACTCCGTACTCGGGCCCTGACGACATAGTTATTGGTGATGGCACTGGCATACACATTGCCAATACTAGTGCTACCTCTCTTCACACACCCTCACACACCTTTCAATTACATAATGTTCTATTTGTCCCTAGCATGCAAAGAAACCTCATCTCTATCTCTCAATTCTGTAAATCTAATAATGCATCTATTGAATTCTTACCCACTTCTTTTCGTGTGAAGGATCTACAAACAGAGAACTCGCTGCTGGAAGGAAAATCTAAGGATAGTGTGTATGAATGGCCGAGCTCAACCCCATCGTGTCACCCCACTACCTTTGCGAGTTCAAGAGTGTCCGCTCTTAACTGGCATCATCGCCTTGGTCATCCTTCTGCCCAAATCCAAAGTCATATAGAATCTAATTTTGCTCTCGAGCATTCTCAAGATAAGTCATCCTTTTGTAATGCGTGTTTAAGCAATAAAAGTCACAAACTTCCTTTTACTTTATCTATTATTGTGTCTACCCACCCCCTTCAAATTATTTATTCTGATGTTTAGACCTCACCTATTCACTAATTTGATGGCTTCAAATTCTATGTGATCTTCCTCGATCACTACACACATTACATCTGCCTCTACCCTCTCAAAAAGAAATCTAATGTTGCATCTATCTTTCCCCTCTTTAAAGCCCTGGTCGAAAACCACTTCAACCACAGGATCGTCACCCTATACTCAGACAATGGAGGCGAGTATATTGGTCTTGCCAAAACCACCGGCCTGGCCACATACCTCGCCATTAATAGCATCTCGCACCTCACCTCGCCCCTCCCCCCACACGCCCGAACACAATGGCTTTTCTGAACGCCGACGTCGACACATTGTCGAAACAAGTCTATCTCTACTATCTAAAGCCGCCTTTCCCCTCAACTTCTGGTCGTATGCCTTCCTCACAGCCACTTATCTCATGAATCGCCTTCCTACTCCCACACTCCAGATGTTCTCTCCCTGCTTTAAACTCTTCGGGTCAGCCCCCAACTACTTAAAACTTCGAGCATTTGGACCATACACCACTCAAAGGCTCGATCCTCACTCGACTCCCTGTGTTTGCCTCGGATACTCCCTCACTCAGAGTGCATATATATGTTATGACACGACCAGCGCAAAGCTCTTTGTCTCCCGCCATATTCGGTTTGTAAAGTCTGAGTTTCCCATGACTCAGGTCGAGCTGAATCTTCCTCGACCTGACGAGTTAACCCGCACTACCTGGTTACCACCCCATGATATCTTCGCGACTTCATACACACCATCGGTAGATAGTCCTCGCAGTAACCTGTCTGATGCTCCTCCCGCGACCTCGCCTCAACCAACCTCGGTGTCCGACCCAGCTAATCCTGATCTCGCCGAGTCCTCGTAGATCGCCCCACCTAACATCGACCTTTCTCTTCAGCCTACACCCCAGGCCGCAGCTTGTACCTCACCCATTATCACTCGCTCCCGGAACAACATCCACAAACCAATAAACAAACTCTGTCTCTCGGCCCAACTAAACACCGACCTTAAACCAACATGTGTAACTCGGGCCCTCAAAAACAGCAGGTGGCGACAGGCCATGTCTGAGGAATATGATGCCCTCCTAAAAAATGGTACTTGGGAACTTGTACCTCCCACAGGGGTCCCAAATATTGTTGGCTGCAAATGGATTTTTCGGATTAAACGATTTGTTGATGGAAAAATTGATAGGTACAAAGCTCGCTTGGTTACCAAAGGATTCCATCAACGCCCAGGAGTTGACTGCCATGAGATATTCAATCCAGTGGTCAAACCTACCACAGTTCGCCTCATCTTCTCTTTCGCAATCAGCCGGGGATGGGATCTTCGTCAACTCGATGTCAACAATGCCTTCTTGCAGGGAACCCTCATAGAGGAAGTCTTCATGGCTCAACCTCAGGGCTTCGTCGACACTGATCACCCGCAACATGTGTGTCGATTACGAAAAGCTATCTACGGTCTCAAGTAGGCTCCCCGAGCATGGTACAATGAACTTCGTCAGTTTCTCCTCGATGCTCGCTTCACAAACTCAGTGGCTGATACTTCCTTATTCATCTTCAACGAGGATGGCATCGCTCTTCTGTTGCTCGTCTATGTTGATGACATCATCATTACTGGCAGCAATACCAAAGTAGTCCAGGCCTTCATCACTATTCTCGTTGCTCGATTCTCCCTCAAAGACCTCGGCGACCTTCACTACTTCCTCGGTGTGGAAGTGGTTCCTCGATCTACTGGACTTCTCCTCTCCCAACGAGATTACATAGCTGACCTCCTTGCTCGCACTGGTATGACTGATGTTTGCCTAGTGGTAACACCCCTAGTAACCTCGCCAGTACTCACCTTCAGTAGGGCATGGTCCTGATTAACCCCACCGAGTTCCGAGTGGTGATCGAGAGTCTTCAGTATCTATCTCTCACTCGTCCGGACATTGCCTATGTTGTCAACAAGCTCTCTCAATTTATGCATAGGCCCACCTCGGATCACTGGCTCGCCACCAAGCGGCTGCTTCGCTATCTCAGTGGCACCATTGATTATGGCATATTTTTTCATCGCAAGTCGCCACTCGATCTCCATGCGTTCACAAATGCCAACTAGGCGGGTAACAAAGATGATTTTACTTCCACGAGTGCTTGCATAGTATATCTTGGCCGAAACCCTATCTCCTGGAGCTCGAAAAAGCAGCGTACAGTTGCTCGCTCCTCAACTGAAGTCAAGTACCGAGCTGTTGCTGTAACAGCTGCCGAAGTTCGCTGGGTTACCTCTCTTCTCGGTGAGCTCGGCGTCACCTCCTCTTACCAACCAGTCATCTATTGTGATAATGTCGGCGCTACAAATCTTTGCTTCAACCCAATGTTTCATTCTCGCATGAAGCATGTTGCTCTTGACTATCATTTTATCCGTCAACAAGTCTAAGACGGTATCTTACGAGTATCTCACGTCTCCTCGATTGACTAGCTCGCTGATGCCCTCACCAAGCCGCTTCCTCGCGTTCACTTTCACCATCTTCTACTCAAGATTGGCCTCTCCTCTCGGGGGTCTAACTTACGGGGGCATATAAGAGAATAATATTCCTTCCATATTGTTGTATCTCTATTACCATATGCGTGTAATTATATTTGGTATATTCTCCTCTATTAGTTAGATCTCCTAGTTACCTTGTATTGTAACTCTTCTCCTAAACCTTATTGTATTAGGTTAACTTGTAACCCAAGTATTGTAACCCTATAAATATTTACTCCATTCAATGGAAAAGACTATGTCATTATTCATAAGAATTATTATTTCCTACATTTGCCCCCTAAAAATCTCACATGCAAAGCACATGTGTGGTTAACGGCTGATTTCTAATGGTGTTTAAGGGCAAATCCAACAATGGGTCTTGATCCGTAGGTATCAAAATTAAATTTTGATACATATTGGTACTATTTACAAGGTATTAAATTATCATCTCCAACAATAGGTATCAAATTTATGGTATTAAATTCATTTTTGATTTTTTATTAATTTTATTGATACTTTATACATTATCAATTATTTAAAGTATAACGGTTGTTTTAATTAATTAATTCTTTTTTAAAATAAAAATTTTGGAAAAGTTATAGTCGTCATTTGTTATAATATAAAAACCAAAATAAATTATGAATTAATGATAATTCACACGTGTCATAAATTATGAATTAATGATAATCCACCCGCGTGCGCGCGTGTTGCTCAACGTGAAATCCTAAGAGAGGTAGCAAATTTGCTACCTCTCTTAGCACCAAGGCAAAATTTGGTACCCTTTATTTTGACTATTGGAGATGCTAGAACCTTCAGCTAGATACCTAAATTTGGTTTTGATACCCACTGTTGGACTTGCCTTAACGGCGGGACCAGTGACATACAAAAAAAAGCATACTTTGGACCCATTTTTTCACTTTTTAAAATTAATGACTAATGCTAGAAAATTGTAAAGTACAAGACCAGTCGTGCATTTAACCCTTTTAAGGGCCATAATTATAGCAGTTGCAATTTAAAAATAAATAATGTCCTGTATAATTTAAGTTTGATCCTTTGATGATCATCATGCAATTGAGAATGTAATCATCTTAGTAGTAGTTAACTATCTCATTAGGGCTCATAAATTAGTCTTAGACTTGATCAAGTTCATTAATTACATCTTATCTTATGTTTTTTAAAGAAAAAAAAAGTGTCATGCTTTTCACTCTTGTTTGTAGCAAAATCGTAATATATCTTAAATTTTTGTCATTTTTTTAAAATTTAAATATCAAATTTCATTTTTTTAAAAAAATCTTATCCCCTTAGAGCATCTCCAATGCTATCATCAATTTAAAAGATATCTCCAATGCTATCATCAATTTAAAAGATAGAGAGTCATCTTTCTATTAGTTCTCCCATGCAAAACTAAAAAATAAAAATAAAAATTGACGGTAAATGACAAGACATCCTTTATGTGAACTTTACTTCTGAAGTAGAGGATTACATAGAAGATGTCTTTTCAACTGAATGATACATTGAAGAGATTTTTTTTTTTTTTTGGAGAAAATCTATTTTTTCTAGATGTCAAGCATTTTTTATTGGATAGATAATTGCATTGGAGAAGCTTTCAGCTTCTTAAATAAGTGTCCTATTTTAAATTGAAATAGAACACTTAAATTAAAACAAGACTCCTATTTAAAAAAAGACAGTTAAGTCAAAATAGGACATTTATTTAGATGGAAGAGTAATGTTTATCAAGTATGTTAAGTCAAAATAGGACATTTATTTAGATGGAAGAGTAATGTTTATCTAGTATGTTATTTAGAAAACTACTCCCTTTCTAAAAGAAACTTTATTTGATTTGATTGGATGCATAGTTTAAGATAGCTCATTGAATCAATGACTTTCCAATTTTAATGGAACTCAAATTTGAAAAGAATGCGCCATAGTGTCCCATGAGTTTAATATTGAGTCACTATAAAAGACACTTTAACGAGTGCGTGGATATGTTATTGTCTAGCTTAACCATAAGTTTTGGGTTTAGAATCTGTTTGGTGCAGTGTAAAATGCAGTGTTTTTAAAACACTGATTTTTCAAAACATAGCTTTTTTATTATAAATGCATTTAGATATCACTTCAAAATGCAGTTTTTTTTCCTATCAACCTGCGTTTTGGAAAAAAGTTGAAAATTTCAGCTGCATTGTTTTTTTTGCCGCAGGACTGACTGAAACACAAGTTTTGCCAATAACCTATGTTTTATCCCTACATTTTGGCCAAAACGCATGACCAAAAGAGTTCTTAGTCATGTGGTAACACAATCGCTTAACCATAGGTCTTGGGTTTAGTCATGTGGTAATGCAGTCGTGTTAAATATTTATTGGGAGAGCTTCTACTGCCGTCTTGGACACCTATGGAAAACCAAAAAGTAAAAAAAGAAAGGTGAATATATTTTTTGAATTTAATAAAAACGGATAATGAGAGCAGAGAAAATAAAAAAAGAAAGGTGAATATTTTTTGTTGAATTTAACAAAAAAGGATAATGAGAGCAGAGAAAATATATGGACTGAAATTTTATAAAAATTAAGAAACAAATATACTTATATTAAAAAATTTAACCTGTAAAATTAAATTATTTTTTATTAGAGCGTGAGCAACTCGATAAATTGATCAAATCTGAACACATCTGTATTTAGCTCACTCTATACTAATAATGAAAATATGTTGGTAGAGATATAATTTTTATTTTATTTTATTCATAAAATTTCATTAACGAGAATTTTGGATCGGATCGGATCGGATTTTTTTTTGATATATCAACTAGTAACGGATTTGAATATGGATTGTCATACGTATGATCAGTCGAATTATCGGATCGGATTGGGTTGACACAATAAGATTTCGATTCGGATATACCTTTATTCGATATATGCATATCGGATCCATTGACAGACCTACTTAGGAGTATAGTCTGATAGGTGTTCATTAGGTTTGACAAGAGAGATTGAATTTGCCTAATTGCTTTTGCTGATGTATACAGTATTAATTTGCATCTTTACGCATTAACTTTTTTGGTGAAAGCTTGCATATGTTTCAAGTTCTATCTTCAGGGTGTAACATTATTACTTATTTTTTGTTACTTCCGGCCGGTGGCATGATAAATAAATTTTCTATTCATGACCTTTGTGGACTACATGGAAAACTTGTTTTTTCTATTTCCAGGCTATCTATGCAAGTCAAGTTGTTAACATAAGTTATAATTGTAACATTTAAATAAACAGGTGGTTTTGGTAGTTACCTCTTTGGCATGAGTGAAGAAATCGCCAAACAGTCAACTGAAGCTAATGATGCACAAAATGTCAAGAAACTTTCTTTGGGATGGATGATTGGATTTCTTTTTGTTGTTAGCTTCCTTGGACTGTTTTCTGTCGTGCCTCTTCGCAAGGTATGACACTTGACCATCTTCATATAAGATCAACTTACTGTTGCAACATCCACCATCCTGAATCATTTTTCTTTAAGTACGTAGTTAATATTGCTTGCACACACAAATACCCACACGAATGCACGGACCCGTTGTGATGACTCTTATTTAGTTCTATTTTCACTGATTTTCAGATAATGATCATAGATTTCAAGCTGATTTATCCAAGTGGTACTGCAACTGCTCACCTTATCAATAGTTTCCACACTCCTCAAGGGGCCAAGCTAGCCAAGTGAGGCTATGACCAAACCCTTTCTTTTCCTTATGATTAACTAGATCATCATCTCTAATTTGGTCTCCTTTTTCTTTGTTAATAATGCTTTAAACCAGGAAACAAGTGAGAACTCTGGGAAAGTTCTTCTCATTCAGCTTTCTGTGGGGTTTCTTTCAGTGGTTTTTCACGGGAGGGGATGGATGTGGATTTGCAGAATTTCCCTCTCTGGGTCTTAAGGCCTACGAAAACAAGTATGTTTCCATAGAAATATTGATCCTCAATTCAGTAATAACTAAAAGGATAATGTACCTGAAATTATTTCTTGTACCTATAGGCTAGCATACTTCAAACTTCTTATAATTAATTAACTAGTCTCGAGGTTCAAACTTGTCATATTATTAACCTTTTTGGATACTAATCCTACAAAACCAGGTTTTACTTTGATTTTTCGGCAACCTACGTGGGTGTTGGCATGATCTGCCCACATCTGATCAACGTATCTTTATTGGTTGGGGCAATCCTCTCATGGGGCATAATGTGGCCTCTCATACACAATAAAGCAGGTGATTGGTACCCAGCTGATATACCCACAAAGAGCCTCCATGGCTTGCAAGGTTACAAAGTAAGTTCATTTACCTGATTCTTTAAGCAAATATACCAATTTGCGCTATTATTTTGACCATCCATTTATTTCAGGTCTTCATAGGAATAGCCATGATCCTCGGTGATGGACTCTACAACTTTGTCAAGGTCCTTGGTCACACTTTGTATGGGTTGTATCACCAGGTGCACCAAAAAATGTGGGCAGCGTCCTTCCAGTTAATGGCCGCTCTGCCAGTCCTCCTCAATCTTATGATGAGCAGCGACGCACTGAACTCTTTATGAAGGATCGAATCCCATTATGGATAGCAGTCCTTGGCTACGTGTGTATTGCAATTATTTCAACTGCAACACTCCCACAGATTTTTCACCAACTCAAGTGGTATTACATTTTTGTTATTTACGCCTTTGCCCCAACCCTAGCCTTTTGCAACGCGTATGGATGCGGTCTCACAGATTGGTCCTTAGCATCAACCTACGGAAAGCTAGCAATCTTCACAATCGGGGCATGGGCTGGAGGAAGCAATGGTGGAGTTCTTGCCGGACTAGCAGCTTGTGGGGTCATGATGAACATTGTCTCCACTGCATCGGATTTGATGCAGGACTTCAAGACAGGCTACTTGACCTTGGCTTCACCACGATCGATGTTTGTGAGCCAAGTTATTGGAACGGCAATGGGTTGTGTTATTTCCCCTTGTGTCTTTTGGCTCTTCTACAAAGCATTTGATAACATAGGGGTTCCTGGTTCAACGTACCCAGCACCATATGCCTCTGTTTACCGAAACATGGCAATTTTGGGGGTTGAAGGATTTTCAGCGTTGCCAGCCCACTGTCTCATGCTTTGCTATGTGTTCTTTGCTGTAGCCATTTTTATCAACGGTCTTAGAGATGCAGTGGGAAAAAAGAGAGCACAGTTTATTCCTATCCCAATGGCTATGGCGATTCCATTCTATATCGGCGGCTACTTCGCAATTGATATGTGTGTTGGAAGCTTGATACTCTTTGTATGGGGGAAGATAAACAAGGCCAAGGCCGATGCATTTGGCCCTGCAGTTGCTTCGGGTTTGATTTGTGGAGACGGCATCTGGACTTTGCCAAGTTCAATACTTGCTTTGGCAGGTGTGAACCCCCCGATTTGCATGAAGTTCCTGTCAAGACGAACTAATGCTAGGGTTGACCAGTTTTTAGGTTCGTAAGTCTTGCATTGAATTCAGCAGTACGTCCTTAATTAGGTACTACTTATTTCAGTCTGATGCTTTTCTTCTTCCTCCTTATCTCTCTTAGATTTGTCTAATATGGTTCCACTCAAAATGTAAACTTTCCCATCTATTTCCTAATGGAAACAACCGAATGTAAAGTATTATTACTTTCTGGTGTTCAATTACTGTGGTAAAAAAAGGGTTTAACCCTAGATAAACTTTTTCCTACACAAGGGAGACGTTCCGAACTTCTGATTGGCTGCATAAGTCGAAGGCAAGATTACGAAGAGCAAGGGGACATCTTTGGATGATTGACTCGAGTCTGGATGTTGTAATTTGGTTTCAAGTAATGATAACTACACTTCTTTCGATTTAAAAGGTGCAGTTGACCCGAGACACTGTGCTAGCAGTTTAAACTAGGCATATAATCTTGTAACAAAAAAAAAAAAAAGGAAAAAAAAAATCATTTTAGGACAGAAATTGTAGATTACTCCATCTTTTGAATTTAAATAACTTATTTAATTATACCAAAATTTTAAATTGTAGTTGAGGGATCAAGTTACGACATATAAAAGAATCGTTGTGGTTTATGGTTTTGAAATATAAGAAGACAATTGTGATTTATGGGAATGAGAAATGAGAAAAATGTCCTACCACTACTAGAGCTCGTTTGGTAGAACGATTTCAAAACGCAGCGTTTTCAAAATATAGCGGATTAAAAAACACTGCGTTTTTGTATGCAATGGGGATGTGACACGCTAATAAGCCTCGACAACTCCAGATTTTGGAGTTGAGAATGAAACAGATCAAGTTATGGGGTTTGAGCCAAGCATGTGTTTGCTTTTTGATTTTGATTTATCAGTCTCGTGCACTTCAAAACATACAAATCTCTCGCCACTAAATTCAACCGGTCATCCAGGAATAGGATACAAGTCATAAGAGCAAACCTCAAGTGGAAAATCTAAATTCCTACATATAAACAAATGACACCCTGTGACTCTGAGTCCTAATCTAATACTGAAAAAGCACATTAGACTGCGAGTAGCAAGAAACCTCACACTGTGAATTGGGTTGACCTCTTTAGATTCTGAATCGTGTGTTGTGTTTTCTGGAGTGAAGTTCAAATTCTGATCACTACATGCATCTCTAAAGATAATATTTGTGGTAAGAGAGGTGAGAAATGAATATACAAATCACTTGCTTCAAATTCATATCTATTTTCTTGTCATCTGGATCCAAAATTCAAGTCAGAAGAATAAACTTGCCGTGGAACATCTAAACTCTTAGATAAACAAATGGCAACAGCTGCAAAGAGCTATCTGTCTTGTGACTACAAATAGTAGTATAGTACCCAAAAGACACATCATGCCCTCTAAAAGTAAATACCCGATGAATCTTTTAGGGTGAGCATTAAAATCATTGAGTCTGTTATAAAAGAATTAAGAACCTAAGCTGATAGAATAGACACAGAAGAAGAAGAGAAGAGAAAAAAGTATGCTGAACTACTAGGCTGAAAATGTTAATTTCTTCACATAGTTCAATTCCTTTTACGGAGATATAATTATTTAGCTATTACATAATAATTCCTAGGATTGAGCCAATCAATTACTCTATCTAATTCCCTAATTACAGCAATCACTAATTATGTACCAATAATACACTGAGAATAAAATGGAAACTGAGACTAAATACATGTAATGAACGTGGACTGTACAGGCTGAGGCAAAATAAGTCAGGTGAGACTTCAAGGTGAGAATTCACTCGTTTACACCCCGCCCCACAAGCCAAGCATAGTTGGTCGAAGCTGTAGCTTGGCCGAAAGTAATTGTAACTGAGGTAACGCGAGGCTCTTAGTGAAAACATCAGCTACTTGATCACGAGTTGAGACATATCGGAGATGAAGAAAACCTCGCTGTTGTAATTCTCGAACAAAGTGGTAGTCAATTTCGACATGGCGAGTACGGGCATGAAAAACTGGATTCGAGACATAAGAATTGTCGATATGTTGTCACAATGTATGGTAGGAGCATGTAAGTGTAGACCAAGTTCGCGATATAAGAAGGAAAACCATCTTAGTTCTGCTGCCATAGTAGCCAACGCACGGTACTCAGCTTCGCTACTTGATCGGGAGACGGTTGTTTACTTCTTGGCCGTCCACGCAACAAGGTTCTGTCCAATGAACACACAAGCCCCAGTGGTAGAGCGACGATCATCCGGTGACCCTGCCCAATTAGCATCAGAGAAGGTCGACAGATTTATATCTTGAGAGGCTTGGAAGTGTAGACCAAGGGTGATTGTTCCTTTTACGAACCGAAAAATTCTCTTAACAGCTTGTAAATGTGACGTCCTTGGTGCGTGCATGTGTTAACACACCTGATTGACTGCAAAGGATATGTCAGGGCGAGTCAAGGTCAGATATTGCAAGCCCCCGACCATACTTCGATATTCTGTAGCATCGGGCAAAGGATCCCCGGTAATGGAGTCTAAGTGCGAGCCCGCAATCATGGGAGTACGAGCTGACCGACACCCTTCTATGTTGAACTTTCTAAGGAGATCCGAAGCATAACGGGACTGTCGTAGGTTGAGAAGGGACTTGGTACGAGAAGCCTCGATGCCCAAAAAGAATCTCACAGGGCCGAGACGCTGGCTTTCAAAGGTGTCACAAATTTTATCAAGAACCTTGGCAACGACGTTGGAAGAGAACCCAGTAACAAGAATGTCGTCAACATACACTAAAATAGCAACCAAGTCTGACCCAAAATGTCGAATGAACAATGAACTGTCAGATTTGCTGTTGAAGAAGCCAAGGGTAATTAAGAATTCATGAAACCTTTGAAACCACGCCCTCGGTGACTGTTTTAGACCATACAACGCACGGTGTAATTTGCATACATAATGAGGGAACTTAGAATTTGTGAACCCCAGCGGTTGAGCTATATAGACATCCCCGTGGAGCATGTCATTGAGAAAGGCATTGCGAGCATCTAATTGTTCAATACACCAATCCCCGGAATGAGAAAGAGTAAGGAGAGTGCGAATCGTCGGTGGCTTTACAACTGGGCTGAAAGTCTCGGCATAATCAACACGCTCCTGTTGGGTGTAGCCTTGAGCCACTAGCCGAGCCTTGTGACGCTCAATAGTGCCATCCGCACGTCATTTAACTTTGAAGATCCATTTGCTTCCAACAACATTCAAACCCGGAGCACGAGGAACCAACGACCAGGTGCCATTTTTATGTAACGCGGTGAGCACATCGTGCATAGCTTGCTACTAGTGAGGAATGAGAGAGGCCTGTTTGAATGACCGAGGCTCAAAGTCAATTGACTCGGCAGTGGTTACTATTAAGGCTTCAGGCAAAAGATGCTTAGACATGAGATCATTGATACTCTTGAATTTGAGAGGGGAAGTAGAGACCTCACTGCTGGTATTATTGTGGAAAGCAAACGGAACTGGGCTATGAGCAAAGACTGGTCGTTCACTCTGGGTAACACGAGGTGGTGGTTCTGCTGTAGTGGCAGGGGGCTGATGAGAGGAGTCCAAAGAGGCGGCGGAGGGCAGTACACTTCGTTGGATAGGAGAACTCGTTGGATTATCCTTAGTCGCTGTTACAGGAAGGCTAGAGCCAGGATTCAAGGTCGAATCGGAAGTAAAGCTTGAGCGCACCGGTCCAACTTCTGGACGAGTAGGCTTAGATATATGAAACTGAGTATTGATCTAATTAGATTTTGAAGATGTCTGGTGACTTGGTTGGCATGGGTCAGAAGCAGTTCCTATAGAAATGGATGAACTCGCAAAAGGAAAACACGATTCGTCAAAAAGACCATGTCTCAAAATGTATAACCGGTTAGTTTTCATATCAAGGCAGCGATATTCTTTACGAAAAGTGTCATAGCCGAGAAAAACACATGGTTGTGATTTAGGAAGAAATTTGTGTTTGTTGTAGGGGACTAAATAAGGAAAACACACACACCCAAATGTTTTGAGGAACCGGTAGTCAGGCACTCGTTTCAATAATTTTTTATAGGGAAAAATGTATTTCAATTGGTGCACTGGAAGTCAATTGATAAGGAATACAGCCGTGGTAAAAGCTTCAAGCCAATATTTTTGAGGGACTGAGGATTGAGACATTAAGCACAAACCCATTTCGACTATATGCCTATGTTTGCGCTCCACTACCCCATTTTGTTGAGGCGTGTAGGGACACATCGATAGGTGGCAAATGCCATGTTGCTTAAGAAAAGAAAGAAAGTGTCTGCTCATGAATTCACCCCCCCCCCATCGATTTGAACTGTTTTAATAGTGTGAATGGCAGATATTTTTCTGGACAGTTAATTTTTGATTTGTGTCTTAAACGTAGCAAAAATAGATGTGACACCGATTTTTGAATAAGAGGAAAAAGCCACACATAATGAGAGTAATGATCAACAATACTCAAATAAAAATGAAAACCAGAATTCGAACAAATTGGTGAGGGTCCCCATACATCTAAATGAAGCATGTCCAGAGGATTCAAACAGCTAAAATTACGAGACATAAAAGGTAAGATACACGACTTGCCCATTGGGCAAACATGACACATACTCTTATTATTCACGGATCCACTAACCAGAATTCGAACTCGATTGACTAAAGATTCAAGAATATGAGAGGAAGGATGGCCTAAACGGGCATGCCAAGTAAAAGACGAAGCACGTTCCCCAATGAGAGCGAGAGGATTTGTCTTTGTGTTGGAATCAAAACGCAACTGATAAAGACCATTCGAGCTACTGCCGAAAGTATGGTCCGCTTTGTTTGATTGTCCTTCACACGAAAGCCAAAACCATCAAATTCGAAGAAAAAATTATTATCCAAAGAGAATTTATGTATAGACAGTAGAGATTTATGCATTGTAGGAACACACAAGACATTTCGTAAATAAAAAGTACGATTACCACAAAGAAACGAAGATTGACCAATACACGAAATGGGTATGTGAGACTCATTAGCAACTGTAACCGAGTTATTACCTGAGTATGGTTCAACATGAGAGAGACCATCATGAGTAGGAGACATGTGATTGGTAGCACCAAAATCGAGGACAAACGAAGGAGGCACGGAAGCTGCATTGTTTACCTGGGTAAAAATACAAAGATAGGTATGGTTGGAAGGTGTAAGGATACAGTGTGGGGTATGAGAGAGGGCTTTGTCAAGCTACGTAGGCAAAGTTTGTTCGATCACGGCACTAAGGAACTAAGTGTCTCGGCTTTTGGCATAATTGGCATAAAGTTGTTGAGTCAATATGGACAAAGGGATTGAGGGAAAAGTACCATGGACTAGGATGATGGGGAAAAGGTGGGATGTTGACTTGGTTTTGATTTGGTGGTGTGGGCAAAATACCACGGCCTTGACTCCCTCTCCCTTTGTTTTTCCACCATGACCTCCCTCGGCCACAGTTTTCACCACCATTCCCTCGGCCAGAATTATAGGACTGTCCACCCCCACCCCCATAATTTTGGTGTTGTATGTGAGTTGGGTTAAATAAGGTATTCTGGGCATTAGGACTAGGAGAAGTGGTGTTTAGGGAGAGGTTAGAGAATTTTAACTGTAGGTCCTCTTCTTGAAAAAGCAAGTCTTGAAGTTCATCGATGGTGATAGCGGGTTTGTTATTTTGAGTGGTGATGAATTCCTTATAGGTTGGACCCAATCCATTCAGGATATGATGCTAAAGGTCGTCCTCCGAGACAATTTCACCAGCCTTAGTTAGTGAATCGGCTAAGGTACTGGCACAAAGTAGGTAATCATCAATGGACATGTCTGAAGTGCGAGTGAGAGAATTGAGTTCATCTCGCAGTTTTTGTATATGAACAAGAGAGGTTCCACCAAAACGTTTAGCGAAAATGTCCCAAGCTTCTATGGTTGTCTCACAGGGATAAACATGAGGTTGGATTTTCGAAGTCACGGTTGCCTTAATCCAGCCCACAACCAAGCCAGAAGCTTGTGTATATAGTTCATGATCTGGGTTTGGAGTTACACTGTCATCAAGGTGGGTAGCATGGGGGTTTTTCTTGACTATGGTGTATGTTAATTTGTGGTTTGTGTAGACACCCAGAATTCGTACCCCCACATTATACGAATTGTCCTATAAATAATTGTTTATTTATAAATAGACTAACACTTGTTTCAATGATTATTTTAAAAAACAAAATATCAAACAGGACTAACAACATCCGACAAATACAAACGACTTCAGTTAGATCAACATCAAGGGTCAAAACTGAAGATACAAAGCTTACAGGGTGCAAAACATAAAAGAAGATGATTCCAAGGTTGAAAAGCAAAAGGAACAACTTCAAGGCACAAAGATTAAATAAAATTGACGGGGGACCTGAAGCATAAAGAATGAAAGATGAAGATTCTAAGTGTAAATTCAGGCTTTTGGTGCGCTCAAACCATTTTTGGTGCGCTGATACACCGAAACATGGTTTGGTGCGCGGGCACCATACCAGGTGCACTGCGCACCAAACCAGACATCTGCCTCACAAGTCAAGCCGCCGGCTGCTGAAGACTTTGTTGCACAAACGAAGCTTCCTCCTTTCTTAGCCCCGAGAGTAATGGAAAATATCTCACTCTCAGCCTCCTATAAATAGAGACTCTCAGTTCTCTCTCTCAACACACAATTCACTCCCTCATCCAAGGAGAAAATCATCAGCTCTCTCTTCCTCTCTCTCCCTCTCTCACGGTAAAAAAAAAAAAAAAGAAAAAAAAAGAAAGAAAAGCTCTCTGCTCTCTCTCTTGCACTCCCTCAGCTCAAGAAAATAAATCGTTCTCTCCCTCGGCGAATTTCACATACATACACACACAAAAAACACACAGTGTTCTTTGAACACACCCAATATCAAAACGTAAGTCTTCCTTTCCTCTTATCGGTAGCAGTGGAAGCACAACGGTCAGGCTACGAGCTAGCTTGATCCAATATAACACAACGACCTAGAACTTGGCCCAAAATCTGTAAAACAACAGAAGGTAACCCCTTCCGTTCGTTAGTTTATTTATCTGTTTCAATATGTAAATAAATACATTCAATTTGTAAATTTGTATATTTATTTTGATACATTTGATAAGTAAATAAATGTATTATATTTATTAAATTTGAGTTCCGGAGCATTCGTTTTATTTATATAGTTGATATTATATGTATATATATATATATATAATAGATACTTTAAACTAAAATTTTATTTTAGTTATTTCCATTAAATATAAATGTATATTATATTTATTTTGTTTCTTTTATAAATAATAAATCATGTGTACACTTTATAATATAAATGGAGATATAAATCTCCGTAATACATTTTTTCCAGTCACATAATATAATGAACCCGTAGCATATAAACTCGAGCATGCAATCATAAGAGACCGAAAGGGCGAGTTGGGTGCGTAAAACCTTCCCAACTCGTAACTTAGCCTTCGAACCCACAATCTCAGTTTTTTTCTCGTTTCCTACATAAACGAGGGTGGCGACTCTATTTTAAATATAAATGTGTTGTGCACATTTATTACACTTGTTATTTCGGGAGTCCAGAGCGAAAAGGCCCAGGAACGATCTGCGGATCGAGGTGCTCACAGTTTGCAAGACAAATTTGAAAAGAGAACTCCAATTCAGGTAGTTCTCGGCTGTAAGGTGACAATGGCCCATGTAAGACTGAATGTTGAGGAAAAGAGGAAGGTTGTTAGCGACAGAGGAAGAGGGTTGAGAAGATGAGGCACCCATGGTTTTTGACGAGGAGGCTGAAGCATCTTCCATGGCTTTTAGAAGCTCTGATACCATAAAAGAATTAAGAACTTAAGCTAGACAAAATAGACACATAGAAGAAGAAGAGAAGAGAAAAGAGTATGCTGAACTGCTGGGCTGAAAATCTTAATTTCTTCACATAGTTCGATTCCTTTTACAGAGATATAAATATTCAGCTATTACATAATAATTCCTAGGATTGAGCCAATCACTTACTCTGTCTAATTCCCTAATTACAGCAATCACTAATTATGTACCAATAATACATTGAGACATAAAATGGAAAGTGAGACTAAATACATGTAATGAACGTGGACTGTACAGGTTGAGGCAAAATAAGGCAGGTGAGACTTCAAGGTGAGAATTCACTCATTTACATGTTAAAGAAGAGTTTGTGATCAGCAAGAAACCTCACACTGTGAAGGGTTGACCTCTTTAGATTTTTGAACTGTTTGTTGCATGTGTTCCTCACATTTTGAAGGGTTGACCTCTTTTGATTTCTGATGTTTGTTGTGTTTGCTGAAGTGAAGTTCAGATTTTAATCACTATACAACCACTCAAAGCCATCTCCAAAGATAATCTTTGTAGGGACTCTTTATCTTACAAGTGTCCATGCATCTAGATCGAGCTACTAATCTGATCATGCTCATCGCACTGTATCAACTTTTGGTTCCACCATTCTCATTCTCAATGAATGGTTGATTCAGCAAAATCAGACTAAACCAACCCTCTGTACGTCAATGTAGCTGACTAGGTTGACCTAGTGTCCCATCTGAGATTGATCCAGTAGCAGAAAGAATGAGAAAATGAGATGATCTTCTTATTGACATCCTTTTCAGCATTCACAGTTAGTAGGTGCATCATAAAACATGAGCCAGCAGTTCGTCTCGCGAATCAAATGTCATTTTATGTTTCCTTCTGCTGGGCTCCCTTGACTGTGATCACCGGTCAATCGTGTCACGAATATCTCGGTCAGTGCCGTCATAGTAAAAGTTTTAATAACAAAAGTACGAAAATATATGAACAACCATTATTATGGTAATCCAAGAGTTACTGTATGAATTGAAGAACCAATAGATAGACTGACATAATAAAAGAAATACAAAATATTAAGATATCATAATTTTTCTTTTTGTTGCTAAATCTAAGATTTCTGTGAAAAGGTCAATAAAATATACATTTTCAAAGAGGTTTATAGCCCTATATATATTGATATATTTAGGGTAGAATTGTTTTGATCAAGAAAAACATAGTGGGGAAGCTTAGGCCGTAAACAAAAAGTTTTTTGTTAGGCACAATTGGAAAATACCTATAATGGCATTATTCCATTAGCCTCATATATATTTGGTATAATATATTATCTACTTTCTCATTATGTCCCCAACCAAATTAGGCATTCGTATATAAGTACAAGTGTAAAACACAAATATTAAGATTAAATGGCAAGAATATAGATGAAAATTTATATATTTGAAAATTGATCTAGATGCATTTATGAATTTAAAATAGTGATAGAGATTCAATTTTTTTGTCCAAGATTTCAATCCAATCTATGCGACAAGGCATGGTAAGATATGAGAAATATATATTGGTCATTTTGGTTGCCATGATATTAGCTGACATAATAGTCTAGAACCAATAGGCAGCCTTCATTTAACTAAGGTGTCTGATGCCACATAAAATGAGTAGGATTTGAACCCAAAAGAACTTCCACCTCACTCAAATGAAGGCTATTATTGGTTCTGGACCATCATTTCATTGATGATGTGCTGGTCTAGGACTGCTGAATATTTTCTTGTAAGATATCACATTATTTATACATGTCGAACCTTAACTTAATTAAATGTGTTATGCCCTATTAGATTTGAATGAAAGTTTTAGATATAACTTTAAATCCCGAGAGGAATATGTGGCAAGGGAAAATTGGCCAAAAATCGTTTGGAGGGAGGGGGGGGAGGCGAAGCATTCTAGGGGTGCATGGAAATAGCCGCTCCCTATATTGCATTCTATTGTAGAAAATGTGACTCATAGTAGAGCTTTATATATCTGAGTAATCATGAAAGAAAAAAAAAGGCATTCTATAAGTTGAACTTAAGGGTATTACCTTATGATCTTGTATGTCTGCTGAAATGCCATGAACAACGATCGTGGACTTGATGATATGAAAGCTAACATTAATCCCATATATATCAACCTACAAAATCATGAATTTACAAAGTAATTTTAGAAAACCAGAAATAATACTTGGAATGTCCCTTTGTGTGTGTGTGTGTGTTCGTATGCACATATGTGTGCTTAGTGTAAATGTATATGTGGGTATGTTTGAGTGAATGGGAATGTTTGTGTGCCAGAATTAGAGCTGACAATAGGCTGGGCCAGGCAACCCCGTATCATCGGGCCAAGTCTTAAAATCAGGTTGAGTTGGGCCAGGCTGAATTTGCATTGGCCTCTAAAACCAAAGCCCAGTCCGTCTCAATATCGGGCTAAGTAGGGCCAGCCCGCGGGCTAATGCATCGTTTCAGGCTCATTTTAACTATTGTTGTCAGCCCGCACGCAAGTTCACCAAGCTAAGTCATAGAATTGGTCCCGGCCGGCCCATCCCGTCCCAGATTCGCATCCGGCCTCCAAAGCTAAAGCCCAACCTGTTCTAAAGTCGAGTTGGCCGAGTCAGCCCATCAGGCCGGCCAATTTCTCTATCTCTAACCAGGATGTGTCTAGTAAGCCTAGATCTATAAATTCACAAGATTTAGGCAAGATCATCCATCCCAATCTTGTATAAAAGTGAAGTTTCCAAAAGAAAGTTCCAGATCTACAATGTTAAGTTAATCACATACATCTTCACATAGATCAATATTTTAGTTATCTAGAGAAACAATTTGCAAGCAAAATATCATAACAATACAGTATATGACGAATATTCTTTTAAGGATAGCTACATTTGACAAAAGAAGGTGGACGTGGAGATATATTCAATATCGAATAGAGAGAATAAAGAGGGACTAGAGAAAAATAGTTGAAGTATGATATCTTTAATATTCATAAGTAATGGAGATTTCTAAATGAATGAAATAATTTCAAATTGCTATCTATGCCAAATTTTGTGGTTATAATTCACAATCTCATATAAAGTAAGTGAAAACATCAACTTATCCACTTCATAGAAAGAAAAGGTGTACATAGATGTGACTTCAGAGAACAAAAACTAACCAGAAAATTGTTCATCAAAGTCATAAGCGGGCGATGTAGATTGATTGATGTATCAAAAATATGATGAGAGAAAGAGAGAGAGAGAGAAAGAGAAATATAGAAACAATATATATATATATATATACATGTATATATATATATAGAGAGAGAGAGAGAGAGAAAGAGAGAGAGAACTAAGCGGCGGTTGCCTTGATTGAGATAGGGGCTATAAGTTTTGGCATAGTTCGAATGCATAACCCTAGCCCTTATATAGTTTCATTTGAGAGGAGAGAGAGAGAGAGAGAGAGAGAGAGAGAGAGAGAGAGGTGAGGGGCTATAGTTTTGGCATAGTTCGAATGCATAAACCCTAGCCCATATATAGTTTCATTTGCTAGGTTTTGGTTCCAATGTAGCAAGACCACAACTTGGGCTACGTGCTAATTGCCGAATTATATCTAATAAAGACGGGCCGTTTGAAAGTATACCATTTAGATGGCCCAAGCACATCTTGGTTAATTGAATCTACATATCCTCGTTCAAACAAAAGCTTAAACTTTAGGAATTAATGAAATACTTTAGTGGTTCTCTTGAGAGTTACAAACTAATGAAGTCATAATTCCCTTGTTCTTAAAGGTAGTTACAATTGGCACTTTCTTAAGTAATAACTAACCATAACCTCTATTATAATTCCCACCAAATTGTTCAAATTGATAAGCACAAACTACTATGGTCATCTTGAGCTCATGATCTAACAAACATCAAATGATTTTCATAGACTTTTCATGTTTTATGATTACCACAATCTCCTTCACTTTTATACAATATCCTTGTTAGCCTCACAAGGTCTAGTCTCACACTATTACTCTTCCATATTTGATATTAATGTATTCCCATTTTCCACTTCATGCAACATATACCATTTATTCTGTCTATCTTTAATTAGATCCTAAATTGAAAGTGGTATCATATAGAACATGAACATGGCATAACAAGCCTTGACAACTTGACAATTTTAGATTATGGAGTCAAGAATGGAACAAATTGAGTAATGGGGTTTGAGGCAAGCAATTGTTAGCTTTTGTGTTGGATACCAAATTTCCTTCCACTTTTAAGGAAAATACTTGCATAAATGTAATAAATGGTCTTTCTTTATAGTTCAGTAAAAGACAATCTATCCGATATATAAGAAGTTACTAAGTAGATAGAAATCTAAAACGAATAACTTGAGAAACGACTGTAATTACTTAAAAAAACGATAACGAATACAAAAAGTAACCAACTCAACACTTTAAGTAGCTTTAACCAACGAACAAATTTTCAACAAACTTCTAAAACAAATCATCAAAGACAAAAATATTGTTAGCCTCATATGCCTGCAACCAAGGGTATGTTGTTGCAGCACTTTGCCACTTGATGTCTAAATTGTATGTCGCCATTGTTAAAGCTAAGTTTCTTATTTCCTTCCTTGTTGATGCTAATACAATATCGTACCTCCTTTGTTTACACATCACCTCATATTGTTATTCTCTTTCAGAGGATCTATCATATTAAGATGCCTTTTGGACTTCTTTTGCCAAGACTTGTAACTCCAATACCATGTACTTAGCCATTGATTTTCGATCTAATTGATAATAATAATAGTAATTATTGATGATTAGAGAGATATAGTAACCATTGAAAACTCCCTCATATGTATGTGTGTGTGTATATATATATATATATATATATATATATATATAAATTAAAATTGATAAGAGAATCTATGAATTTGTCACCAACACCATTTTTTATTAATCTTCATTTTGAGGAGTTTGTCTTTTCAATTTCTTATTTAATAGGAGAGGATGTAATTAAGTAATAATTTTATCTAATAAAGGGTATATATAATATTGAATAGTTTAATTTATAGCCTTCTTCAAATTACAATAAGAGAAAAACTTAAGTTATCGAACCTTTCTCCAAGGACCAACTCCTCAACATCCTACAAACTGCCGTCATCCGCGACGTCATCCGCTCCTTGGTCGATTCCATAATATTCGTATTACACATAGATAAAGTTGAAAGGCTATAAATGGAAAGCATCTCTGAAAGGGACTTCAAGTAAAGCATTACTCTTTGCACGAAAGAGAAGGATTATGTTATTTATAATTATACTTTTGGACTGAAACTACAAAAATTGATAATATATTCTCAATTCCTTTCATTCAAACAAGACTCGGTAAACCGATAGAACATTCCACTCAAATAATCATTCATGGAAAATCAACCTAATGAATTTTCTGAGTTCCAAAATTATAATCTTATCAGAATAAACTTCATAACTCTGATCTTTAAACTTAAGGGTATCCATGTAAAAGTATTTTCATCTTTAAAAAAATGACTTTCTCAAACATGAAGCCTTTTCAAAAATACGAGGACCCTCAGCAAAAGAAAAATCCGAACGAAAACTAGGAAGTCAGCTATCATGTTATACGACTTATACTGTACATGACGACAAACAGTCCACCATTTCAATTCTCAAGTTTCCTCTTGGATCCTTTGATGTATGAACATGTAGGCAAAAGATGGGAGGGACATCTTCCGATTGTCTGCACAAGTAGAAGTAACGACTACCATGAGAGGTCTTCAGGTGATTCACTCGCATCTGAATGCTGTAATGTGGTTTCAGGAACGGGTTTCTTCTTCCTGACCTAGAAGGCAAATAGAGGAACTTACTTAGCATGCACCAACCCAAATCAAGTTTAATAGCATCTGATCACGAGTAAGCTTTAGGAGATGCCAATGTCGAAAGATCCAAAGGCTAATGCAGATTAACCCACAGCTAACGTGTATCAAAGTACAATATTACTTCCATTAGAACAAACTGTTGAAATTTTTGTGTAAGTTTAGCATGTTTAGATGTTTAATGCTGCAAAACTAATTTACCAGAAAAGATAAAAGTCAGGTATTCATTAGACACCAATTTCACGGCAAATGCTGAAGGCTCTTGCAGCAGCAGAAACAATAACAACAAATACAGCAAGAAGGAAACAGGGAGACTCACCGTTTATGCCTTCCTCCAACTGGCCCAAAGCAACATTTATAGCATGGAGTGCCATCTTATTTACCTATTTTGAGCAGATCACAAGTAATGGAAAACAGTTAGCGATGCATCGAAAAGTGCTATGAGCAAAACAGCACAGATTCAGATCAAAAGCATATTGCATAAGATCCTGCGATGGCATTCTATGAAACACTACAGGTTAAGCATAATCCAGTAAATAGCTAGTCAAAAATAGAGAGGAAAGAGAAGATCAACGCTGAGCGAATCAATATATATAACCAGACACCACCCTCAATTGCCTCATCTTTGCATAAATGGAAGCATCAAATGATTCAGCAGACACTTCCCACGGGTTCGCCAAAAAAATTAATCAATATTTTCTTCCCTCTCGTCCATTCACTCGTCGGCCATGATAGAACACCCAGTTCTTAAATACTACTCTTAGCGATCTTCCATTAATTTATTGGGCAAATTACACAAATGGTCCCTGTACTTCTCGACCTTTTTGGGATTGGTCCTAACCCCACGCCAGCGGTCCCTAAACTGAATTTCTTGACGCAGTTGGTCCTTCCGTCCATTGCTGTCTATTTTTTTTCCGTTAAGTGGAATCACGTGCATTTCATGTGATTTTGCCCAAGGATAAATTAGTTATTCTTATTTAAAAAGTACAGGGACCTTTTAATGAAGAAGAAAAGTTGGTGGCATAGTCTATCAATTTAAACCCCAAGCAATCTTCTCTCATTCCCAATTGATAGATATCTGTCATTCTTCCTTTGTGATGCCCTCTTGGATTTCTTTCAAGAAATGGAGTTCCGGCATTAGCTTACTCTATTCCATTGATTCTGGGTCTCACTGGAGAGGTGAACTCTCTTTAGTCAGCCAGCCTCAATGCTCTGCTCAGCAATAGAATGGGAGTGGTGAAAACTTCTATTTGAAAAGTACCGGAGCTGCTCTTCTTCTACCTCCACCGGACCAGGGAATGCTTCTTCAAGACCGGAAGTAAGTAAGAAAGAGGAAGGGGAGGGAGCAGCTTCAATAGCTTTGGCTGTGAAAACTTTTGGTCTTGGAGTATCAAAGCCATGCCTGGAAACTATTTCGGACTTCTTCTTCTACTGTTTTGTTACTTTCTCTTAATATCTCTCAATGAAATCATGAGTAAAAATCAAGCTTTGACCACGAATTTGAAACCTTTACCCTCCGATCTACTCGATCTTCAACGGATCTGACTTGTTCAAACACTAATCTAGATTTGGGGCTAGAATGAAAGTGGTGGCGATCGAGGATGACGACGAGAGTTGATGCAGCAGGCCATCTGGAATAAGAGGCCTCTAATGGATTTGTTAAACTGAGTTCATTAAAATTTTACCATTTGGGTTTGTTCAAGTGGGTTTGTTGAAGAAATCCTTCTTTGAATCAATTAGTGCTCACTCTTGAAATGGGTACGTGAATCAATTGGTTGAATCAAACTCCAGTGACTTTTTCTAAAAAGAGAGAATGGATGAATTGGGTCTGATTTTAAGTTGAATTTTGGGTTTGATTTTAATATGAATTGGGTTTGATTTTAAGTTGATTTTAAGAAAATGGGAGGAATAGGGGATGGTTTGTTAAATGGTTTGGTCTTCAATTGTGGTGGTGGCGGCAGCCATGTTGGAAAGGAAGGGGTGATGGTGGCAACCATCGTGGAAAGGAAGGGGGCTAGGATTTTGGAATTGATAAGAAAAGTGTAAAAAATTTAATTTAGTAAATTACATCAATACCCTTGTATCAAGTATTAAAAGAAAAAATTATAATGAGTATTTTTGTCAATTAAAAAAAATTTTACATGGACAATTTTACCCTAAGGCAAAATCACGTGAGAGGCGCGTGAAAATTAACGGCGAAAAACTAACAAAATTGGACGGAAGGACCAAATGCGTTTTACTTGATTAGTACAGGAACAAAATTTTTGCAAAATTTAATTTAGGGACGAATTCCAAAAAGGTTGAGAAGTACGGAAACCATTTGTGTAATTTGCCCTAATTTATTCGTCGCACCAGCTTCTTTGTTTAGCATAGTAACTTTTACCTCATGGTAAATAGGAGCTTTCATATCCAGCCGTTTATTTAATTAGAGAAAAATAAACTATAACTTATGGAAACTACTCTAAGAGTACTATAACTCACGTGTTTTACAAATTTTGAAAAAACAACTAAATCCTCCTTAAATATCGATCCGAAAATTGACCAAATTGACAAAAGATTCAAAGTGTACCTCTTCATCCAAGACGGAGGGAGTGTAGTAATTGGTGTTTGTAATATTAATTAATTTTGTTGCTAAGAGAAAAAAAAAAAGAACCATATTGGTCAATACTCCCTCCGTCCCGGATAAATGTTCCTACTTTCTATTTTGGGATGTCCCAACTAATGTTCCTAAAAAATTTTGATCTACCTATTCTCTACAATTCTTCTTAATATATCTTTAAAGTTTCATTTAATATAACACATCCCAAAGAAATTAAATTATTTAGAATAGTTGAACTCAATTAATGTTCATGGGTATTATCGTCAGAACACATTTTACAACACATCATTAATTATGTTTCTTAATTGTGCTTTATCAACTAAAAATATTTATCCGAAACGAAGGGAGTATAATATAATTTTGATGTGCATATTTTCCAACCTTGTGGAACTTATCGTCTAATCATTGGCTTGCTCACCAAATGGAGAGAGAACCATCAATATATATAGGCTAAGCGTAAGGTGTGCCATAGACTCGTCACAACCCAAAGGGAGGGGGAGAGGGAGAGGGAGGGGGGAAGTCAAACCTTAGAGAGAGCCGGTCCATGAAGCTGCGACCATAGAAAAATTCCAGTGAACCGAGTGGGTGAGCAACCAATACCATCCAAACCAAGCTCCATCGCGAACAAACCCATCCAACCCACTCCCCCGGCTAAGTCTCCTGAACTTTGCCAGTGGCATATTCTGTAAACCCATATTAAAGCTATGCTCACCAACACCATCACGTGTATTCAATAGCTTCAATCATCATCTGAAAACTATCATAAGTCAATTATTGACAGCATTGAAGGCAATTTCAACATCATAAATCCATACAAGTAAATGATATGTCCCTCAATTCTTCGTGGTAACTTAATTTATCTGTGACTTCTTAGTTTAGCACAGAAACCATACCTCATGGTAAAGGTGCTTTCATATCCAGCTCGTTGTTTAATAGCTTCAATCATTGCGTGAAAACTATCATAAGAAATAATTGACAACATTGAAGGCAATTCCAACATCATAAATCCATCCTGCTGTATAACTACGTGTTATGTCCCTTCACTGTAGTCACTTGATACTCGGCAATTCCAACATTGAGTTTGAGCAACTACTTCTGAATCATGAGCACAGTATACATCAATTGGCCCTTTTTGCTATGACATTGTAATTGCTGGAGTTTCTTGGCTCGGTGGCACATTACGAGTACTTCAAGCTGATGGAGGAAGACCTTTGCTTGCCAAGTAAATTCGATCCCTTGTAAAAAAATTCTCAAGATCAATTTGCTCCTTGATCCTCTTCTTCTCCGTCATATACATTCTAATTTCATCCTTAACATTCTCATTTCTCAGTACACTCCATAAATTCAGTTGCATTTCTATATCCTCCGATAATGTGTTTCATGGCAAGAAACACACCTGCCTTTTTTTCTCACATAATATGCATTCAAGTTTGTTTTTGTCTTTGCAATCTACTAACAGTGCCTACTTCCATCCTGAATTGCTTGATCCGGACATTTTTCTTCTGAATGCTGATAAAGAATGCATGATCAGCCAATTATTGCACACCAAATCAGGCAAGGAAAAGATCATGGATATAGTGAAGAGAAATAAGGAAAAAACGCGTTGACCGCGATCTACAGACCATTCTCTATATCACAGTAATCGAGTAGCAACCAAATTCAAGAAATAAATTAGAGGGAAGATCATACTAGATTAGAGACTGTAGAATGTGAGTGTCCCTGAGGGTGTGATGTGTGCTGGGTATAATGCTTGGCGTGACACGTGTATATCAAAGAACCTCAAAAGAGTAAAGGTCGGGGTGGAAGTCAAGACTGATCAGGTAAAGAGAAAGAGGGCAAAGGCTGAATACTCACTAGCTCCAGAATATCGAATAATGATTCCTCTTCAAATGAGGTTTATGGCCTCTATTTATAATGAGTATGGGATGACACAGGGAATATTCCAAGATTCCCTGTGAGGTGTCATCATCCTATTGATCATCCAATGATCATAGGACACGTGTCCCGTAAGTGGGGACCGCAATCAGCTCTTTCTCTCTTCGGTAATCAGGTCACACGCGTCGCACGTGCATGATAACATACGTGTACAACGGGTGAGACTTTCTCTGACCTCGCCGCCAAACCAATAACCCTCGAGGTTCCCAAGAACCGGCCCGTCCTTTGGGGGTCTGGGACCTGGGCGGTTACACTTAGAGTAGATCCCCCGGTAGTGCCCTAAGCCGGGTCATCCTTGAAGGATGTAAGTGCTAGTGGTAAATTGTTGCCCTTTACCTGAGGCGTAAAGTTAATTCCTTGAAACCCTAATGTTCGGGGATCTGGGCTCCTGGCCAACTGGATCTCATAGGGTCAGGCAAAAAGTTCTCCTAACGGAACGTTTGGACCCTTGGCCAACTTGCTCACGGAGACTATTAACAAAGCCGGGGTGCGGCCGTAGAGACTTGAGTATTGCTACCCTTAGGCTAAAGTACTCAATCTCGGCCCCCCTTTAGGCTGTCACCCGGAGCCTAGTACGTTTTCGTACGGTAGGTCTTAGTTCGGGGTAGACTAGGTAATTACGTGGCAAATACCTAGAGTGATGTGGCACAACCCCTACTACAGAGACAAATTTCCAAAAATAAATTCCAAAACAGAGTAAGATATCACAAATTAATTCTCAAAATTTCAAAAGAAAAAGACTGGAAAAGAAGACTGGAATTTGGGGGGGGGGAAGGTGAATGAAATAGGAAGAACAAAGTATAAGGAAAAAACCAGAGGAAGAAGACACATAGGATGAAGAGAACAACAAAAGAGAACGCAAAAGAAGGAACTAGCCGGGAGGATCTCCGATGACACTAGAAAGGTCGCCATACGTCATTGGGAGGTCATCAGAAATCGGTCGAGAGGATGGAGTTGTCGGACTTTTGAGGATTGGGATTGTCGAAGGAGTAAGACTGAGAGAGCTCGATTTACTAAGCAATGAGAGAGATAGTCAGCTCATGAGTAAAAGTTTGTAGATCAAAGTTTATTTTTCTTTTATTTTGGTCAAAAGTCAAGTTTAATATATGAGCCTTAATACTGGGCTCACCTAGCCAAGGCAAAGCCCAATTCCTAGCACGTAGGACCCTTTGTGACGCGCTTATGGGATACCGCCTTGCACAGCATTTCCATAATTGAAACGCAATCTGGCCCTTGATGAACCTTGTGCCTAGTGCACATCTTCGGTAACACTACTTTTCACTAGTCCTGGACGACACCATCCCGAGGCAAGTACAACAAATAACCTTGCTGATTTATTTTTATTCCTCCTCAGTAAGTGGAAACTGGATCGATCTTTTTAAAATTTGAGTTCAATTGAAATTTGGTTATTAACCATGTACAAGGATCCCTGCACCGGTGGCTGAATGGTTGAAGCATCCAACTCATAATTGGCAAATCAATAGGTTCAATCCCTACAAGATGCACACCAATGGGACCTTTTCCGCCACACCCAGTCTTCCATGCAAGTCCTCAAGAGCAAGAAGTAGACATGACTGCCTTGCACCTACAAAACCCCCGAGCAAGGTGCACACACACATAGGAGTGACATCCTAGAATTCGGGCTTATATTCTTAAATTCAAGTTTATAACTATTATATGAAGTTTACGTTAGTTTCCAGTCAACATAACGCCCAACCATCCATCTTTATCTAGAAGTTAAATATCAATAAAGTAGTAGATCAATATAAAAGAAATTACTCACAATATACATTGATGGGTATAGGCTTTCACCTACGCTTATCATAACTACAGATCTTCTTGCTTGGCTTATCTAAACCTACTTGATCCCCATATTAGAGCTTTGAAGTAACCTGTAATTGCTATTGGATTTGCTTCAAAACTTCTGCTTATTTTGCTTCAAAACTTGATTTGCTTCAGTGAATTACCAGCCTTTAGAAACCCCAAAACATCCATCTCACCGTACCAACCACCAAGAATGTCAAAGAACACGAGAAGGAACTGTTTCTTCAACTCTAACCAGAACCATTAGTTGTCCCAAACCCATATCAAAATACAGAAACCCAGGATAAATAAGCCAGCACCTCTGCCAATCTATAGAATATACCAACCCAAGACGAACTTTTTGCAACGCCCAAAAGAAACCCAACAAGCGTTATCTTCCATCTGACGCCACTTTATTGTCGTTGCCTATGGTATCCGGCACTCTTCATGAACCAAGAACAAATTATGGGAGTGTGTACAATTCACGAGGTTAAAAATTCCATCTATTTAGATGACTTGTAGGCTATTACTGCACCTTAAAACTATCACATATAAATTGCTAATTAGACCAAGTCATAAAAAGATCATAGCAGAACTCACGAGTTGAGATACTTTTTTTTTTTCGACAAGGAAAAATATATAAACTCAAGCGTCAAAGTATGTGACGCATCATTTCTACACTAGGTATATAGTCAACCCAACCTACTCGAGGTTGAAGCTATTTACAAAATCAATGAAAAAGAGTGCGAAGGAGATTTGTTTTCAGCTGATCCCAAGACCCTTCTGCGTTTTTGAATGCCCTTCTATTCCTTTCCTTCCAAAGACACCAGCAAACTCCCAAAGGCATTGTCTCCCAAATTGGATATTTTCTTTTCAGTTTATACATTGACCAACTCAAAAGAAGATCTCCAACCGAACTGGGCATCACCCAAGAAATTCTGAACATCCCCAAAATTAAATTCCACAAGGTAATCGCAACAGGACAGTGAAGAAGCAAATGATTCACACTTTCCCCCACTATCTTTGCACAAAAAACATCCCTCAACGTACACTTTTCCCTGCCTTCACAAATTATCTCCGGTGAGAATACTTTCAAGGCTAGCCTCCCAAACAAAAAAGGCTACTCTACTAGGGGCAGGTGATTTCCAGATTGTCTTCCACGGGAAGGATTGCTCACCCTTTCGGGCCAAAATGCTGAAATAAGATCTAACCGAGAAAACTTTGTTGCTAGTCACATTCCACCGCACACTGTCGCTCCTACTATTGTCTATCTGGTGCAAGTACAGGAGAGCAAAAAAAGGAGCACAACTCTCCAATTCCCAGTCTTGTAAATTTCTTCGGAAGATAGGGTTTCAAACCACATTTCCTTCGACCACTTGAAGAACTGAGCTAACAAGGCACTCTTTATCCACTGCTAAGTTGTATAACATAGGATAAGTTCTCCACAACTCCAGATTTCTGCACCACCTATCCTTCCAAAATCTAACTTTCGAACCATTCCCTATCCCAAAAGAAAAGTTTTTCTCAAAAGACTCCCAACCCTTGCAAATGCCTTTCCAAACCCCACATCCATGCTGACTGATGGAAAGATTTGGAGTCCATATATGATCACCCTCTCCATACTTGCAAACCACCACTTTCCTCCACAACCCGTTATAGTCAACCATGAAACGCCAAAGCTATTTACCCAACAGAGGAGAGTTGAACGTTCTCATTCTCTTGATTCCTAAACCTCCCTCCTTTCTATTGTAACACACCCTATACCACTCAATTGTACTTGTAGAGAAGAAGGTGAATGCCAATTAATGGAAATGGAAGATTACAGTGATAGGGAAGTAGAAGTAGAAAACTTAGATGAAGACTATCAAATAGAGTTAGAACATACATTAATAAATATGGAAAAAGTTTATAAAACTTTAGTTACAAAAGAAGATATAGAAACCCTAATCTCTAAACTTGAAAAGATGGAAATATTAGGAGAAAATGTTCTAAAATATTGGGAAAATGATAAAATAGTCTGTGAGTTACAAATTAAAAATCCAGAATATATAATAAAAACAAAAAATATAAATCCAACCAATGAGGATATAAAAGATTTTCAAATGCATATAACAGAACTTTTAAAGTTAGGAGTAATTCAAAGATTTGAAAGCCCTCATAGATCAGCAGCTTTCATAGTAAGAAATCATGCAGAGATAGTCAGGGGAAAAAGTAGAATGGTTATAAATTATAAAAGATTAAATGACAATACTATAACTGACTCCTATAATATCCCAGACAAAACAGTTTTAATAAATCGAATACAGAATTGTAAGATTTATAGTAAATTTGATTTAAAATCAGGATTTTGGCAGATTAAAATGCACCCTAATAGTATAGAATGGACTGCTTTTACGTGTCCGGAAGGACATTTTGAATGGCTAGTCATGCCCTTTGGCTTAAAAAACGCTCCAAGCGTATTTCAGAGAAAGATGGAAGATATATTTAACAAACATAAAAAATTTGTAGTTGTTTATATAGATGATATTTTGGTATTCAGCAGAAATAGGCAAGAACATCGTGGTCACCTTCAGATTATCTTTGCAGAATTTATAAATCACGGATTAATAATAAGTAAGAAAAAGATGCAGCTTTTCAAACCTTACATAGATTTCTTAGGAGTTAAAATAGGAGAAGGAAAGATACAGCTTCAACCTCATATAGCCCAAAAAGCCTTAGAGTTCCCAGATAAATTAGAAAATTTAAAACAATTACAACAATTTCTTGGCCTTCTTAATTATGCCAGGCCTTTTATAAAGAACCTAGGAAAATTAGCAGGACCTCTATATTCAAAAACCTCTTCAACAGGCCAAAGATACTTTAATCAAGAAGATATAAAATTAGTACAACAATTAAAAGACAAAATAAGAAGCCTTCCCGAATTAGCTCTTCCTTTAGACTCAGATTATTTAATTATTGAAACAGACGGAAGTAATCTAGGATGGGGAGCAATTTTAATTTGCAAACCCAATAAGTATTCAGATAAAACTTTAGAGCGAATATGTAGATACAGCAGTGGACGATATAAAGAAAAAGGTAATATTAGCAGCATAGATGCAGAACTTCTAGCAATTAGTTATGCTTTAGATAGTTTTGAACTTTTTATAGTTTCAAAAAAATGAAATAACTTTAAGAACAGATTGTGAAGCAATAGTTGCCTTTTACAATAAGATGAATAAGGAAAGTAAAAGAAGCAGTAGGCGACGGTGGTTAAATTTTTTAGATAGAATTAATAACTTAGGAACAACTGTTACTATAGAACATATTAAAGGATCTGATAATAAAGCTGCAGATATTCTAAGTAGAATACTTGATAAAAGTAATAATCAGCTTGATTAGTTATAAACCTAATAAAACTTCTTCTAGTCTTGCAGATTTCACAACATTGTCAATGAATCCTTCAGGACCAAGACCAAGACCCGGCTTTCCTCCGGGAAATAACTTTGCAGCTAGACCAATGTTCCACAGACAGTTTAATTCAGACAGACTTCAGTTTGGGAATTATTCTTTGCAAGTATTTCCAAATAGTAACATATCTTTCAAAGTACTCCCTCATATTTCTTTAAGTAAAGAAGAAAAATGTCTCTTAGATAACCTATGGATTTCCTATAATAAAGAAATCAAAGATAGAAAATACTTTTTAGCCTGTTTAAATAGTTTAGCCGAGCATTTCAATAATTCTAGAAAAAACTTTAAATTTTATGTAATTTTAAAAGGAAAAACTCCAGGGTTCTATCATACCTGGCTTGAAGTAGTTGAACAGATTCAAGGCTTTCCAGATCCTCATTGGTTGGATTTATATTTTTTGTTTTTATTATATATTCTGGATTTTTAATTTGTAACTCACAGACTATTTTATCATTTTCCCAATATTTTAGAACATTTTCTCCTAATATTTCCATCTTTTCAAGTTTAGAGATTAGGGTTTCTATATCTTCTTCTGTAACTAAAGTTTTATAAACTTTTTCCATATTTATTAATGTATGTTCTAACTCTATTTGATAGTCTTCATCTAAGTTTTCTACTTCTACTTCCCTATCACTGTAATCTTCCATTTCCATTAATTGGCATTCACCTTCTTCTCTACAAGTACAATTTTTTATCTTATTAATTTTTGCTTTAGTGGATGATGAATGTTCACTATTAAGGGCATCGTTGTAATGCTCAGCCCAATGTTCTAAGATTTCTTCTAAAGATGGGTTGTCATTTTTCATTGGTATTATCTTTCCAGATTTAGTATATGTTCCTGATACTACTGGTTGTGCAGGTGATGGTGAGTGTACTGGGTTGGAAGGTCCACCACGCTTCTCAACGCGCGAGGGAAAGGGAACGGTTTCGACAGGGGAAAAAATAGAATATTTCTGAAATAAAAGATAGTCTTTTGTAATAGTTATACTACCATGATTTTTTAAGAGGAAATTTAAACCTAAAACGAAATCGATATTCTTTAAATTTAAGGTATGTACCCAAGTTTTGGAGGCTGGGAGAGTATATTCTCGACTGTAACCACAATTAGTATTAAAACTTATTTTGACTTCTGGTTTGACTATATATTGATAAGTTCGTAAACCACCATCCATTTGTTGGGCAGTGACGGGAGTAGTGGTAGTGATGTATTCGTCTGGTATTAAATACTTATTAATAATGCAACTAGTACAACCAGAATCTATAAGAGCTAGACATTCTATGACATATGTCTGTATTCGAAGTTTACATTTTACTTTTAAAGACTGTAACTCTGCTGTATTACAAACAATATTAGCATTGGTATATTCAAGAGGTGTGTGAATTGGTTCTAATGTCTGTTCTGGTTCTGCATATTTTCCTTTAAGAATTCTATTTTCAATTGATTCTAATTTATGTTGTAATAGCTTCGTAGTTTCTTCTAAAACATCTATTCGTTTTCTTAACGGTTTTATTTCTATATTCTCAAATTCTTTAAATAAAGGTTGTTCTACGATAGGGTCTTTTTCTAATAATTGATTTATTTCTAAGCATTTAATACATGCTTCTTTAAAACATAAAATACATTTGGCACGTAATTTTTTCTGTGGAAAATAATTACAAATAAAACAAAATACATTATCTGATCCTGAATTTTTTATCCAATTATGTTTACAGGTTAAAAGGTCTTCAGTGTTTACTAATTCAATATTTACTAGTTCTAATAATTCACCATATTCATCTTCACTAAAAAATTCATTTCTTTCTCTAGAAAAATCATAAATAATGTTGTCTAGATTTTTCTCTTTCTTTTGCTCATGAATTTCTTCTATAGAAATAATACTATATATTGATTCTGTATCACTTATATATTCGTCTACGGGTATTAAATCTTCATTTACACATTCTATTAATAGGCTATTTTTGTCATGATTGTTATGTCTTCTAGGGCAAGTTTTAGCTAAATGATCTTGACTTTTACATACATAACAACTTAATTTATTTCTATAAGTTCGCTCTGGCTTAAATTTTCTAACATGCTTTTTCTCATTTAAATACGGCTTGCGAGTATTTGATTTTCTAAGATAATACTTCTTCTGTCTATTGGTTTTATAATAAGGACGTCTTTTTGTTTTACATCGTTCAGTATCTGTACCATAAGTCTGGGGAGTATATATTTCATTACAGAATTTATAGTCAGTTTGTTTAAGTTGTTTTTGTATTTCTAAAGCTATACATTTTGTAAGGTGCTTAATTCTTTTTGAAGAGTTTGTATTTGTATATATATACATATATATATATACACATATATGTATATATAGATGTATATATATATATATATATATATATATATATACATATATGTATATATACATATATATACTTATATATGTATATATATTAATATTATATATATACACACACATACTTTTTCACTTGTTGTCTTACGGCAGAACCAATCCCCTGTAAATTAACCAACCAAATCTCACATAAGCACAGAGACAAATAAATGTATGATAAATGAAGATCAATGACTGAGTTACCACACAGCTGTCCATCTATTGCACTGGAGCAGCATACATATACATGTTCATTAAAAATCGAGCACACTAGACATGAATAAACAGTGCAGTGAAATCATAAACAACGTTATTCCTTAAAAAGGACATGCAAACATGAATGGAAAGAAATTACCATCTCTGGATGCAAGGGCCACAATATCGCTTTCGACAGCCACGGCGGCACCTCACCACCCTTCTATCACTGCTCATGCATTGATGGCACATTCGGCAATCATCTCCCAAATCATTACCCTGTTAAATTATTTTAACAGGAAGGTGTATACTTCAGTTTCAATTAATTATAGGCTTAAAACCACAGATATATACATAAATTTACAAACATATTCTCATAAATTTCGGAGTGTATATAAGGAGTATAAAGAGTAAACCTACATCATTACTAAAATGCTTCCTCCGTTTATCACCACGGAAGCTCATTTCTTTTGACCGAGTCTTTCTTTTGACATCATCAGCTCCTTCAATTTTGATATCCAAGTCTGGGTTTTTGCTTCCCTTCTGGTTCACCTCCGATTTCGAATATTTGTTTTTGACTTTCCTTTTAGCTCGATTCTCTGAAATAATGTCCTCGTCATCCACCAAATTTTTTTCTGTATCATCATCTTCACCCAAATCTTTCTTCTCTTTCCCCTTCGAAACCGTCTCCTTAACCCTCTCCTTCCTGTCTGGCAAGGACAAAGTCTTCTTGCCATTTGATGTGCCCTTTTTTACCAATCTACCACCCTCTTCATCCCCAGAATCATCTTCATCGCCCTCTTCACTGTCTCCTTCTGCATCATCATTTTCACCCAATTCTTTCTTCTCTTTCACCCGAGAAACCTGACCCTTCCTCTTAAGCAAGGAGGATTTCTTTTGACCATCCAAATTCCCTTTTTCTGGCAAAGGACTACCCACTTTATCCCCAAAATCATCTCCACCACCGCCCTCACTGTCCCCTTCTACATCTTCTGCATCATCATCTTCTCCCAATTCTTTCTCCTCTTTCACCATCAATTCCTTCCTACCCACCAAAACACATTTCTTCTTGCCATTCAAAATCCTTTTTTCAACCAAATTATCACCCTCTTTAACCCTATAATCTTCATTGTCGTCCTCGCTGACTCCTTCTCCTCCTTCTCCTGCATCATCATTTTCACCCAATCCTTCTTTATCTTTCACCTTCAAACCCCCCTCCTTCAGCTTTACTGATAAAGATCCCTTCTTGACGCTAAAATTCCCTTTTTCTATCAAACTATCATCCTCTTCATCCCCAGAATCATCTTCTCCACCATCCTCACTATCCCTTTCTTCAACTTCTTCCTCTTTCACATTCCTCAAATCTCCCGATTTCTTCTCTTTCATCTTCAAATCTCCATCCTTCCTCTTTCCAGTCGACAATTTATTTTTGTCACTCAAATTCCCTTTTTTCACCAAACCACCGCCCTCACTATCCCCTTCTTCCTGTTTCACTTTGCTCACCCGTCCCAATTTCTTTTTTTTCCTCAAAACCTCCTCCTTCCTCTTTGCAGAAGATATTCGCTTCTTGCCATTCAAATTCCCTCTTGTTACCAAATTACCACGTGAATCACCCTCACTCTCCTCAATTGCATCCTCCGTTTCCAACTTACTGGCAAAACCACCACCATCAGCCTTCCTCTTACCTCTTTTCCCCAAACTACTCTCCTCCTCCTCCACATCATCACGATCTCCGCCGTCAACATAAACCTCACCCTGACGCTTCTTCGTGGGAATCACTTCATCTTCCGACTCATCATCGCGTCCCCACCCTTTCCCCTTGGTCCTACCACACCCCAAAACCACCCGAATTCCGCGAATTTTTCACAGAACCGCCACCACCACCGCCTTTCCGAACCCTAGAATTCGGATTAGACGAAGCCGACCTTCCTTTCGAGGACTGCGCAAGCTGCCGAAGATAATGCTTCTCACAAAACTTATTATCGTGTATCCTCCAACCTTTACACCGCCAAGCTCTGCCGTCCGTTCTCCCACACCGCAGTTCGTCCGTGGGTACTGGTGCATTCTCCGGTTTCGGCGGTTCCCCCGATGAGGAGTCCGACATTCTTTGGCGCGGTAATGGTAGTGTGTGTCTGTGTGTTAGAGGGAGAAAGTTACTGTGTGCTGCTATTTAAGTTCAACTGGTTTCAATTTATGCATTGAATATCATTTTATTTACTGGGTTTTGTTAATTTTCGTTATGTGTATGGAACTGGCCGAAGGGGTGTTCGGGGCTGGTTGAAGGAACACCATAGTGGTGCTCGGGACTGGTATTCCCGAACACCACTGCAGTGTTCCACAACCAGTCCCGAACACCACTGTGGTGTTCCATAAGTTGTTCCCGAACACCACTGTGGTGTTCCACAACACATCCCGAACATCATTGTGGTGTTCCATAAGTTGTTCCCGAACACCACTGTGATTTTCATCAGTCGTTCCCGAACTTAACTGTGGTGTTCTATGAGTCATTCTCGAACACCACTATGGTGCTCCTTTAGAACTTCCCGAACAGAATGTGGTATTCCTTCAAACCTTCCCGAACTCTACAAGTTAGTTTCTTCAATCTTTGCTAATCCATATTGTGATTATTGCAGGTAAATTAGCAAATGTATATGAAAGAAAAAGACTCATTGCTTCAAAAAGAAGAGAAAGAGGTCAGCATGAACAACAACAGCTTGAGGATCCCCCACTTGTCCCACAGGAACAAGAACAATCTCCTATACAGATGACTGACTATAATTTTGAAAGAGATGCTAGTTTTGGAGAGAATTGAGAGGAAGATGTTGGAGATGAGGGAGAAGAAAATGTTAGAGAGGAGAGAGAAGACGTGACATATACCCTATTTCCCGGTAGTCCTGTTAATCCATCTCTACTGACTACTTATGAGTTGCACGTAGCACGATTGATATGGCAGGGGGAAGAGAGAGAGCTTCTCAGGTGTAACAATCATACTGAGAAACTAGTTCAGTGGAGTTGTCGTAGAAAAGTATGTGACCCTTTGTAGTTGGACGTTGTCAAAGCCTCCATGTTGTTTCGATTAAGGCAAACATTGTACTTTGAAGTTGACAAAGTCTTGGTCAGTGCATTTGTGGAACGCTGGCACCCTGAGACCAATAGTTTTTATCTACCTTTTGGCGAAATGACAATCACATTGGATGATGTATTTTGCCTTACAGGTTTTCCGATCACAGGGACTCCAGTTTTATCGAGACGGAGTTTTACATCAACCTCTACTTATAATGTTGAGCAATGGTTGGAAGTTTCTTACGCTGAAGCGATAGAAGGAATGCGCGGTGCGAGGGGATCTTCTGTGAGGCTAAAGTTACTTAGGGAGAGGTTTAGTCAAGATACTATGTCAGATGATCCGGAAAGGCGTGCATTCTCAGCTAGGGCTTATTTATTATACACCTTAGGTTGTACAATTTTTGCTGATAAGAGTGGCACTCGGGTAAATACGTCTTACTTGGAGTTCCTGGTTGATCTTGAGAGGGTTCATACATATACATGGGGAGTTGTCACTCTAGCTTATCTCTATAGACAGCTAGGGCTAGCGTCTAGAGTCACAACCAAACAGATGGCTGGATATTCCACGTTATTGGAGGTAATAAATTTATATTTTTACTTATTTTCAATATGTTGAAATAAATATTTATTAGATTATGAACTGATTATTGTCTTCTTATTACATTTCATGTAGGCATGGATATACGAATGATTCTCAATGTTTAGGCCTCTACATAATGTTCAGTACAATGAGGAAAATCCTCTTGCAAAGAGGTGGCTACCAAAGGCTGAACAAGGAACATCTATAGAAAGATTAATGGCAGTGCGTGAGGTTTTTGACTCCCTTAAACCAAGTGAAGTGTGTATTAATGTGTTTTTATATATTTTTATACATTAAAATCTTGTGTCAAAGTTACATGTTGTAATTTTTTATTTTTTAAATTATTACAGGTTATTTAGAAGCCCTATGCGGAGACGGTGAGACAACATTTTCCATTCCACATAATTTCGTATTACCATAGATGCATCTCAGCAAACACTATTGTGGAGCCATATCATCCTGATCGAGTCCTGTGACAGTTTGGATATGTGCAGACAATTCCATACGTCCCTATTGCTCCCGGTGTCCCCAAGAAGGAAACCCAACAGACTGCGGCGATATAGGGGACACTTGTCAAATACTTTGTACAATGGGATAGTCATGTTTTATATTACGAGAGACTTGGTAGACCTACCCGACCAGCAGGACAGTGTGACCATTCATATCTTGAATGGTATTACACACATTCACATCCCATAGTTCAAGACCCCGACCGTCGGTCCTCCTACGTCAGCAACGCAGCTAATACTGCTCCGCTAGATGCTTGGGACATTGTCAGATCTGCACGGGGTTTGATGCAACCGATGGTGCAACGATTGAGATCTGGAGACCGATCTATCTCCAGAGAAGAGTTTGAGTCAGTGATCCTATGAGTATATGATGCATTAGGAAGTCCAGATGATGAGGGACCACATCAGGCAGGACCTTCGCATACTGTGTCTAGTCGTAGGAAGAGAAGTGTTAGTTGAAGTTGACAATAGCAATGTATTATGTATTTCAATTTGGATATTGTTGTATTTAAATGACGATGTTATGTTTTAAAATGCAAGATGTTATGCATATTGGTAATACTTAGTACTATTATATCTTTGGATGTTATGTATTTTGTATTAAAGATTGATTTACAACCAAGTTAAATGACATAAAAGCAAAAGATTGATTTACAACACAAGTTGATTTACAAAATAAGCAAAGGATATGCTTCTACAACCAAGTTGATTTATAAAAGTAACTAAAAAATTGATTTACAACTCAAGCTAATCTAAATCTACAGTCGCAGTGCTTCGACCAAATTGACTGGTTCCTACACTTTCACTATACAAATTAAGTTGGTCGATGTACAAATTTTTCCAGCCAGCTGCACAGTGAAGTCGATATGTATTCCATTTATCTGCCACGGGTGGTAATGGACTCCCCTCGCACAAGAACACCTACAAATATACTACATATCAATGTTGGATTTCGAGGGTCCATGCGCAGCGGAAGATTGCAAATAACTCGAAAACCCGGAGCCCTAGGATCCGTTCTAGATGATTAATTAAGAAGAATGATTTAGAATTACTAACCTTGTGTGCTTTTGTCGTTGATAAACGCGTTCCAACTCCAGATTGAAGAACTAGCGAATCTTCGATGAACGATTCTTTAATCACGAACGAAAGATCTTGAATAGCGAAGATCCTCTATGTGTATCCACGCGTTGAACGAACCCTAGAACAATTCTAGGCGGATTGCTAGATCCTTGATTGAAACTCTTTTCAATCGATGAAGAAATATGGATTTGGATTGAGTTTTTGTTTTCAATTCTCAATTGAAATCTCTCCTTTTTGTGTTTCTCTAAACCCAAAGGCATGAGAGTGACGGCTAGGGCAACCAAGGGTTTGTATTTATACGTTATAAAAATATTCCCTTTGCGAAAACCCTAATTTAAGTCAATTTCGCGTCGTCCAGGCCGGGACGACTCGTCCCCCGGGGACGAGTCGTCCCTCGAGACTCTCTCACCGATTCGTCGTCCCAGGCCAAGGGAATAGTTGGTTCTCCCGGGACGAGTCGTCCCCGAGAACAAAAACTCCATATTCTTCATTTTTGACAATTCGTTCGATGCGTGTGACCCCATAGGACTATATTATGTTGGCAATGAGTTCGATCACATCGATCCTCATAAGACATGAGCGGACTCTAGCAAGCCATCATGCCTACCCAAATAATATAATATCAAGTTCGATTTCCTACATAGAACATATCACAATCCCTTTGTCACACGATGTTATATTGAACATGAGTCATGGTCCAAGTCAACTCATATTGTTCAATGCTTTCGTTACTAAGTAAATTGATTAATCGAATGATATTAATCACATTAATTCATTCGGGCATGGCCATGCACTACATCAATCTTACTTACGAGTGGCCTAGCAAACATCTCTCTTTACGAGGGACAAATTTCCATCTTGACTTATCATTCTTCCCAACAAGAATCATATCATGCCAATAATAGCCCTTATTGTTATCCGTTAAAGACAACGTTAAACTATATCAAACATAATATTCATCGAGTGGAAGACGATGATAATCTCGAGTCAAAGGATATCAATGATATAACTATATGAGATTTATTTATGACATACGACCATGACATAAATCTCATAATGGGTCAAGTCCAGTACCTTGTTCTCTAACAAGTACCCATGAATCTAATGTGCATCTCCATGCATATAATCATCATATGATTATCCATTAGACTTCATACTAGTGCTTCATAAGTACTAGGGACACGATTATTAAAGCAAACATGCAAACATATATAATAATCAAAGAAACAATCTCTTATATAAATGAATAATGACATTACAAATAAGTCTATCTCTATAGGCCTAGGGCACTAACACCTACAGATCTCCCACTTGCACTAGGCCCAATCATTCATGCATCTTATACCCATGGACCTAACATGACCATCATGTTTAGCTTGTGGCAAAGGCTTGGTGAGAGGGTCCGAAATGTTGTCATCCGTTGGTACCTTGCATATCTTGACGTCCTCCCTTTCACGATTTCTCGAATGAGGTGAAAACGTCTCAAAATGTGTTTGGATCGTTGATGTGACCTTGGTTCTTTTGCTTGGGCAATAGCACCATTATTGTCACAATAAAGCTCTATCGGGTTAGTGATACTCGGAACGACTTCTAAGTCACTAACGAACTTCTTGATCCAAACCGCCTCCTTAGCCGCATCCGATCTTTGCTATGTATTCGGCTTCGGTTGTAGAATCAGCAATGCTTTGCTTGGAACTCTTCCAACAAACAGCACCTCCATTTAGCATAAACACAAACCCGCTGCGATCTATAGTCATCTTTGTCGGTTTGGAAGCTTGCATCTGTGTAACCCTTTACAACCGATCATCTTCCATTCCTCCAAATACCAAGAATACATCCTTAGTTCTTCTCAAGTACTTAAGGATATTCTTGATGCTATCCAATGATTCTCACCAGATCGATCGGTATCTACTCGTTGCGCTTAGAGCATACGAGACATCGGGTCTAGTACATAACATGGCATACATGATAGACCCAATTGCCGAAGCATATGGAATATCACTCATCCTCTTTCGCTCATCATTTGTCTTAGGACAATGAGTCTTGCTAAGAGTAATGCCATGTCCCATTGGCAAGTTCCTCTTTTAGAATTTTCCATACGGAATCTTCTAAGGACCTTGTCAATATATGTACTTTGACTCAAACCAATCATCCTTCTTGATCTATCTCTATAGATCTTGATACCAAGGATATAAGCCGCTTCACCCATATCTTTCATTGAAAAACATTTTCCTAACCAAGACTTAACAGTCTCAAGTGCGGAACATTGTTTCCAATGAGCAAGATGTCATCGACATACAACACCGAAAAAGTACTATGCTTCCACTTATTTTCTTGTATACACAAGGCTCATCTTCGTTTTTGATGAAGCCAAACTCTTTGACCGATTCATCAAAACGTAGATTCCAACTCTGGAAGCTTGCTTCAATCCATAAATGGATCTCGCAACTTACATACTTTATTAGAATTCTTTGGATCGACAAACCCTTCAGCCGTATCATGTATACATCCTCAAGTAGGTTTCCGTTAAGAAACGCTGTTTTGACGTCCATTTGCCATATCTCATAGTCGTAATATGCGGCTATGGCAATTAAGATTCTAATAGACTTAAGCATTGCTACGGGCGAAAAGGTTTCATCATAGTCAACGCCATGAGTCCGCCTATACCCCTTAGCAACAAGCCTAGCCTTATAAGTATGTACCTTCCCATCCACGTCGGTTTTCTTTTTGAAAACCCATTTGCACCCTATGGTTTTTACACCTTCGGGTGGATCAATCAAGTTCCAAACTTGATTATCGTACATGGATTTGATCTCGGATTTCATGGCTCCTAGCCACTTGTCCGAATCAGATTGGACATCGCCTCTTGATAGGAAGTAGGTTCATCATTCTCAATGATTTCTACTTCGTTACTTTCCGTCATGAGAAATCCATATCTCTCGTGTTCGGATCGTATCCTATCCGATCTGCGAAGAACTTGTGTATCTTGAACCGGTTCCACAACACTTGTGAATTTGGTTCCGTCTCTACTATTGGCTCTATGTCATTTTCGGGTTCTTGAATTTCTTCAAGATCAATTTTACTCCCACTAGTTTCTTTAGAGAGAAACTCTTTCTCTAGAAAGACACCATGTCGAGCAACAAACACTTTGTTCTCGGATCGGTTGTAAAATTGATATCCCTTCGTTTCCTTAGGATAACCAACGAAAATGCATTTATCGATCGGGTGCAAGCTTATTTTCGAAACCAATTTCTTTACATAAGCTTCACATCCCCAAATCTTCATGAAAGATAAACTAGGTTTTCTTCCATGCCACATCTCATGTGGGGTCTTAGGAGCCGATTTAGTAGGGACCTTATTAAGTGTGAAAGCAATGTTTCCGGTGCATGTCCCCAAAAAGAAATAGGAAGGTTAACTTGACTCATCATCGATCGAACCATATCTAATAGAGTTCGATTTCTCCTCTCGGACACACCATTCCATTGTGGTGTTCGGGTGGAGTAAGTTCTAAAACAATTCCACAACTTTTAAGATGATCGTCAAATTCTTGGCTTAAATATTCACCACCTCGATCGGATCGAAGTGTTTTAATAGTTTTGCCAAGTTGATTTTGTACTTCATTTTGAAATATTCTAAATATCTCAAATGCTTCACTTTTGTACTTCATTAGATAGACATAGCCATATCCGGATAAGTCATCGATGAATGTTATGAAGTACCGAAATCCTCCCCTAGCAATGCTATTCATTGGTCCACATACATCGGTATGTATGAGAGCCAACAAATCACTAGCCCTTTCACTACTCTTAGTAAAAGGTGCTTTAGTCATCTTGCCCAATAAACAAGATTCGCAAACATCATATGATTCATAATCATATGAGTCTAAATATCCATCTTTATGGAGTTTAGAGACGCGTTTCTCATTTATGTGACCAAGACGGCAATGCCATTTAAATGTATTGTTCACATTGTTTGGTTTAGATTTCTTACTAACATGATAGACATTCTCAACATTATTTTCAACATCCAAGACATAAAGGCCATTAAAAGAATGAGCAATACAAGAAAGCACATCATTCATATAAATGGAAAATTTCTTATTCGCAATAAGAAAACGTAACCCTCATTGTCTAAACAAGAAATTGAAATAATGTTTCGCTCAAATCCGAACATAATAGCAGTTATTCAAAACTAATATTAAACCGCTAGGTAAAGTGACTTCGTAAGTCCCTACGGCCAATGCAGCAACTCTTGCTCCATTTCCAACCCGCAGTCTACTTCACCTTCCTTGAGCAACCTTCTATTCTTTAGTCCTGCACATTTAGGCAAATGTGAGATCCACATCGGTATCTAATACCCAAGAACTAGAAGTAGAAAGTAAAATATCTATCACATAGATACTCGAAGTCATGGCAATCTCATTGCCCTTCTTCTTCGATCCTTCCGATAAGCTTTGCGATTACGCCTCCAATGCCCGGTTTCCTTGCAATGGTAGCAAACCGCATCCTTTTGGGATTTGGGTTGAGGCTTCTCAACAACGGCAACCTTTGCCTCCGGTTTAGCAACTCTTGCTTTAACCTTGGGTTTCTTGAACCCCTTTCCTTTATTCACCATCAACACTTGATTGGTTTTCTTGGCAATATTGTTCTCTGCATTCTTAAGCATCCCATGTAATTCGACAGAGATTTATTCATCCCATTCATGTTATAATTCATAACGAACGATTATAACTTTCGGGAGTGAATGCAATATCATATCCGTAGCCTCAACTGGATAGGATATCCAAGCCTCTCAAGATGTTCGAGGTGACCCTTCATTTTCAACACATGAGGCCCAACAGGTTGTCCTTCAATCATCTTGCATGAATGAAGAGCCTTCATAGTGTCAAACCTTTCTGACGTGCTTGCAATGGAACATTTCCTTCAAATGATTTCCCAAATCATAAGCTTCCATGTGTACAAGGTCCTTCGAAGGGCCTTACACATGGAAGCAAGCATCAAGCAACCAACATCAATAGAATCATCCACATGTTTCTTATGTTGATCCTTTTCGGCTTTAGTTGCATTAGCAAGCTCGGGTGGAACGGGTCCATCGAGAATGTACAACTTCCTTTCTGTTTGAGAACAATTCCCAAACTGCGGATCCAATCCACGTAGTTGTTGCCATTCTCTTCTAACTTGTCCTTCTCAAGGACCGATCGCGATGTGATTTTGATTAGTGTTAACACCATTGATCTACAAAGATATGCAACAAATATGAACACATATAAGTACTAATTTCAATTTAAGAGATTAATTAACGTATTTCTCAAATACTCCCACTAAATTATATAACCTTCTTATACAAACATGCATAATATAATTTAGTAGGCTAAGACCCAACTTTAATTTAATTTCAAGTCGGCTATGGCACGATGCTCAAAATTAAACTAAAAAGGTAAATAACATTTATCAATCATATCAATATATGACTCTTAGATCCTTTATGAGATTATAGACATCATATGTCACATGTTTCAATCCCATCTTATGCCTTAGGCCCAAAACTGTTTTGATAGCCTAATTGAGTTCAACCATTTTAAACGTATAGCAATCACCGTTTGCTCATCTTGATCATACAAAGATAGAATCAATGTACCTCGGTGGCGTAGCCTACATGAAACTATCCGTGTACTCACAAGTGTTTAAACATGGGTGGCATAGACAAACTCAAATTTCAATGAAGGTTCAATTTTCATGTTTATCAATTAACATGGCAAGGTTGATTCATGAAAATTATATGAGCATAATTATGAACATGGAATGATGCATCACAAATCACATTTGATGTTTACATCATAATTTCTAATCAATTAGGGTTTAATGACTCATGTAAAATCTCATTTAATATGAACATAATCCCTATAACAAACACTTTGTTCAAGATCTAGAAATTCATCAATTACTAGTACGTGGCATTGTAATCCAAGGTTATCCCACACTTCCATCGAAGTGCACGTGGGGAAGTTTTTGGTGTCCAGCCCATATACTAAGTAATATTCAAGACCCATATTCTAGATTAATCACATTAATCAAATAATTCAATTCACAATCATGGTATATCAAAATATACAATTACTTCCATAAGCAATTCTCATATAAAATCATGTTCTAAATCATATTCATCATGAAAATTAACATAATCACATTATATAATTATCATGATAATCTAATATAAACATCATGAACGGTGCTCGATACCACCGTTGGGTTTCGAGGTCCATGCGCGGAAGATTGCAAATAACTCGAAAACCGGAGCCCTAGGATCCGTTCTAGATGATTAATTAAGAAGAATGATTTAGAATTACTAACCTTGTGTGCTTTTGTCGTTGATAAACGCGTTCCAACTCCAGATTGAAGAACTAGCGAATCTTCGATGAACGATTCTTTAATCACGAACGAAAGATCTTGAATAGCGAAGATCCTCTATGTGTATCCACGCGTTGAACGAACCCTAGAACAATTCTAGGCGGATTGCTAGATCCTTGATTGAAACTCTTTTCAATCGATGAAGAAATATGGATTTGGATTGAGTTTTTGTTTTCAATTCTCAATTGAAATCTCTCCTTTTGTGTTTCTCTAAACCCAAAGGCATGAGAGTGACGGCTAGGGCAACCAAGGGTTTGTATTTATACGTTATAAAAATATTCCCTTTGCGAAAACCCTAATTTAAGTCAATTTCGCGTCAGTCCAGCGCTGACGGGACGACTCGTCCCCCAGGGGACGAGTCGTCCCTCAGGACTCTCTCACCGATTCGTCGTCCCGGCCAAGGGAATAGTTGGTTCTCCGGGGACGAGTCGTCCCCGAGAACAAAAACTCCATATTCTTCATTTTTGACAATTCGTTCGATGCGTGTGACCCCATAGGACTATATTATGTTGGCAATGAGTTCGATCACATCGATCCTCATAAGACATGAGCGGACTTTAGCAAGCCATCATGCCTACCCAAATAATATAATATCAAGTTCGATTTCCTACATAGAACATATCACAATCCCTTTGTCACACGATGTTATATTGAACATGAGTCATGGTCCAAGTCAACTCATATTGTTCAATGCTTTCTCGTTACTAAGTAAATTGATTAATCGAATGATATTAATCACATTAATTCATTCGGGCATGGCCATGCACTACATCAATCTTACTTACGAGTGGCCTAGCAAACATCTCTCTTTACGAGGGACAAATTTCCATCTTGACTTATCATTCTTCCCAACAAGAATCATATCATGCCAATAATAGCCCTTATTGTTATCCTGTTAAAGACAACGTTAAACTATATCAAACATAATATTCATCGAGTGGAAGATGATGATAATCTCAGGTCAAAGGATATCAATGATATAACTATATGAGATTTATTTATGACATACGACCATGACATAAATCTCATAATGGGTCAAGTCCAGTACCTTGTTCTCTAACAAGTACCCATGAATCTAATGTGCATCTCCATGCATATAATCATCATATGATTATCCATTAGACTTCATACTAGTGCTTCATAAGTACTAGGGACACGATTATTAAAGCAAACATGCAAACATATATAATAATCAAAGAAACAATCTCTTATATAAATGAATAATGACATTACAAATAAGTCTATCTCTATAGGCCTAGGGCACTAACACCTACAATCAATATCATGGATATATATAACATAAATAACTTCAGATAATATCCTTGATATGGTGTGTACCTGAATATAATGATTATTATTCACAAATCCAATACATATCATCTTCGGATCGCTTGGGATTGGGGTTCTTAAGGGTAAATACGTCATCAGAATTTGCAAATCCAAAGACACGAGTGCAACATTGAAAGTTGATGCTACCAAATGACCCATTTCTGGCAAACAAAACTAATGTTCCTTAGGTGCAGGCTCCTTATAGTAGTCTAGAATCTCCAACACTTCTTCAACGCGACCATGTTTAATGAAAACATTTTTGTATAACTCTTGGTTAACTATCAACTCGTGAAGAAGTGCTCCTCTAATTCTAGCCCACGATTCCTCTGTGAAGCCAAGTTGGTCTGCTACGGCACGGAATCCACAATGACCATCACTTTTAACATTTTTAGTCTCTACAATCCAATTGTGCAAGTGGGATGGTAGTTGTTGGATAAAACCACTTGTAGTCGCAAGTCGAGTCCTTTGCCGGACAACCTATTGAAATAAGATGTATTAATTCTTTGTTTCGTTAGCGTATAACCATGTTAAATGACTGTTCAATCTATCTTAAAAAATGATAAAAAAATATCTGTTTCTTCTTTGGCTTAGGTGTCATACTGAGAGTAAGAGGTTGTTTAATTGATGGACCAACCTCGTAGGAAATCTCTTCACTTGGTGAACAACTATCTTCAATGGACTGGACATACTCAAACTTACTCGAATCACGTTTGGTTGACTTGTCTTTTTTAGCCTTTATGGACTTAGGAAGACCACAAGTAAGAATTTCCTGACCCTCGACGGGATGATTAAGTGATGTCGTTAATTGGTGGTTGATTTATTTCGGTCAATCTCTTTAAAATTAACAACCTCTCTGGCCCAGGTGCTTGTTCCCACTTGGATGAAAGCTCAACAATTTCTTGTTTAAATCGACTACCCATTTCTTCGACTATACCAGGATCTTCTACCTTTGGAGGTATGATATCTAACTTTCTCCAAAAGGTATCAACCTTATCAAGTGAAATTGGCATGTCCGATCTCTTATATTCGTTAATCTCATGACCACAAGGCAGCCCGCATCTCTTTTTCAGTATACACCCACACAGCAGAGGGTCTACACCATGTTCACCAATAGCGCTTAAGTCATCATGTATCAAGTTCAATCTATGTATCAACATCATCCCTCGCAGCTCTCTAAATACAATTGATTTGTATTTATGCTGGACAACATTTTTGCTCTTCTCAAATGATTGTTTGATTGCTGTGTGTGAAGTCTCAATGAGGGTGTGAATCTGTCGTCAACACGTCTCAAAGTTACCCTAACTCGAGCCAAGCTGTCTTTTCAACAATGCATGTTAACTCTCCACCCTGAAATACAAGTTACAACCTTATTAAGTATATATCTAACAAAATATATAAAACAATAAAATAAACACTAATATTAAAATGATAGATACCTATTTGTTGTGGTATTATTGAAATGCATGACTGTATCCATCCATAAAGCCCCAAATCTTTCCTTGTATGGCATTAACCATTGCTCCATAACATATTTAACGGCAAGTGGATAATCTTTGAAGTCTGACTGGAGTCTTTGTAGCAAGTCATCATAATTTGACTCAGTATCTGCGAGAACCAACGTATTCCAATTCATAGAAAAACAATCTCATTTATCTTTCACACGGAACAATTTCTTACAATTTGCCAAAATATTCTTGTTAATGTGCCACCGACAAAGGAAATGTCTTGAGTCGGGAAAAATTTTCTGAATTGCATTCATTAAACCAAGTTCTCTGTCAGTAACAATCACGTGGGGTAGAGAGAATTGGTCCATCAATCCTTTTAAGACTATCAACGCCCACATATAGTTCTCTTCCCGCTCGAACTTCAAATACGCGGCTGCAATATGAAATGTTATTTGTGTTGACGTCACACCAATAATTTCCAACAAAAGTAACTTATACCTGTTTGTCTTGTATGTACAATCCATAAAGAGGACTCTCGAAAAACATCGCAATAACTTTACGCTCGTTGGGTGAGCGAAGAAAATATTCTTGACAACTTTGGTCTTCTTACGGCGAAGGTGATGATATAAATATCCATGCTCATTCAACTTAAACATAAGCTGCTGCATTTGAGATCAACCCTCACGCTCTACAACTCTATTTTGCAAACGAGCATTGTAGATAGTCCTTTTATGGACTTATTATCTACATTTTTTTCTTTTAACCCAAACAAAATGTCCTTAGGTTTACTATTTGTGTGAGACAAATCAATGACATAGTCATTCTCCTTGGGTGATAATCGACCAACATATGAGTGGCCTTCCAAATAGTCTGCAGTTGGATGATTGTGGACACCACATTGAACATCCAATGCCCAAGGTCCATCAGCTGATACTTGTCTACCCCTCAAATGAAATGGACAACCACACTTCTTCGTTCCAGTTTCTCTTTTCCTCTTTGGTTTCTTCACAACGTCCTTTTCATTAGTAGCCTCTTCGTTATTTACTCCAGACAACTTTTCAACCTTCTTGAATTCACGGTAATTCCCACTATGTTCACACGCCAGAACTAATCGAGCTCTTTTCTTACACGATCCACTATCTGATCTGATAATTACTATCATCATTCCATGTTTCTTTCCCGTAACACACATCCAATCAAACAATGCATCACGAGATATAAACATTTCATACGCCGTGAACACATTTGTGTAATCCATAACGATATCTTGAACGGGTTCAATCTCGTTAATAACCAGAGCAACATTACCCTCGGTAGACAACGTATTTGAATCCTGTTTACAACAAAAGAATAAATTTCATCAAAAAATATCTTGAAAAGTTTCTGTTCTGTAAGAGGTTATGGAACACCATAGTGGTGTTCGGGGACAAATGATGGAGCAACACAGTGGTGTTTGGGAAAAACTATAAAACATAACAGGTGTGTTCGGGAACTACCTACGGAATACCACAGGGGTATTCGGGAACCACTGATGGAACATAACAGGTGTGTTCGGGAACTACTTAAGGAACACCACAGGGGTGTTTGAGAACCACTGATGGAACATCCCAGGTATGTTCAGTTGGTGGTCACCGAACACCACTGTGGTGTTCCATAGACCAGTCCCGAACCAATACCGTCTCCAGCATGTACGAAATTTCATGAAAAAATCGAATTGAAAACTTGAGAACGGTAGAGATACTTACATTCATGGTCTGTTTCACTTCTTTAGTATCCATGCTTGATTTTTGTTACAATGTAGTTGCTTTATGTTGTTCGTGGGTGATGAGTTTGATATGAGTTGGTAAGTTGGAGAAGTAGAAAAGTTTGGAAGTTGAGGGTTTGGCTTTGGATGTTTGATAAGAGGAATGCTATGTTGAAGAAGTTTGAGAATTGAAGTTTCTGGTCAGCTGGGTTTGAAATGTACGCCTTTGAATCGTGTTGTCTCACAGCGATGTATATATCTTGTTATGGAGGAGGGTGTATTGATAAATTGTTTGGTGGTGTATTTGGAGGTTTAGGGGGTGTTTTAATATAAGGGTTAGTGTATTTAGTAAAGAAAGGGTATTTATGTCTAACAATATAATGTTATTTTTATAATTTAATCGGGGGGTGTATTAATAGAAAAAAGGTGGTGTTAATAGCAATGCCCTTTGAGTAAAGCTCTCCCGCCTCGCCCACTGGTTTGATTAAAAAATGAGTGGCGCTATTAGCACCACCCTTTTCTATTAATACACCCCTAAAATAAATTATAAAAATACCATTATTTTATAAGACATAAATACCCTTTTATTACTAGATATACCCACCCTTTTATTCCGACACCTACTAAACCTCTAAATACACCATTTACCTTTTTTTTTTTTTTCCCTTTCTTCTTCTTCTTCCCCACACTTCCCCCTTCTCTCTCCAGTAAACTCCCTCCCAGCAACCCCCTACCTATTAAACCCCCCTTTCCTTCTTTCAAACTGATCTGTCCTCTCCTCTCCCCCCCCCCCATAATTTTTTCCCCTTTCTTTCCTTTTTCCCCTTCCATCTCCCTTCTCTCCTTCTTTCCCTCTACCCACCCCTTGAAAAATTTAGGTCGGCAAGTTTTTGTTCAGGACTGAGTTACCGAACAGTTGGGGGTTGCTCGGTGGCCCTAACTGAACATCACAGTGATGTTCGGTAAGGGCTAATCGAACAATTCCCAATTGTTCGGTAGCTCAGTCACGAACAAAAATCGCCGGTCGGAATTTTTTTTTTCAAGGGCTTCAAAAAGGAGGGTGGAGAAAAAAAAAGGGAAGAAGGGAGATAGGGGGTGTTTCAGCCATGCCGTGTGTGGGGGGGGGGTTAGATTTAGAGTGAAGGAAAAAAAAAGGAATGAGGGAGAGAGTGGAGGCTGTCGGAAGGGGGAGGGGAAGGGGAAGGGAAGAAGAAGGAAGGGAGGGGAAGGGAAGGAGGAGGCTGCCGGAAGGGGGAGGGGAAGGGGAAGGGAAGAAGAAGAAGAAGGAAGGGAGGGAAAGGGAATGGGGCGGGCTCTGTGTGTGTGGTGGGGGTGGGGTGGGTTAGGTTTAAAAAAATGAATTATTTGGGAAGGGGTAAAATAGGAAATGTTGGGTGGTGTATTTAGAAATTAGGTTGGTGTGGAATTAGTAGAGGGAGTGTATTAATAGGAAAATGTGGTGCTAATAGCGCCACTCTTAAAAAATTTTGGGGAATTTTACGAGGTGAATGTTAATGGTTTTAGCTATTATGCGCCGGAGTGCATATTTATACACCATTCACTTAAAGCTCTAAGCAAGCGGAAACTCATTACACCCACCCAGTCAACGGTTTAAGGCGGAGATTTTTAAATTTTTTTTTTTTATTCATTAGTTTGATTTGTTTTTGGTTTCGAGCTATAGAAATGATACTGCCTTATACTCCCACCGGTTCACACAAACAATCCACTTTTAATTTTTTTTTGTCAACTTAATTAAAATTTGACCGATAATTTATATTGATTTATTTATTTTACAAAGTTATAAAAGTTGTAATCCATAGTATTCTTAATGTAGTTTTTAATAAATGAGATTTTATTTCCTAAAATATAAGTAAATTACATAAATTTTTGATTTAATTTAGTCACATATTAACTTTTAAAAATTAAAAATAGTCTATTTGCATCGAACAGAGGAAGTAATTGTGTAGAGAGTGCTCGGGTGGTAAGATTAATCTTAAGCCCTCGAGTTTATGACACCTTAGGAAACAAAAAAAAAAAAAAACAATCATTTTTAAGATACACTTTCGATGTTGATTAAACATGTCCTTTAAGTCATTTTTAAACAAGTGTCTAGGGTTAAACTTTAGGTTAACCCTATTTCATTAATAAAATAATTATCATGTTAGATTAGACTTTCGTTCACCACGTTAATCCCATAATATATGGATTACATTTTGTAATTTAAGAGATATGTGAATTAATCATGATTTTGAATGTTTTCCCTTGAATGTTATGAGAATTGAGATTGATAACGAGAGACTTACCATTAAGATTCAAGCATGTTAACAACCTCGACACTGAAAGGGCGAATTGGGTGTCTAATATCTTTCCAATTCACAACTTAGTCCCCCTGAACCCATTGAATCTAGGGTTTTCTTTTGTTTCTTCATAAACGGAGGTGGCGACTCATTTTGATCATTTGATTGAGAGTCCATTTGAGGCCCGAATGTATTCAATGCACATAAGTCAGAAACATGTCGCTTTCATCGACAAGGTTTCAAAACGGGGTTAGGCGAGTGAACTTAGTAAATTTTATCAAACATGTACAAGGCACGTGGATACAAGCATGTTGAAAAATTGTATGTAATTAGGTGTTTGAACCACATGAGTGGCCCACGATACACGTGTTTAATACACATGTTTGAACCATATGTCAAGAATCTTCAACCTTTTATGCTATATTTTTTCCCACCAGTGAACTAAGAGCGCTCGTGCAAATGTAATAGGTCTTGAACCTCTCAATTTTGATATCCTCTTCGTTCTCTATATTTTATCCATTTAATGTGTAGAATGTTCCAACACATTAATAACTTCATTTAATGGTTCAAAATCAGGAGCCTCTGTATAGCTAATGTTGCACCAAATAAATTTGTTGATGATGCACCAAATCAAAATCTGCTGATGGGAAACTGTTGATTTTGAGCAAAAATGAAACTTGTCAATGTATTAGCACATTTTACACCCTTAAATAAATTAAATAAAGAGAATAGAAAAGAATATCCAAATGGAAAGGTTGATATCCCCTATATTAATGACTTAGCCTTGGATTAAATGTGTTGGTTTTGCATGATTTGACATTGATTTACACTTATAAACTCCAATCGTTGAGACCGTAATACCCCTCACGGAACTGAAATAACCATTGTAATAGTATTGAAACATTCTTGAGACACGCAATCAATCCTAGTTTTGCCTCGTTTTACTAGTAGACTGCAAACCTGGTTAAAACCCTTTTACTAATTTTTCCCTTTTAACTAGAGTAATAAATCTCAGGTACTGTCGAAATAAATGATTCATTTTTATTTTGTAGTTTTTTTAATAATTGAATTTAAAAAACAGAAATTACAAGAAAGCAAGGCTCGAGTTCACGTAACATGATTGATTTTGTGGTTTATTAATTTTACTTTTTCCTATTAGTTACATTATTTTCTTTTTAATTTTTAATTTTTTGAATTTATGAGTCAATTTCAGTAAAATTCATTCAATGACAGTAGGTAATCTATTCTCATTTTATTTTTAAGCCAATACATTTTACTGTATATAGTCGTCACTCTAATTATTAATATATTAATGATAATTTATTATATTAAGTAAGAGATTCTTAGGAACCAACTTCGCAAGATAATAATTTTGTAAAAAATTTAGTCAGATTATTAATCGTTAGAGTGAAAATATTTAACTGGATATTTGAATTTTTCTAATAAATATTATGTAACCTTTAATTATTTAACTAGAATACAAATATAAAATAATAAAAAAAAAAGAATACAAATATAAAATGGTCTCAACTCATTGAAAATAATTTCAAGTATTAATAAACTTCTTATTTAAAAATAATTTTGTTAACAAGCACATCTATGACACTTGTTAAATTTTGATTAATAAAAATAAATTGCAATGAAAATCGTGTTCATTACATTAAAATAGAGAGAATTAAAAAAAAATTGATCTATTTCACTTTTTTCCTATTAAACCTCGTATTTATTTTTTTGACCTATTAAACATTCACCTAATTTTTTTTTTTGTAATTCAAACCTTCTGTTAGTATGAGGTTAAATGCCTAAGGTGGGAGCTGATGTGGTACAAGTGAGAAAGTAACCAACTTTCCTCCAAATTGATTGCAAAACAAACGATGACTATTTAGTGGGTTTCAAAAAAGCCCTTTATTGCAAGCATATTTTTGAGTATTTATATACCCATTTCATTCTAAAAATTTAAACAAAATTATCCTTTTTCAAGTTGCATTATTCAAAATATTTATTTTTTTTAATACCCTCAATATTTATTCTAATAGTGTCAAATGAATGAGTCTTATATTTTATCAAGTCAGCAAATCATGCATTTATAGTATTAATGAAGATGATAAAACCGATGGAATCATTCCATCTATGAGCTTTAGTAAAATGTTAATATTGTTGTTGTTTTTATATTTAAAAAACAATATTTATGCACATAATTAAACATATCTCAAATCTTCGAATGGCGTTTTTGAATTTAAGATTTTTTTTTTATCATGTCAACTAGGTTTCAAAATTCTTTTAGTATCATTTAAATAAAAATTACGTATGCTTTAATAAATTCAATCTATTAAACTTTAACATTTAGCCATTCTTAAAGAGAATGTGTTCAACAGTGTAGTGATTAATAATAAAATAAGATGACCATTTTATTAGCTATTAGAGTTCGTGCAGGAAAATAGATCATGAACTTTTTACAAATATATGTAAATGCAAGAAATAGTTATATTTAAATAAATTTTTTTTTTTTTTTTACTTTTACTTGATTTTCAAACAATGATAGAATTGGGTCTACAAAGCATGAGCTTCATTTTTGAGTAATACTATACCTCACATATGAATACTAAATATTCTGCACAAAGTAACATGGATTTTATGTGTTATCTTGTATACTCTCTCCGTCCTAGATAAATGTTCATAGTTAACAAATTACACGAATTAAGAAATATAATTAATGATGTACTGTAAAATGTATTCTGACAATAATACCTATGAACATTAATTGAGTTTTACTATCCTAAATAAATGAGTTTTCATAAGATGTGTTATATTAAATGAAGTTTTGAGGGTATATTAGGAAGAATGATAAATGATATGTATATCAAAAGTCATTAGAAACATTAATTGGGACATCCGAAAATAGAAAGTAGAAATATTTATCTGGGACGGAGGGAGTAATATTTTGTAGGTTCTGTTGTAGGTTTAAAAGTAAAGTCAACAAAATGACACATAATATATAATATCATTTTGTAGATAAACTTTAATATTTATTTTGTAACTCTAGCATTAATCGTTTGTTTTCCTATGTATCATCTTATTGCCTTCACTTTTTAACAACCTGAAAAATAGGGTTAATTTCACTTTACTATCTTGTGTGGTTTGCTCAACTGTGAGATGATAAAATAATAAGACTCATTAATTTAACACTATTAGAATAAATAGTGAGGGTACTAAGAATATTAATTATTTTGAATAATGTAACTTGAAAAAAATACTATTTTGTCTAGAATTTTAGAATGAAATGGGTATATGAATACCCAAAAATCAGCTTGCAATAGAGTTTTTTTGAAATTCAATAAGTAGCTCCGGGTTTGTTTTGCAATTAATTTGGAGAAAAACTGGTTGTTTTTTCGCCTATGCCACGTTAGCTATCAACTAGACGCCAATTCAGTCTACCGTCAAAAGGATTTAACTTCACACTGATGGAATGTTTGAATTGCAAAAAAAAAATTAATAGGTCGAAAAAAGAAATACGATGTTTAATAGGAAAAGAGTAAAATAGGTTAGGGTTGTTTTTTGCAATACTCTCGTTAAAATACTAGGGAATAAAACAAATTTCGTAATAAAAAAACCTTAAAAATCTACAGTGACATTTGTTAGAAAAAAAACTTTGTCAAAAATTAGAGGAAGTAATGAAGTATAATGATTTTTCCATTGTTCTCTTTATGCCACTTAATCACTAAAGTAGTAGTAGCATTTAAAATGCAAAATACTAGTTCCGTACAAAAGAAATTGGAAGCTTTACAGCTTCCTTTTATTTCTTGATTTGTGCCTTTTGTCTTCCAGTTCATTCATGTCTTGAGCAACCAACCACAGTTTGTGTGTGTGTGTGTGAGAGAGAGAGAGAGAGAGAGAGAGAGAGAGAGAGAGAGAGAGAGAGAGAGTGGGGATCAGCAACAAGGGAGAGAGATATGATAGAGCAGGCCAAGGAAGAGCTGCAAATACTGGAAGCCCAGCACCCAAACCGGTTTGAGTATCTCAAGCTTGAGCTCAAATCATTCATCTCTCTTCTTGAAAGTCAGTCCCATCAACATTTTCTTCTCTCCAAACACGCTCCTATCTCCTCCCCCCCTGTCTCGACCTCTGTTCCTATTCCCAATGCCGCCACCACCACCATGACTCAAGGTTAGAATATGCAACTCTAGCTCCCTTTTGAAGCTTATTGGATTTCCAAACTAAAGTTGATTCTCTCCTAAATTTATGATTTTTAGAGCTGAAAGAAAATTTCTGGGTTGATCCATGTTTTATGACCTGTTTTCAGGTTTTCATTTGCAGAATTTTCAATGGTAATGTGTTTGTTTAAATTTATGAAATATTGTTAGGGTGGTTTTATTTATTACTTGTGTTAAAAAGATGTCTCAAAATGACTACTTAATGTGCATTTGTGCTTGAATATTTAACAAGGCAAAAACAGCAAAAAAATAATGCTAAATTCAAAATCAAGATTGAAAACTGTAAACAGATAGAAATACGAAATCAAAACAAAAATATAGTCTGTTACTAGCTTGTAGTTATCTCGTTAGCGATAGCAATGGTTTACGTATAAATGTTGCAGTTGGGGCGGAAGACCCTTTGATGCTTTTGCTATTGTGGTGTGAGCAGAATCATCAACCAGGAAGAAGAGGAAGAAGGGCAGTTCAGCCAAGGAAAAGCTTCAAAGGACTGACTGTAGTGGTGAAGGGAATCAGAAAAGAAGAGATGGGGATGGAGTGGATGCTGCTATTCAGAAGGCTCAAGATTGTCTCCATAAAATTCAACAATTCAAGACCAGCTTCTTATAAATGATCAGACACAACTTTGCCCAAAAAAACAAGTTCCCGTGTTATGATTATGAAAGAGTAAGGCTAAGCTTTTGACTTTTGCCTCGTCTTCATGTTGTAATACTCGGCATTACGCCCAGATTGGGATTGTAATGACGCTTGAAAAATTGCAGTCCGAGACATAGGACTTAGTTATGATCGAACTTAATAACAGTACCATTGATGTTTATACAATATACTTTTTCTGTCCCAAAAAAATAGTGCCATTTGACAAGTCAATTTTTTTTAGATTGTTGCTTTATTTGCTTGTATCTTCAAAACTTGCACCGAAAACTTTACCATGAAGCGAATAAACATTAAAAAAAAAAAGCGATTTGAGATCTAAACAACAATGAAAATGGGGAGTCTCAAACCTCATTGCTTAAGTTTCAAGGCCAACGGAAAATTAGAATAATGAGAACCCGTCGTACATACAATTTCCCTAGAGAGTCGCCGTCCTTTGAACTCTTTAAATCAAATGAAACCAGCAGACAATTCAAGCTGGGATCCATGCGCTAGAACTGCGACTTGATCCATTATTCCCCTAGAGAAGTCCTTTTCTTTATCTTAAGCCAATGAAACTTTCATATGAACCTTGTTTTGCCTACTCTCAGCTTTTAGTATTGTTACATAGTTACATTGTGTATCTGGAAGCTCTGTGCAATAATGAAGAGCATCATCGCTTATTTTCAGCCATAATCTCCATTTCTTAAGAGGAATGTCACCATCTCAATCACTATCCACATCTTCAGATCCGTCCACTTCGTTATCACCCACACTCCTCAACTTATAATCATCTGAATTCAAACCACACCGACCCAACACAACAAGACCAAGAAGCTTCCTCCAAGCATCATAAACCGGATTCGGATCAATAGCGCACCTCTTCTCTTGAGAAAACTCTATGCTTCTTTTTGTTAGTCAACAAATAAAACCTCCCCGGATAATCCAAGAACAAATTGCTTACATTCAACTCAATTCCAAACCACTTCCTAAAATGACTAATCTTCTCCGTAATCAAACTCAAGAACTCATGAACAATTCCAACCGCCCATTTCTCCAACCCATTTACTGCATTCTTACTCATCTTTGCCTCCTTCTCTCCCATCTCCTCATAAGGCCGAATGTACAGAAATTTCTGCCATTTTTTAACTTTAGCCCTAAAGATTTCTTCAACCTCATTCCATGTGGGTACGCATAGCATTCTCTTTACAACACTCCATCAACCTCCAATTCTCCACCACCACATTAAATTTGTGATTTTCAGTTGTACCAACAAGTTCTACTATATGTGTATGAGGTTCATGTGCATAAAGAAGTCGAAAAATATTAGGATTTTGGGAAATAACCGAATCCTCAAAGTCATCAGGCAAGCCAACAACATTTTCTTCGCTCCAAACAACAACAGCAATACTTTCTTCTCTTCAGACACGCCCCAATATCTTCTCCTCCCCTGTCTCACCCTTTGTACTCAATGCCACCACCATGACTCAAAGGTTAAATGCAACTCTTCCCTTGTCTTCTCATCGTGTATTTTTGGTTATGGTTACCAAAGTAATTAAGTCTCTTTTTCGTCATAAAAGAGATGCTCGTTTTAGAACGGAGGTTATATCATTTTCGGACGTCGGTTTCTTAAGAAAGCACTGATTCTGCCCTCTAATGAGGCTTATTGGATTTTTAAGCTAAAGGGGTATTGTTTTTAGACAAAGTAGATTCATCCAACTAAACTTATATACTACTTAGAGATGAATGTGGTATCAACTAGTTTGTAATCACTTGAAGAAGTTAATTTAGGATTTTTAGAGCTGAAAGAAACTATCTGGGTTGCTCCATGTTTTATGAACTGATTTTATGTATTCATTTTCAGAATTTTCTATAGTAATGAACTTCTAATAATGATCAGACACAATTTTACCCGAAAAATCATAGCCTTTTGCCGCGTCTTCATATTGTGTTATTACTGAATAAGAGATACAGAGTAGACAATAAGAGTCAAAAGAGAGGATCTCCCTATCCTTTATTCCCTCAATCTGTCCCAAGAATTTTTTTTAAAAAATTTATGCAAAGAAAAAAATAGTTCTACTTCTTTTTAAAAAAAGATGATAATACTATAATTTTAGTGTAGTTAAAGAGAGGTACAAGTAAATTAAGCTGCATAATCTTAAAAAAAAGTTCAGACTTATCAAATGGTACTATTTATTTATTTATTTTGAGCGAAGGAAGTATTTACTTCTAATAAATAAGTGAATGTTATTTTTTGGGCGAAGAAAGCTCAATGAAATCTTGTTAACTTTAATGAGATGAGTTATAAATATCAAAATTTGACACCACTCAACCCCCCCATGTATTCGTGTAAGATGATACTCTCCTTTAATCTCACTTGAATCATTCATTTATTTTTCTTTGATTTGTCATTTAGATATATCATTTTCTCCTTACAGATAACCTATTAAGAGAGACTCCCTCGTGTGAACAGTGTTTGTATTGTATTCACCTTTGGTGCCTCCTGGAAAAAGCACATGTATATATGAAAGTCTTTTTGAATTTCTTTCATATTTATCTGTTGCCACCAAAACCCTACGGGGTCAAGAAATATAGAGGAATAGAGCCTTATCTAAAAATATGCCCTAAAAGGGAATTTTAGAGCTCAACCTACAAAAAATCCTCGCCAAATCGAGGACAAAAATAGGACAATTTATCTAAAGCACTCCTCGCTAAAACAAGGATAAAAAAATCCAAACAAAAAAGATCATAAAAAACAGCTTTTCATAAGCAATATATACTTCAAGGAAGGAAAATATATACAAGTCATATGTACAAAGCTCGGCATAAGAAGACTGACAATACCAAGTACAAACAAATGTTATTACAAAACCTTGTATCATAAAAATTCAGTACAAACAAGTCAAGAAGCTTCCTCAGCGCGATGCACAGCTCGGCTGTATTCTTCCTGGTTGGTCTTTTCACCCTCAAACTGTTGCAGCCTCAGGTCGCCGTCAAAAGAAGCCTTGGGATCAGCCTTTAAAATCTTGACGAGGTTGCGGAGGTTATGATCGAAAGGTGTGGGCGAATTCCATGGTTGCTTGCCCTTCTTCACATCACCTTCGTGCAGAGTTTTAAGCTCATCCTCCTCAAAAGCCACCATCACATGGCCCTT